>CM024761.1:13292720-13715994 GCA_014218235.1 Colocasia esculenta
GCCATAGCACTAGATGTGACATCGAGATGATCTTCACCGGCTTTATCTAATTACTACTATGATGTTTGACTTTTCACTTTATTGATGTATTTTGCACTTCATTTGAGTCATATTGTAGTCATTTCCCTTTATTTGGAGTTAATTGACCTATGTTTTGGGTCAATTAAGTGAGTCTAGATCGTATAGGATAGTCTTGGTCATTATGTTAAGAAACAAGGGTATTTTGGTCATGTAAAACTTGAGGACCTATAAATAGGGTTTTGCAAGGCGGGGCGAATCGGCCCGATTCGCCCGGATCGTATTGGATCAGGGGAGATCCGATCCATGATTCGGTGGATCTGATCCGATTCGCATGGGACATACACACATACCCTTTCTTCCCCCTTCTTCTTCATACACTATTTACCTGAATATCATTTAAGTAAATGTTAGTATTTATAGTTTCATTTACTTAAGATATTACATGTAAATAAGAAGTACCCCCCATTTGAATCCAATAAAAATATCAAAAAAATCATATCTCTTACCAATAAAAAGTCAACTCTCCCATCGAAGAAGAAAATCGCGATTTCGGTGATTTTAGCGAAATGCTAACTTTTTAATCTCTAATAATTTGGCCTATCTAAAAATTGATAATTCAAATAAACCATATGGAACACTAAAAATCTAAAGTCCGGTAAAAAAAGTCAAACGTGCATGTGACTTCTCCAAGGGAGCCGCTCTCCTACTGACAACACTTAGTCTGCTTGAGACCTCTCAAGATTTGGTCAAACTTAAACTATCATCACCCAAACTCATGAGAATTCACTTTCTAGTTTCTTTTCAATTAGAAAGAGTGAATTCTCATGAGTTTGGGTGATGATAGTTTAAGTTTGACCAAATTTGAGAGGTCTCAAGCAGACTAAGTGTTGTCAGTAGGAGAGCGGCTCCCTTGGAGAAGTCACATGCACGTTTGACTTTTTTTACCGGACTTTGGATTTTTAGTGTTCCATATGGTTTATTTGAATTATCAATTTTTAGATATGTCAAATTATTAGAGATTAAAAAGTTAGCATTTCGCTAAAATCACCGAAATCGCGATTTTCTTCTTCGATGGAGAGTTGACTTTTTATTGGTAAAAGATATGATTTTTTGATATTTTTATTGGATTCAAATGGGGGGTACTTCCTTATTACATGTAATATCTTAAGTAAATGTTAGTAAATGATTCAGGTAATAAGTATGAAGAAGAAAACTGGTTCCCCCATGGGTAATACACACACACACATTATATATAATAATCCTGTGGAATGATCGATTCGATTCGCCCCGAATCGGCGCCACCAGCAAACCATGCCTATAAATAGGACCCCAAGGCTCCCTTGTAAAGGGATGGTGAATCTGAAATAGAAAGCTTGTTGCTTGTTTGAGAGCCAAGAGTGCTTCTCCTCCTCTCTCTATCCTAAGGGGGCGCCCCTTTCTCTCTCTAGTCCAAGACCCATCTCATCCTCTCTCTTTTTGCCACCTAATCTGACGCTCCCTCTTCCCCTTAACTCTCTTTAATTCCCTTCTCTTCCCTGAGATTCCACCTATTCCCCAAACAACCTTCACCTCCCTAGGAGCATTAACTATCCTATCATTAACTCTCCCACTCTCCCAAGTATCCTTCCACCTCCCAATACTACTTTTCCCCTAAACCAAAACCTAATTAAACACTTCCACACTCCCTAAACCCCTTTTCCCAGCCCCCAAGCTTGTCCTTTGGATTCTCCAAGACACAACTTAACACCCCACTCTTCATCTCCCTCACCACCCACTCTACCAGCCCCTAGACCCCCTTGCTGCATCCCTCCCCTCTCCTCCACTTCACTCTAACAACCCCACACTCACTCTCCTCTCCTCTGATCCTCTGCTCCAGATCTTTCCCCCTGCAGACCAGACCACTTTCCCCCTCTCTAATCTCAATACTATGATGCTGGCTGCTCGTCCAGTGAGGACAGGTTAACATACCACAGAAGGACAGAACGTAGGAGGTGAAAACTGGCATCTCCAGCTGCTTCGATGCCTCTACAGTGAGCTTCTCTTTCACTGTAGCTGAGAGGGACCTCCAAAGAGCTCAGATCAAAGCTCTTTCAGCTTTGCCAATGCCGTACTATGCAGCACTATGATCGATATCGCAGACTCTCCGCACCAGCGATGTTGCAGGGATCCTTTGACTATGGCACCGCCTTCTTCAGCTGATCGGTGCTACTTTCAGCATCTAGACCATATCCCCAGCTCCTCCAACCTGTAGCACAGACCCCGGCTCGCAGAACAGCACCGTTGGACCCTCCATCGACGTCGAATTGTGCTGCAGCAACATCGGGACTGTTGGCGACTTCCCCACCCCACGCTCCCCCTCCTGTGTAAGTTACCATTGTTCTGTTAATCATCTCCACCCCTAGATCACCCTCTCTGTGTAGAGGTTTATTTTTGGTTGTAAACATCCTTTGGTCGCCCCAAGTCATCTCCGATGCAGCGTGCGAGTGTGTAGCACGTTTCTCCACTCGTCCTTGTCTCCGAATGGAACCATGTTCTTGATAACTGGCTAGGTACGTGCTTGATCTCCCTACTGGTATTTCATTTTCCAATATTTTTTCTAATGCCACGCCGACGTGAGAAGAGAGCCCAATCCAAATCTCTTTCATTCATAGAGCGATATCGCCGTTGTAAGAGTGATTTAAGGTACCCTTGCTTTGGGGTGTGAGGTTGACCACGCTGATTGTGGGTGACCTGATCTGAAAGTATAGCCATCTTCCCACCTCTTTGGAGCTTTCTTTGAGAGAGGATTACCCGTGGTCGCTGCTGGCCCACCCACCATCCCAAGACCACCCCGAAATCGAGGATAGCTTGTGCGACGTATGTGCTGTTTGCTAGCTCTTGGTGTTTCAGATTGCTGTCCGGCTATAGGTCGAGGCTGTCCCACATCAGGCTGCCTACATCTGATAGACTATAGAGCATTGTGTGGATTCCAAAGGATACTTGTATATTATGTGTTTATTTTAAGGAAGATGCTCATCATCTCTTCGTTCACTGTTGGTATCATTGATGCATTATTTTCAAGATGGCGGATGGGTCCTGGAACAGACAGAGCAACATCAACAATTTATTTGGGAGTTTGGCAAGGAAAGTAGAATTTGGCGGATGTACCTCCCAGCAATGCTTTAGGCTATCTGGAGGGAGAGGAACAATAGAATTTTCAGTGATGAGTCCTGTCAACCACTCCTTGTCCCGAAATCTTGTTCTTTTTTTCTTCACACCTGAAGTGTCCCTGGTTATCTACCATCTTGGTAGTTTCCTTTCTTTCTTCACCTTATGTACTTCACTTTTATCTGTGTTAATGAAATGTAGTCTTTCAATGACCTTCCAAAAAAGAAGCTCATGCAACCAGGGGGCAATGCTCAAACGTTATTTAGACTTTGGAAAGAGTCTATATGAAGAGAGAAAAAGGGAGGTTCAATATGTGAAAGTTCCCTTACTCTTGTGCAATTATCATGCAAAAAAAAGAGACATAAACACTTAAACATACAAAATCTTATGTTCTCACTTTCACAAACAGAATTTACTCATTTGCTTCTTCATTCTTGCTCCTAAAATGCACCCACTCCCGTACTTATTCTCACCCTCAGAACCTAAGGCCTCTATTCTTAAAAGTGGGCAAAAACTAGTGAGTTGGTATTCTTCCACCATAAAATACCTAAGAAGAGTAGAAGACAGGGAAATCCAATTGCCATCTGATAAATGGCAGTACATTTCTAAATACCTTGCCAAAAAATGAAAAACCAATTGGAACTTCTTCAGGAGACTCCATTCTTAGATCACAAGACTGCTTCCAAATGCAAATGGACGTTGAGGCTGATAAACAAGGTTGAATGCTAAGTGTACTTCAAGCTTCCCCTTACAGTCTGTTAAGAGAAAACAGAAATTGATTTCATGCTTTTCTTGGGTGCTAATTTTTCATGCTTCTCCATTCTATCCTTTATGCTTTTTGAAAGCATTCACCTTAGTTTCAGACCATCTATTAAATGAAACATTCTGAAAAGATAGAACGCATACCGCATACCTGTCAATTCATCAGCACAGTGTGCCCATGCATTGTTACCATAAAGGAGTTTCCAGAGCATTAATGCCTGCCCGGATCTATATCCATATGCTTGAACCCATCTCTGCTCAAAAGAAACAAAGGAAGATGATAAGACAAGTTTTACAGATCCATTAAAATCAAGGAAAACTTTGAAGAAAACATTATACACTATCTGAAAGCAAGGAATGATTTCTTCATCTTTCTACTCCGACATGGTGGAGCCTCATTACGCCATAACACACAGAGTTCGCACATGTCCAATTCATTGGTGAACCTAGAAGTATCTTCGCGCAGGAAAATCCTAACAAACCTAGTTACACTTATAATACGAGCAACAAAAACACACACACACAAAACCACCACCTTTTTTTCTGATTTCTAGTGCACCACCAACATGTGCCATGAAACACACGCTGCAACCGAATTGCACCAGCGCGGAAGAGCGTAATTACAAAAGAAACGGATGCAACGAAGAATGCAGTTGGCGTCACCTCAAGCTCGGAGAACTCCATGCCCTTGAGCAGAACCCTCTGTCCACCACTGACTGCATCCGCACCTGCACCAAAGACACATCAACACCAAGTCAGCGCAGAGGAACATAATTTTGGATCATACTTGGGAATGCCGAAAGGAAGTGCCCCTCTGGAATGGGGTGGGTGCTTGACAGGCGACGCACCAGTTTCGGAGCAGCAGCTGGCGGGGGCGGAGCATGGGAGGGTCCCCGATATCGAGCGGGGGCGGAAGGCAAAGCGCCGGTTGCTGGGGAGCCTGAGACCAGGGACGGAGAGCGGCGACGCCCTGGCGAGCAAGGCCATCCCGCTTTGCTGCCACCCGCGGCGGAGGCGCACCGGAGAGGTGACAGAGGGGGCGCCATTTGTGCTCCCACGTTTTAAGATAAAGGGAATCAACGGTTGAGATTTATCGTACTTTTTTCTGATCGATGGACTGCTTGGATCGTATCCATCAGGCGGTCAATAGTGGAGGCTGTTGGAATACAAATATGGAGCAAATCTAACAAATTTTTTTTATCGGTGAAAGTTTCACCGTTGCTCACGAATTATTGTCCGGTGAACGATGAGGGTTGTCGTGTAACCACATGAGATTTGATTACGGGATGGAATTAGATGATCACCAGAGATATTACCAAAAAAAAATGTGATCTGTAAATAAAGGTAATTTTTTAAGTTAACATAAATGGTATTGATTAAAGTACCTTATATATATTTTTCTTCTTCTGATTAGTATCACATTTTATAGCTATGCCGATCATGCAATCAAATCACCTAAGATAATATCCCATTACATGTAGGTAGAGTTGATTCAAGGGTTTTTTTATTAAATAAGTATAATTTATTATTTTTGTTATTTTAAATAATTATATTTAAAAATATTTCTCATAATAGTTATCGAACTTGCCACGACAACAACTGGTGAACGATTAGCATCGACTTTGGGAAAGTCGATACTATTATCGACGCTAGAGAAGCCGACACTAGTGTCAAGATTGCCAATATTGATATTACCAACATCGACATTTGTGTTGGCGTTATTAATGTAGACCTTGTGATCGGATGTGCACCTAATCAACATAAGAATTAGAAGGAACGTAAGAAGTAGAAGAAGAAGAAGAGGAGGAGGAGATCCAACGATGACCTCATTTTAACCAAAAAGAAAAAAAATCTAGGAACTCCTTGGCCCAATGAGCATCTATGAACCATATACAGAAGAAGAAGTAGCAGAAGAAGAAAAGGGGAAGAAAGAACGATGATAATTAATACTAATCTTTTCAAGTGTGTGTAAGACTAATGTTAGACTCATCTAGTTTAATGTTGTATTTTTTTAAAGAAAAGAAGACATCATTGAGAGGTGCCCTGATTGTTTTAAGTGCAAGTCCTGAACTAACTTCTTCCCCTCATTTTCTACACATTTTTAGTCATTAACTTCTCATACCACCATGTGAGAGATGATTGCGCCATATCCAACAACATGTCTAAACCACAAGTATATCAAAATATGTTCAATCTTCGCCAACACCTGTTAAATTTAACATGTTCAAATTACAAGTACATCAAAAAATATATATCTAAATCACAAGTACATCAAAATAACATGTCAAAATCACATACATCAAAATCATCAAGTACATAAGTATATAGATCAAAAGAACTGTGGAAACTATCTCTTCTTGCCCTTTCTAGATCCACGACCATGACGCTACTCTTACAACTCACTCTGAGCTTCAACCCCTATCTCTGATTGTGTTTGTGGCTCTGACATTGAGATATCATCAATTGACTATGAATGTGTTGTCTCAGAATCTATGTCCTTTGATATCGTATCTAATGTGTCTTCAAGTAGCTCAGATTGACTCTATTCTGCTAGTGTACTAGTCGAACTTTTCTGACGTTGCCGACAATATGTGCCGACTGTGGACTGTGGTGGCTATGAGAGTGTGATCTCATCCGACATCATCTCATCTGTTAATATTTATGAAGCTCTTGAATCATATAGAGGTGGCTATGAAAATGTCATATGATATGGAGAAAACTGAGATGATTCTACATCATCTGACTATTCTGAGGATCTTATGTATAATGAATCTGTTTGTTGAACCTGAAATAACACACCCTCAATGTATAATTGCATGGCTGTATATATAGAATGCATACAGTCAAATAGCATATCATCTCAAAGGCCCTCAAAAACCATCATATGTAGATATCTCATACCCTTCACCAAAGTCCTATCTATGTGGTCATATGACTCATAACGCATGTCATAATTGAACGTCAGCCGACCAATGAACCGTCTAACGATGGACCAATACCATGATATATACTCCTCCCTACCAACGTCAGGTGATGTGCTTGTGGTAGGTATAATGTAATATCTCTGAGCATCCCACATCTATACAAAATGTGCAAAATATATAGTCCAATCAATATGTCTGCGTCCCTTCCGTGTGACACGATGTAATGGATTAATAGCATCTGGAATAGTATGTGCTCTATCAAACTGTCTAAGTACTCTATCGGGGACATGTATTTCAACATTAATATAAAAACAAATAAGAGGAACCCGAGACACCAAAGATCATATCCCTCTCTAGAAATAGCTAGTAATATCAATAATATGTCAGAACTGTCAATTGGTAATATGCCAGCTAGTAATATCGTTAATATGCATATAATTTTGTCATCAACTTAAAATAAATTGTCTTTCTTTATACGTAAAATGAGTATAGAGCCTCCTTCATATTGAGGTTTATAATTCTCAATATAGAGTACACCATCACAATAACACATTAATGGAATGTTTAAACTAGTCATAACCTATATATTTACCAAATTAAAATCGTACACCATCACATTAAAGGAATGTTTGAATAATCTATAATGTTTACAAGATTAAAATCATTAAAATCATTCAACTAAGTAAAATAATATATGATATGCAAGTTCAATATGTAAATTCTAATATATGATGTGCAAGTTTAATTTCAATTAAAATCATTTAACTAAGTAAAACAATATTTGATATGCAAGTTCAACTAATCATTCAACTAAAATAAAATATATATTTTCTCATGAGCTCAGTACAACTCACAACAGTTTGTCATGCCCCGCCAATTTAGCAGCGGAGTAAATCGGGAGGCTGAACAATGAGTATGGTAGTAAATTGCGCATACATTCATAAATATCAGAGCAACTAATGAACAATAATTGTAATAAACTCATCGTTTTATTGATAATTCATCTAG
Organism: Colocasia esculenta; assembly: GCA_014218235.1. Lineage (NCBI taxonomy): Eukaryota > Viridiplantae > Streptophyta > Magnoliopsida > Alismatales > Araceae > Colocasia > Colocasia esculenta. The sequence continues at coordinate 13,300,583 of CM024761.1, forward strand.
ACTATTACATCCACTAATTTAGAGCCAAAACATAGCGCTCAATGACATTATTACATTGGAAAAGAAATCTAAAGCAAATATCTAACTAGACTCTAAGATACTAAGGACATTCCATCGCTATGACTTCAGGACGCTCATCACTCCAGTCCAATCCCGTTGGTGTGCATAGGGTCATCACCTGACTTACCTGAAAACACAATTAACAAATAACGAAGGGTGAGCGATAACGCTCAGTAAGACTTAATATCTCGTGTAAACAAGCATGTTTAAGTGATTAATATCTTGTAACGCAGGTTAACTAGAGAGAACGATCAAGTATAGTCAGAGAGTAATAGTACAAGATAACAAGTGAACGATAATACATTCTAAAAGATTATTGCAAAACTAGGATGATAAAGGACTGGCCATGTAACGAGATGGCGTGTAACGAGATAACATGTATGGTTGCACAACAGTGCACTAGTCACGATAGCAAGTAACGTGTGTTTTGGTTGATCATTTTATCAACCGAGAAAGTCTAGTATTGTGATTGATTGATTGATTGTCATAGATTAAATCTTGATAGTCATGCGTTTCGTGTATGCCATCACGGATTATTAGACCCCCGCGAGTTATAGCTTTTAGGTGCTCCTCCCAAGGACCAGATCGGGCCCTTATAATGTTGCCTAGCATAGTCATATTTTTTATCTTAGACAATCACACGTGGCCAAGAGAGTACCAAGAATAGATGAGAGTAGTAGATGAACTAGACGAGAGTGTAGAGAGAACATGAACAGATGAGAGGATATGGAGATTAGATGAGATAGGGACAGTTCCGTAAAACACGTGAAATTCCGATAGTAACGGTTGCACAGCACCAGATCAGGTGCCGGCAGTCTGGTAGAAGTCACAACCGCCCCTTAGCCGTTCTGTGTACACGGGTCAGGTGGTCTGGTGTGAACTCAAGACGAGAAGGAATATACTAAGTTTGGATCGTACTGATCCCTAAGGGTAACAGGTTTTAGGGTACAACAGCTCGTTGACTAAGGACATGCGCCAAAGCCAAGAAGACTTACGGAGGTCTTGACAAGAATTCCCTAGTCCAGTCGAGAGTATCCTGGTGGAGAGGTGGTCCAAGTCAAGAGAAAGTGTGTAGAACGGGTCCGTCGTGCCTCGAGTGCTCGAAGGCCGAGGGAAACGATAACGGTCGATGAAACACCCGAGTAAAACGAAACAAGTATAATTAAATCAAATAAGAATTTAGTAATTATTTCACTTAATTACCAGATATATTATTGAGTGAATTATCAGGTCTCATGGCAATTAATAATCTTATATGTGTGTAAGTGTAAAGAATCTTGAGGATATGATAAGTCGTGCAAATATATTTTAAATAATTAAATTATATCATTAATATCTTTTATTAATTCACCAAGTCGAATTAACTATAAATGATTTAATCATGGCTAATTAAGGGTATAAGCTTAAACAACATGGCATATGCACAATTTCCCATTCTAGTCGGATTCATGAAAACGCGGCAGACTTACCCGTCGCGATTCAAGTCGCGACAGGGCGGTCGGGCGCGACACGGGGCCTGGCCGGTCTGGCCCGGTCTGGAGTGAAATAGTACGGTGATACAGGGACGAGTCCTCTGTGATACAGGGCGTTATAAATTCCATATAAAATAGTACGGTGATCCAAAAAGCACGAAAACTAGTTTTAACGAAAGTAGACATGTATATCTATCAACATGCACGATTAATTTGAAAATAGACAAATTTTAGATATGCATGATCGGTTTACTTTTCGGTGACCTAAACAGGTGCAGTCAGGGTTCAACGAATTAATTGGAATGAATACATAATGAAAATTACAAAACTAGGGGCGTTCGAAATCTAACATGATGTAGTATTTTAGAGAATTTTCTCATAGTAGGACATCAAGTATGCACGAAGTGTAAAGGTAAACTTGAAGAGTCGGGTACATGCACAGATAGAGATTCCATGATTTAATTCTCCCTCATGGGAGGTCGAATAGAGCAAGACTAGGCGCTTGAAAGCTATTATGATCTAGTATAACTGAGAATTTTATCATGGCATGGAACAAGTACATGCGGGAATTAGAGAAAATATGAGATTCAGTTCATGGTACAACAGGGTTTCATGAATTAAATTCGCCCAAATGGATAAACAAAATACCACAAAACCATAAGGCTTTGGAAGAGATACATGAAGGCTATCTAGATAATTTTTACACGATTTTTGCTTGAGATATTGCCTATCTTTTCTTGCTGATAAAAAAAAAATCCTATGGTTTTGATGAAGAACGAGATGAAATCCTTCCTCTCCAAGTTTCTCCCTTCTTGCTCCTTCGTTCTTCAACTCTTCTCTTCGTCCCCCAAGGTTCCAGCAACGAGCTATGGGTTGGTAGGGACGAATTTGGAGTGTTTTGATACTTAATAGAGTCCTTAATCACCTAAAACTCTTCTCCTCTCCTCCAACTCCGAAATTAGCAATTATCTACCTATTTTCTAGCCATTATCTACCTAATAGGATGGGTAAGATGTCTAATTTCGTGGGTAGAGGGTTTGGATAGGTTTAGGACTCTTGTAATGACATTTATAAGCTAGTTTAGTCATTATCTTATCTCTTTTTAATTTATTTAATAATTAACTCCGAATTTCGACATTTATCTCCCCTTATTCTAGCATTTATCACTTAGTTGGCTTGGAGAGAGATCTAATTTCGTGCTAATATGTTAGGATGGGATGTGGACTCTTTTTAAGATAATTAAGAGTTAAAATAGTCTTATCTTAACCATTTTCTATTTATTACTATTTTTAGGTACGATTTAACTTAATTACTTCCCATCCCAAGATGGGCTCTTCATATTTGGGCCTAACTATTCATGTTAGGACCTTTAACAAGATCCATTACTAATTTAACTTAATGGGTATTGATTTATTTCTAATTATTCACCCTTTATTCTTATTAAATCTATTTATCACACTATTCAAGTAATTTCATATTAATTAATATTATTTATGCCGTATTTCTAATCTTCATCATTTGGGCTCTTACTCTCGGCCCAATAACTCATGTGAGCTTAATTGTACAACCCATGTACTTACTTTACTTAATGGATTTTTAATTATCATTTTATTAGAAATTCATTCATTGGCCAAAATTGTCCATTGGTCCAAATATCATAATGGGGTATCAACCATATTATTTAAGTCTACCCACATGGTTATTTTAATTTATAGCCTATTCTGGCTCATAAAATAATGGGTTCTCCGACTTATTCTTTAATTACGAAATAAGTCGCATAAATTTTTAAACTTAGTCCAAATGATTTTTTCTATATCCAATTCATGATGGGTCATTAGAGAGTATTATTTAAAGTATAATCATTATTTTTAACGAAATTTTTATATGGTTTATACGCATGCAATAATGATGCGTACCGTTTTAATTAATTGAATTTATTAATTGATAAAATTTTAATTTATCTATAATTTTTAATTAATAGATTTTCCGGAGTACTACAACAGCAGCCTCGCAACAATGGTTGCCTTGTAGGTGATGTGTCAGCAACAGAGGCAACCTTAGAGCAATAGAAGCTGCAGTGATGGCGGCCTTGCAGCAACAACAGAGGCGGTGGGGTGCCTTCGCAGCTGCAGCAGTAGTGGCGACGATGACCTTCTAGTAGCAGCAGAGGGAGGGGGGAACGTCGGCAACCCAACAATAGTAGTAGTAGCAAAGGGAGGGGGAATGCTGACAACAGAATAGCTACCATGGCGGTGGCAAGTCGAAGGGGAGCATGGCGGCGGTGCGGCGAGTTGAAGGGGCCACGCGAGTGCACGACGGAGCCCTAATGTCATGGGGAAAGGGGAGGGGACCACGAGAGGGTTACAAGGATGGTTTTAAGTGCTCATGGTGTCAGTATTATTGAGCCCGACATCGATGTTGGCATTGGCAAAATCGACACTGGTGTCAGATTTGGGAAAACTGACATTGGAGTCGGGTTCTAAAAATCCGACATCGGTGTCGGTTTCGCTAATGTCGACACTGATGTCATGCGCCTCCGGTCACTTGATCACCACCTTGCTTACGTGGCAAGCATGATGACTATTTCGGAAAATATTTTTTAACTGTGATTATTTAAATAATAAAATATGATTATTTTGATAAAAACCCTTGATTTAAAAGCCTTTCAAGCCTGACCTAAGTTTTGCTTGGTGCACTATCGGTGGTAACTTTTTATTTATTATTATTTTTTGAATAAAGGGTCGCATCTGACTCATATGTCTGGGTAATATATTCATCAATTCATGGTTAAAAAATAGGAGAACATAGCCTTTAGTAGACTCGAAATTAATGATAAAAGTGATAGGCCCATTAACCAGTTTGTGTTTTTTTTTTATTTTCTTGGAATATATCATCAACGATCAAATATATTCTCAGGTAGCTCATAACACGAATTATTAAAAAAAAAGGCAATGCACCGTGAAACTGCTTTTATAGAACCCAAACGATCTTGGTTGGGCTCGTGAACTTGGGCCTGATGGGGATCCAACTCTCCAGGCCCATAACTTTATTAAATCATTAACATGTAGTAGTTCTTCTTCGTATATTGAATGTTTTACAAAACCTCGATGGGATCAACTGTAGCAATTCTTTAAAAAACTAATATTATTCTTTGGTAGCTAGTAGAATATATTTCAAAGATATTTTATAATTGATTGAAATTGCTTTGTTGGAAGTACATTTTATTATTATTATTTAACAAATAATAGTATATTTTCCCCCGTAAAACTCCCTTCCCTTCCTCGAAAGATAGAATTTGTAAAGGTTAATTACATATATCCTTAAAATACCTCTAAATAACGTATATATCCTTAAAATCTTGATCTCATCACATACATCTTATGTCTGAGTGCATTGCTCCACATATACTTTTGCGGTTTGATACCGTGAGTAAATTAACTATGGTTTAGTTAAAATACCGAAATGACTAACCTATCCTTACCTTAAATCTTAACCCACCACCTTCTCTCTCTCACACACACATTCTTATATACACACGTACGGCACTTCTCTCTCTCTCTCTCTCTCATACACATAAATGACAGTGAACTAACCTACAACTGATCACTTTTTTCTAATAAAATATATTGGTACCGGCCAATAAGAGAAGCCGAAAGTATATTAGAAGTACATTAAGAAAATATAATAATATTATTTTCTTCTAAATATTAGGTGTAGCTGTGTAGGTAAGCAGATTTAAGAGGTTTGTATATAATTAACCCAACTGTAATGGTATAGGATGACATTTAATGGAGCCAAAATGCGTGGAATATCATGAGGAGGCGTCTAAATGCATCTTAATTGTTTCTAATATGGCGATATCCCATCAGGTCGGCTTATCCTCGGGCTCAGCCGACCATATTAAGTGCATAGGCCGACGTCTTTTCTTTCTCAGGCGAAACATTAGCGAAATGTGATCCGACAAGTCAGGTCGGAAAGGTCAAATCTACTTTACACCTCGGGCCATATTCTTTAGCTCGGCCGAGGACGGTCTCTCGGCTAGTCCGGCGCCGACTTGGAGCCCAGCATGCTCTCGTGTGCCCGAAAATGTTGCTCACATGACTGACGATGCAAATGAGGTAAGGTCCGAGGATCGTACGGGACCGATAACTGCGGCCATTAAGAACACGGTCACGATGACCTGGCAGGCCGGTGGCAACTTCAATCCGACATCAATCACGGAGACCTCTAGCGAGATTGGTTGGGTCGTCCAGCTATTACACATGTGTCCTAACACTATATCAGAGGCAGACACTTCACAGGCGCAGGTACTCGGTTCTACCCCAGGCTAGGCCATTCTGCTCGGCTAGCGATTGACTAGAGTGTCGGAGTGTCTCCCCGCCGACGTCTCTCGGAAGCTTTGCAGGTCAGTCGGGAGCTCGAACAAGCGTCTCACGTCGGCAAAGCGCGTCTCAGACAGAATTTATCGGCTTGGTCGTCTCGGCTCACCGCTTGGCGAGAAGCACCTCAGCGGTCACCTCGGCCTGAGCCGACCTATGTTATACTTACCGTAACAGTTTCTAATTCTCCTGTTTCAACTGTTTAGTGAATGGACCAGTTTAACTTTGGAGGATGCATGACACTTACATAATGCCTATATCTATACAAATGCTATGCTCCCAGCTAATCAGGACCACAACATGATGTGGAGGGCAGTGCGCCATGTGGAGCGACACGGCCCTAGATGTATTTAATATACTGTTGATTTTTTTTAAACTTTTAAATAATACATACAAATACATATTTAGTGCACTCAAATACCCATTTTAGTGCACACAAATAGAACTGTTTATGGGCATTCTTATACTGTTTGTATGTATTATTGTATTATTTGTGTACATTAAAATGAGTATTTATGTGCACTAAATGAATATTTGTATGTATTATTTGAGGGGTAAAAAAATGGTGCATTAAATACACCTGGAGCCGCGTCCCTCCACATGCGCTGTGGAGAGACACAGTCCCTCCACATCACTTTATGCCCCCGACTAATCAGGAGTATATAGTATTACTCATATTTATACAACATAGAACTGATTTGGTTAGGCCGCTTTGTACAACTTATCCTTGTTTTGGTAATTATGAGAATAAAAAACCCTACCTTAACCCTGATATATCTTCTATGGCATAAGTACTCTATCCGATTGTTCTATTGAGATTATTTATTATACTTAACCTAGAAGATTAACCTATATATCCTTACGCTCAAATAATTGAGAAAGAGAAAATCCGGGTTTGCCTATTCGAAGATAAACTACCAATTTTTTCTAATGTTTAAAATCTATAGTAGTTTTTTAACTAGTCTATGCATATGGCACATAACAAATTGAAATCTGCTGGTTCAAACTACATCTGAAAATTAATTAGAAAAAATTAATTAGAAGTCTTTGTCAGAGGGTTAGACTTAATTTATAGTCTTTGTCAAAAGATCAGAAGTCATATAGTCCTTACTTTTTGTGTTGTTTAATTTCTAGTCCCTATTTTTAGTTTTTCAACATTTATGAGTCTTGAAAGATGAGTAATCCTTTTAGCATCAACTTCTTCCAATTTTGCCCTCCTTCTTTTGCTCTTTCCCTATGTACACTTACATTCATTACAGTTAGTGTATATATCGTTTACAGTAAGCCTTTATATCTCTTACATAAAGTATTTGTATCACTTACAGTAAGTCTTTATATCACTTACAGTAAGTATTTATATCACTTACACTAAACCTACATATCTCTTACAGAAAGCCTTCATATCACTTACAATAAGCCTTTATATCTCTTACAGAAAGTTTTCATACTTATTACAGTAAGTCTTGGTATCAGTTACAGACTACAACTATAAGTTTTAACAAAAAGAAAAAAATCTTATTTGTTTGCAAATGCTAAGATTCAAATCCAGGTCTTCACAAACTCACATGAGATACCCTTACCACTAAGCTACAACTACACTTGTGTTACAATATAACATACTATATATTTTATTAAGTATTGATATCACTTACAGCAAATATCATTTCCTGTTACAACCTATGTTAAGTCTTGTTACAGTAAATATCATTCTCTGTTACAATATACATTAAGCTCTGTTACAGTAAATATTACCATCTATTATAGTAAACATAATCTCTATTACAACATATGTTAAGTCTTGTTACAGTAAATATCATTCCCTGTTACAATATACATTAAGTTCTGTTACAGTAAACATTATCATCTATTATAGTAAACATAATTCTCTATTACAACATATGTTAAGTCTTAACATTACTTTATATATGTTAAACTCAATTACAGTAAACATTATTCTTATTACAATACATGTTTATTCTCTATTATAGCATATGTTAAGTCTTATTACAGTAAATATTATTCCCTATTAGTAACATACATTATAATATATATTAAAATATATTATTCTTTATTGTAACAGAGCTTAATGTATCTTATTAATAATGTAGGTTAATGTATGTTATAAGCTATGTTACAATATATTTAAGTTCTGTTACAATATGTTATTTGTAACAGAGCTTAATATATTGTAACAGGGAATGATATTACTATAACAAGACTTAATATAGGTTGTAATAGAGAATTATGTTTACATATAATGATAATGTTTACTGTAATAGAACTTAATGTATATGTAACATGGAATGATATTTACTGTAACAAGACTTAACATAGGTTGTAATAAAGAATTATGTTTACTATAATAGATGATAATGTTTACTGTAACAGAGCTTAATGTATATTGTAATAGGGAATGATATTTACTATAACAAGACTTAACATAGGTTGTAACATGAAATGATATTTGCTGTAAGTGATATCAATACTTAATGAAATATATTATATGTTATATTGTAACACAGTGTAGTTGTAACTTAGTGGTAAGGATTTCTCATGTTGAGTTTGTGAAGACCTAGGTTTGAATCCTAGCACTTGCAAACAAATAAATGTTTTTTTCTTTTGTAAAAGCTTATAGCTGTAGTTTGTAACTGATACCAAGACTTACTGTAATTATAAGTATGAAGACTTTCTGTAAGAGATATAAATACTTATCAGTTATCATAATTGATATGAAGACTTTTTGTAAGAGATATGTAGGCTTAGTGTAAGTGATATAAAGGTTTACTGTAAATGATACAAATACTTTCTGTAAGAGATATAAAGGCTTAATGTAAACGATATATATACTAACTGTAACGAATGTAAGTGTACATAGGGGAAGAGAAGAAGAAGGAATGGTAAAATTGGAAAAAATTGATACTAAAAGGACGACTCGTCTTCCAAAACTCATAAATGCTGAGAAACTAAAAGCATGGACTAGAAATTAAACAACATAAAAGTAAAGATTATATGACTTCTGATCTTCTTATAGGGACTATAAATTAAGTCAGCCTTCTAACAAGGACATCTAATTAATTTACCCAATTAATTAATAGCATTTTGTCTCTCATATAATAGAAACGCCAAAGAAAAGGATCATCTATTTGCAGAAAAACCAAGCTGTGGCATTAATGGATTAGTTCTCCCTGTTTGCAGAAAAATCTCCACTCAATTACTGTCATTAAAAAAAAAATCTCTCCTGCCCTAACACATGTTGATGTAACTCATCAAGCTGTGACTTAGCTGTCCCTCTATCTGCAGAAAAACTTCTTCAGTTATCTCTCGATTGATCGGCTACTAACCACCACTCAATGAACTCTGATCAGATCCCAAGATTAAAACGACCCTACGAATCGATCCCCCATTCCCCCATGCATGTCATAGAGATATCACATGTTGAAGCAGGATTAACGTACAGATCCACCAGTATGCAAATCCTCATGATCATCTCCTTCTCCTATAATGTAGATAGGAGAAGGGCTGGCAGCTTCGCGGATCAGCTCCGCCCTGAGGACGGGAATGGAGGAAGAGTTATTTCTAAGTCCTGAAAGTCTCAACAGGTCAGACATGCACACGCCGAAGCTCCGAGCAGGTGCTTCTGATCGATGTCACACGGCCGGCGCCGTAGTGCGTCCCCGGTCGTCTCCGTTCCGTGCCGAAGTGCGGTTTCCGTTGCCTGTCGTCGTCGCCGAGAGCCGCACCTCCGACCTGCAGGGCTCCCCTTTGGAGGTGTTCCCGCAATAGCAGCAGTAGAGCACCAGCTGCACCACGGCGAGCAGCGTGCCGAGCCCGTTGGGGATCTGCCGCACCAAGAACCCAAGCCCATGCATGCAGAGTCGTCAACAACGTCCAACCTCTCACTACGATGCTGATGGAAATTAAAGCTGGTATTATGAGAAGGAAGAGGAGGCTCACCGTGATGAAGATGTCGAAGCGGATGAGGGCGTAGGTGGTCCAAGCGACGCCGTTCAGGAAGGACGCCAACGACAGCGGCAAGGGCATGCACTGAACGCTCTTCGTCGTAATCACATTTTTCTGTGGTGATCGAGAGATCACAGGAGCAGAGATTAACGTGCGGCGCCGTGGCCGTCGGCAACCATGCATGCAGGAATTATAAATAAGAGGAGCCAGGTACGTAGCTCACCATGGCTGCAAGGGGCGCGGCGTACATGCAGGTCCCGAAGATGACGCACAGGACGCCGACGATGAGGGACCTCTTCTTGTGGACGTGGGTGCCCAGGAGCACGCCCACCGCCACCACCGCCAGGAACACAATCTCGCCGGCCAGGACCAAGAACACCTTCCGCTGTTACAAATATACACGAAGCGGGTACGGTGATCAGGCATATTGATGAGCATATGGAAATTAGTAAGATATACGCGGGGAGAGAGATGAAATGATCACGTCGCACCCTGCCGGCGGGGGTGGCGTAGATGACGAAGATGATGAGGTAGGTGGCCTCGAAGGCGAGGCCACAACTGTTGATGGTGATGACGAGCAGGCTGTCTGGGGTGACGAAGGGGAGCCCGTAGAAGACCCACATCATGCAGTTGACGAGGGTGGCGAGGTAGGGAATGGGCGAATAGTCCCCCACCTCCTTCGTCTTACATATCTTGAAGAACGTGGGCCTGCGGCCCATGATCAGAGACGGAATTGCACAACCTTGTAAGCTAATTAAGTTTCAGATCGACTGACCATGGTGGGTGTGTTAGATCAAGTTCATATTTATGTTTCCCCGGCAAGTACTTCATGTTGCTACAGAAGGTGTGAATTAAGGGATCGATCCCACAGGAGAAGGAAGGATATGCATGCATGCATGCATGGTAAGAGAGGGGATCGTTGAGGAACTCACACTGGGGAGAGGAAGAGCCCAAATGAGATGATGTTCCCTACAATTAAAAGAGGTGGAAAACTTAGGGGTAATTAAAGATTGTTAATTAACAAGAGATAAAGCAAATGACAAGAAACCAGGTGGGATAGCACAGAGGAACTAATGCAAATGCCCTAAAATGGCATTGACGTACCGATGATCCCCACTATGTTGCGTGCTCCGTCCGCGTCGACCATCTTGGCTGCGCAAGTGCTTCGCAAGCCAACCCCACTGAGGAAGACGAGAGTAGTCGGATAAACGGAAGGCGCAGGGAAGGAGAGAGTGGGAGAGACGACACAGAGACATACAGACCCCACCCACATACACACAAGATGGACAGGGGACAGTCTGACTGGAGAGAGAGAGAGAGAGAGAGAGGAGAGATGCGCATGCGGGGGGAAACCTGGACGGTGGAACAGGGACATCTCCGCTTTGTGCGCATCTATTCCTTGATAAGCCAGCTACACTCTTTTCTCTCCGTTTTTTCCTTTAATTTTATTTTGGATTTTTTACATATTAATCTCTCTACAAATATCACTCAACTATTATATTAAAAGTCCCTCAAGATGTTGCCAATTAAAAATATAAGTCTATGTTTTCTTTCCCACCAAATTAGATCTAATATATATAACCTTCGTTAAATTGACCTTAATTTGTAAAAGAGAAATGCTACGCTCCCGACAGTGCCGGGAGCGTAGCCTACGTGGAGGGGCCGCGGCCCTCCGCGTGCGCGTCGCGTGGAGGGGCGGGCCCCCGGCATTAAATACTATATTTTTTTATTTTTGTGTATATGTGTACACAAATGATATATTTGTGTACACAAATACATCACAAATTATAAAAAAAAAACAAATTAAACACATTTAATGTGGGGGGCCGCCCTCCACGCGGCGGGCGGGTGCAGTGGTGCGGCCCTTCCCTGTCCGCTATGACATTTCTCTTCGTAAAAAGACCAAAACAACTTTTTTATTTGTTTCCCTGGCCTCCTCGCCGATGTCGAGTCGTTCCTCTTCTACCTCCTCGGTGCCAGTCCCCGGCCGGAAAAGCTCGCCAAGTTGGCCCCGTCCAGGGAGGAGGAGATAGAGTCGGCGACGATCGAGGAAGGCGGCGTTCGAGCGACTCACCGGTGGTGCCCCAGAAGCGGGCAGTCACAAGGTTTCCCAATTACCTGCCGGCACATTTCATGTGTGAGAGAACTTGAGGAAGTAGTCGTCGTCGTCATGAGCGGTGGACCACCCGGTCGGTGGGGGCCTGCTAGCTGTTCCAGACTCAAGATGATATCTTCCGGGAGAACGGATGGCTGATGCGTGAGGCGGTGCATGGTGCATGGATGGGTGGGGGAGGGGGGATCATGAGGGGGCCGTACCCCTCGGTGCCGAAGGACACCAAGTACGTGGTGGACGATGACGTGCTGCCGGAAGAGGCCAGGGTGCCGGCGGGTTCGTCGTGGACCTACTCCATCTTCTCAATGGGGAGGACGGTGTCCGTATGTTCCAGCCGCAGAGGTGGCTGTCTACTAGGGCGACTGCTTCGAGCCACAGGAGGATGGGTATCGCTTCGTCGCCTTCGATGCCGGGCCAAGGGAGTGCCTCGGGGAAGGACCTCGCCTACCTCCAGATGATGTCCGTCGCGTCGCTGGTCCTGCTACGGCACCGACTGGAGCTGGCGCCGGGCCATCCGGTCGAGTAGAAGATGTCCGCATGAAGCACAATGACCCAGTAGGGGGCCCATTTAAGCGGCAGTCCAGATAATGGAAGGTAAAAGTTTTAAGAATTTTTGGGCCTCGTTTGATGGGCTTCACTTTGTTAGGTGGGCTTGCAGCATTGCGCTTGAACTAGTTAGGCAATCTGAGATAGCCGAGTGACTATTTGAGAATTTTTTTTCGCATAATATATATATATACACACACACCGTACCCCAACATCACTTTTTATATTTATATTATATATATATAATATATATAATGTGGGACCCAATAAATCCCACCTACATTTATATGGGACCGACAGGTAGTCAGGGGCGGACTGTGAAGAAGCCAGTGGGGTCATGTGACCCCAATAGATCTCCCCCCTAATCTAGATTCACCTTTAAATTTAGGCCTATTTTTTTTTCTATAGTGGTGAACCCACTAGATTTAAGGGTTGATTATTGGGCATCCACTGAATTTGAGGTCTATTTTTTTAAAGAGTCAAATAGCTCAAAAAAAATTCAGATGACCCTACTGAACAAAATTTATGTATCCGCCACTGCAAACAGTGCTGTCCACCGTGTTAGGAACGGATGTGTGGATGGATCAGATCTAGAAGGGGGGGTTGAATAGATCTAACACCAATTAACGCGGAAGCTTAAGCAATTTAAAATTACTTCGAATCAGAGATCAAATCAGCCAAACAATTTACTGATCTGAAGTGTGATTAATGTGTGTGAGCAAATCAATTAGTAGTGTGAGCGAAATCCCTATGCATGCATCTACCGAGATATAAAGTCAAACCACAATTCAAACTATTGCACAGAGGATTTTTAGGTGGTTCGGAAATCACCTCCAGTGACTCCTACGTCCACCCCTCACACAGTGAGGCCACACTACTCAAAAACCTTGAGTACAACTCACACAGGAGCACGACGACTCCAAACACCCTTGAGCACGACGACTCAAGAAACACCTGGAGCACGACGACTCCAAACTGAGCACGACGGCTCAAACAACAACTGGAGTACGACGACTCCAACTTGAGCACGACGGCTCAAACCACACAGTGAGTGCGACGACTCACAAACCAGAGCTCAACGGCTCAGAGTACAAAAGCTAGATCAAACACAAAAGAGATCAGATCCTCTAGCAATGATCTGATTCAAGACAGATTCGTACACAGAGATTTGTGCAGAACTTCATGCACAAATATCATTGACGAAATAAGGAAGAACAAACTCAGAAATAAGGCAAATAGATGTAGAAAGAGTGTTCTTCGATGAAGAGGCCTTGCAGACGCTTCAATTGAGGAGCCTTGATGGAAATCGATGGAGATTCTCCTCAATTGGCGATGCTCTGCTTTGATGGCATCTGAAATGCCAGAAATCCTTCTTCTCCTGCGCCTCTTCAGTTGGATCTGCTCCCTTGCCTTGCACAGCAAGCTTCTCTCCAAGGATTCCCTTGATTCCCTTGTCCTTCCTCTTGAAAGGATGGCTTGTAGCTTCTGGAGATGGAGACAGATCTGGAAAGCCCCTTTCAGCCGCCAAAAAGGTTCTTCAGTAAGTGTATGGGCTCTCTTACCTTTGGGGTACAAGGAACATGGGTATTTATAGCCCCATATGTCCATAAAGTGCCTTGGGGTGCATGTGCACGGAACCCTAGGTCAAATCCCCTAAATCAAGCAGCCACGTGTCTAGGAGAAACTTTAAGTCACAGAGTTTCCAGAGTGTGTCGACCTGCCCAGATCTAGTGTCGACCTGCTGTCCCATTTTCTGCAAAAACTGTTCTGCTGGAAACTGGATCTAGTGTCGACCTGCCCTGATCTAGTGTGGACCTGCCCTTCTGGAATCTGGGACTAGTGTCGACCTGCCCTGATCTAGTGTCGACACTACCAAGACAAAAATGTGTGAACCTGAAAATATAAAGTGTAATAATTAGTACAAGATATTATTATTAAAATATGAGATATTAAACATCAAAAACATGTTGTCTAAGCATTATTGTGATATGTATAAAATGTATAACATGTTCAACATATCATCTTCAAAATCACAACATGTCACAAATCTCATCATTAAAATCACAATATGTCATCATCAATATCACAGTATGTCATCATCAAAACAAGGTATGAGTGATGTTCATTGGATATCATTAAATTACAACTTTAGGAAGTTCCAAAACACACTCAACCCAACAATCTCCCCTTTTTGATGATGACAAAACATATGCACAATCTCCCAATATCTTGACTCCCTTGACTGCAATAATTCCCCCCTTGACCATATACACACTTTGACCTTTCTCCTTTAAAAAGAACTTTCTCCCCTTTGAAGGCATTTTTCCCCCTTTTTGGAAGCCCTTTTCTCCCCCTTTTTGATGTGCCGTTTTCTACCCCTTTTTGACAGCATCAAAAGGTAGATAGAGAGAGAGAGAAACAAAGATTGTAGGAGATCAAGAAATGAAATGTAAGGAATAAATGGTCAGAGGCATTCAAAATAAGTGAGGCAAAGTGATATTATCAGTTGAGAGAAATTATTGTGTTTTTGTTATTGTGCAACAAAGTTTAATCACAAAGACACACTCAACACAAAGAATAGCAAATTATAATGATCTGAATGTGGTTAAAATAATGATGCACATGTGAAATAAGTGACCTATATGAGTGAGCAGAAGTATTTAACAAGGACGTTAGGAGCTTTAAGTTTAACACAATGTAAAATAATAGGTCTAACCACAGTAAACATGAACTTAATTAAGGTCTTAAGCTTTTCTATCCTGTCTTTTTTATTTTCCTTCAATTTCCACTAGGAAAGAATACAAGAATAAATTAGTTAAATCTCACTTTTCAGTGCAAGAAATCACATTGATCAGATGCAAGACCTCCTGATTACTCAGTGGTTTAACTTTCATATCTTATGATAGTTGAAAATTTTGATTTCCACTTTTTGACGCGAAACAAATCACTTATTAGGTGAAATGGCCCGGTTACTCAGTGGTTCAAGCATTTGCATTGCTCTGTTTGTATCTTTCCAGATTGATCATTTTTCTTTTGACATTTTACAGGAATATTTTTGCTTTGACAGAAAAAGTCATGACTATGAATTTTGAAAAATTATTCTTAAATGTGGTAAAATAAAGCTTAAACATACACATGTGAAATATTAAAGCCACTCATGTGCCTATAATAGTGTTTTGCAAATCATTTTAAAAACATTCAGTATTATGATTGCTTAACCTTGAAATGATACTGAATCTTTGAAATTAAACTAAATGCACAATGAGTTTAGTTTCAATGTCTTAATTCTCTCATAAGAAAATAGCACAAGGACTCAAAAATTCTGATGATTTGGGGTTCAAGATAGACAAGTAAGGTCAAGAGATATAACAATGACTCCCCCTCACAATTGCATACAAGACTCTTGATACTTGGCGGAGAAATATACTCACGCATAGTGAAAGTGTCCAGACAAGCCTGACTTGTCTTTCTTCAAATCACCATTTGATATACCAAGAATGTCAATGCATGTGAGAGTGAGAAATTTATAAGCAAGAATATTTGTCAACAAACTGAATGAGAGTTGATGATGATCAGATATGACAAATTTCTCCAGCAAATTTCTCCAGCATTTCACTCAAAGATTCTTTCGAATTCACTCCCCCATAAGATATGCATGATATGAAATGATCATTTAAGCAATTCAGATATGTTCATTTCAAGCAATTTGCACAGAAAGAGTATGAACATGATCAAGCATATATCAACATGACAATTTATTGAATGAGAAGAATTTTGCAAAGACTCAAAATAAGTTTTTGAGATTTTCATTTTGCTTGATGACCTTTATGCAGAAAAGACTATTGACACTTGGTGGAGAATTATTCTCACGCATGATGATAGTTTCCAGACACCCTAACTTGTCCTTTCACATTTCACCATTTGATATACCACATAGTCACTGCAAAAAGAGTCATTACACTTTATTTTTGCATGAAATTCATTGCATTTATTGAAAAACATTTTTGCACTTTTTCAAATTTGCTCCCCCTTAATATGTGCATGGAATGAAAAAGTTAGCAAGCAATTCACACATGATTATGAGCACAATTAACTTTAAGCATAACATGACTTTTAGTACTTGGCGGAGTATTTTCACATGTCATCATTTGATATACCAAGAAGTCAAAGCATTGATATGCACACAGAATCATAGACACAGTTAAGCAAGCATGATAACACAAACATGATTCCAATTATTATGACACAAAGTTCATTGTTGGGAGTAGCATTGAACACATTTCTCATTCTTCAGATAAAAATTAACATTCGTTTCAATTCAGGCAATTCAAATTGAAATAATAAAGAAGTTTTACCTGAATGATCTCATTTCTTTTTCAAAGATTTTACCTGTGTTGTAGTACCCCGGAAATTCATTAATTCAAAAATAAAGATAAATTGAATTTTTTTTCAATTAATAAACTTAAACTAGTTAAAATGTACGTATCATTATTGCATGCGTATAAACCCCTATAAAAATTTCGTAAAAAAGTATTTATACTATAAATAATGTTCTCTAATGACCCATCATGAAATTTGGGCGTAGAAAAATTATTTGGACTTAGTTTAAGATTTTATGCGACTTATTAGCATAATAAGGAATAAGTCGAAGAATCCATTATTTTATGATCCAAGTGGATTATAAATTAAATAAATATATGAGTAGACTTAAATAATATGGGATGATAGTCCATTATGATATTTGGACCAATAGACAATCTTGGCCCATGAATAAATTATCTAATAAAAGGATAATTAAAAATCCATTAAGTAAAGTAAGTACATGGGTTGTACAATTAAGCTCACACGAGTTATTGGGCCAAGAGTAAGAGCTCAAATGATGAAGGTTAGAATTATTGGCATGAATAGTGTGGTGGTGTGATCCTGTTTGGACCTGAGCCAAACGGGCCTCCACTGGAATAAGAGAGGGAAGACGATTGCTGGTGAGGACGAAGACCTGCAAAACCAGAATAGGGTCAGGAGGCCCGGTGAAAACCGGGGAAACCCTCTGATGCCTAAGTCAGTGGAGAGCTTGTGAGGCAGGGGGTTTCGGAATGCGAGAATGTGTTCGCGCGAGGAAGAAACGTACCGTTGCATGGTACTGTACCTGTGCCTTTATAGGCGCTGGCGTAGAGGCCAACGTGCGTAACGTAGGCAGATCGTGCCTGAAGAGGCGCCTTGACGCACGCGCATAACGGGAGGAGTTATGACTCTGGTGCCCGTTAGGCTGCCAGGCAGTCACGCCCCCTTGATGGGAGAACGTGGCCTGGGACGGTTACAACCGTTCTGGAAGCCAGAGAGCCTGCTCGGAACCCTTTGGAATGCTTTCCGAGCAGGTGACCCACGTGGGGGCTCGAACATGCTGTTCGGTAACATCGAGGGTATTTCATGGAGCGGAGTTACTGTTCTTGCTCGGAAGCCGTTCATAGTTGTCGGTAAGGAAGGCGGGTGATCTGCTCGGAGGTACGCCGCAGCGGAACCTGACAGCTTCCGATCACGGGAGTCACACAATGGAGGTCTTTGAGCCACCTGGAGAGGCGCAGCCTTCGATGACGGTGCCACGTTGGTTGACAGGACGTGAATGGGCCGTAACGAGCCATCATGGGCCTAGTGACCAGATTTGGCCACCACACTTGCCCCCCACGCCCTCGAATGGCTCGGTGAAACGAGGGCTTCGAGGGCGTCGCTTCCGCATTTAATGCGAGGGCCCGTTGCGGGATGCCGCCGCTTAGGTCCTGTCAAACGGCTAACCCATCATGATGGGTGCAAAGCCGTGCCATATTGAGGTGCCGCCGCTGCGTTCGGACGGTTGCCAACGTTGTACCCGAAGGGGCGTTTTCAAAAATCGAAGGAGCGGCATTTTAGGGCCCGCCTCGAATTTCGTTCCCTCCCCTTTCCTTATAAGGAGGGGACGAGACGAGGGAGGGAGCTACGCCTCCCAGAAACCCTCCATCTTTGAAATCTTCGTGCCTCCTTGCCTTCTCCTCTCCCTGTCTTCTGCTTCGTCCTCTCGCGCCGTTGCCGCTTTCTGCAGTCCTTCGGCGATGGCGAGCAAGGGAAAGCCGCTGCCGGAGCTAGCGGGGTGACTGTCGCAGTGCCGAGCGGACCACGATACCGCCACTTCAGTGGTCTTCGTGAGCGCTTCCGGATTGGGGACGAGTACGAGATCGTTCGACGCCAGGGAAAGCGACACGATCCTGGTGAATAACCAGGTTGCCTGCTCCTATCCGTGGACCATCTGGAGGCAGGCTTCCGGCTGCCGTTGCCGGAGGTGGCGAAGGCGCTTCTTAACACGGGCGTTTCGCCAATACAGCTGACGCCAACACCTGGAGATACATCTGTATCTTCGGTGTTGTCTGCAAGTAAAAGGAATCCGGGGCTCGGCGGACGTCTTCCGAGCGCACTTCAAGTTGTCTGCTTCGCGGGCGTCGGGAGCAGATGTCTACTAGCCAAGCACCGAACAGACGGATGCACATCGGCCTGTCCAGCAAGTATTCCAACAACAAGGGTTGGATGGACAGGCTGTTCTTCGTGCGCCACCGGAGTGGTGCCGAGTGGGGTTCCCCACAGTCATTCGCCCAGCACAGAAGGATAGCTTTCCGAAGCTTATCCAGGATGAGGCGAGGGCATCAGATGACTTCTCCGCAGCGTCGGGGAGCAGGTGTTCGGAATGGAGAAGGGTATGTGACCGAGTTCATGCTCGTCAAGTATGGGCTCAGCAAACCATGGAGTAAGTATACTGTTTCGGTTGTTTACTCTTAGGTTTGGTGACCTCCTCTTTCTTCTTCCTATCTTCTTTGTGCGCAGCGGCTGCAGAGCTGGAGGCAGGAAGAGATGAAGAGGCGAATGATGAGTTCGCCGAACAGATCCCTGTGCTAGCGCACAGGGTGTATGAAGGTGACGACGTCGCCGCTGTTGTTCGGGTTCCTTCGCGGTGAGGGTTGGTGCCGCGGTGACAACGGCACTTGTTGCTCCATCAACTGCCGAAGGGCGCCCGAACAAGGCGCAGGCTCCTGAGAAGGGCCTGGAAAGATTCGTTTGAAGAAGAAGGCCACTAGGAGGTGGTACCGGCCGGAGCTCGGGCTCCTCGGGAGAAGGAACGACCAAGCGAGCCGGCCTTCTGCGAAGAAGAGGCCCGTTCTGGTTGACGACGAGAGCGCGGAGGAAGCGGAAAACTCCGTGCTCGGAAGAAGCAGAAGGCGGTCCAGGCTACTCCTCCACACGACGAGGAGGGGACCGAAGAGGAAGGAAGGGGCGCAGTTGCTGCTGCGCAAAAAGAGTAGGGCCGTACAATCGGCCGATGGGAGGGGTGCCAGGGTGGCTTCCGCGACTCGCCCCGAGGTCGCACAGAAGATGGCGACCGAGCTGGGGCTCATTTTTGTGAGCGAAGGATCCGAAGTCCTGCCGGGGAGAGGCCGGGGGCTCCACCTGCGCGAGAGATAGGGAGGCCACCAGTGCTTCCGATGCTGGAGGTGCCGAGCACGGTGTTTCCAGCACACTCGCGGAGGTATCCTCCAGGAGAGCAGAGAAGTTGGCGTCTCCTGTTCGGCAGGAGGAGGACACTGGCGCAACGGGAGTTTCCGCCCCTGCTGGGGTGGTTCCGAGCAGCGCGGTGACAGCAGCGCCTTCAGAGCAAGGATGGTTCCTGCAGCAGGGACCATTGCGGGGGGCGGCCGCAACGGCGAGGGCGTCCGAAGAGGTTGCCACTTCAACGGGAGAATCCTGCCCCCCCTGCCCCCCTCCGAGGTGGTTGCTAACGCAGAAGCAACCTCCAAAGGAGTCGAAGACATGGGGGGGAGGCTGCGGGTGCTGCCCGGGATGAAGGTCCGAAGACGACCGAAGGCCTCTTAATGAGGTGCTTCTGAGAGAACCTCTTGGAGTTCCTTCGGTGGCAGCGCTGGAGGCGACCCTTCGTCGGATGGAGGATACGCCAAGGGAGCTGCCTGCGCGAGCCCCACTGCTTCTCGTCTTGAACGGTTGGCAAGGTGCTTGGACCTTCCTTCCGAACAGACTCCGGAGAAGTCAGTGGAAGGTTACCAGCCGGAGTGGCAAACAGAAGATGGTTTGAGCGACGTCGACGTAGAGGCGCTTGCGGACGAAATGTCCAAGTCGCTGGCCACTCTGAAGGCTTTAGCTGTTCGGGGCCAGAGACAGAGGTATCTCTACGAGGCGCAGGTAGCCTTCTGTGATGACCTTTCGGCAAGGCATAAAGCTCGCGAGGCGGCGCTGGAGGAGGAGGTGAAGGACCTCAGAGCTGCTCTTCATGCCGCGAAGCTGGATGCTACCTTGGCGCGGGCCGAAAAGGACGCCCTAGCCAAGGTAGTAGTAGATGCGGAGGCCCGTGCCGTTGCTGACTATAAGACTGGGCCAGAGTACAAGGAAGACTTGGAGCAGTATGGGGCTCGCTGCTACAAAGTGGGCCTCAATGCTGGGAAGGAGGTGGGGAGAGGCTTTCCTGGGCCGAACGCGCCCAAGAAGCCTTCGAGGCTGCTGTTCGGAATGTCAACGCCGTACCCAAGATGTCCGCTTAGATGGTGTGCGGTTCGCACAATTTCAGTCTGGGCGGATGCCTTCTTCGGTGAGGATGCTGGTCCTTCCGAACAAGCTCCTTAATCCCCTTGCCTCACGTCTTCTTTGTACTTCGCTTTTTGTAACATCGGCCAAGGAAGGCTGTTTGTAAGCACAAGAACTTCTTATAAATGAAATCCTCTGCTTTACGAGTTTTTCTGTAGCGTCTCTTTCTCTATCTTCTCCCTGTTGTGGTTGTTCTGCTCGGATCGGAATCCGTTAGCTTCGTGAGCATTGCATGTAAGACGCAGATCGTTGGGTACCGTAAAGGAGGTTCCGATCAGGTATCTATGCCAAATGCTCATGAAGCAACAGGAGTAAGGAGAAGAGAGGTTGGATGCTGAAAGAAGGCTTTTATAGATGATAAGCCTTAAGATTAGAGACATGCCAAGTCCTGGAATGGCCTCGCCACTAGGAGTAGTTAGCTTATATGAGCCTTTCCCAAGGACGTGGGTGACCTGATAAGGTCCTTCCCATTTGATGGCAAGTTTGCCGACTGCTCTTCGGGGGTCCGAAGCCGAACAGCGGCGCAAGACCAAATCTCCCACGTTGAACCGCCTCTCCTTGACTCGCGCATTATAATATTGCGCAAGCCGTTGTTGATAAGAAACGAGGCGAATGCTGGCGTCGCTTTGTCGTTCGCCCAGCATGTCCAAGTTCTCTCGGAGAGCACGGTTATTGGCGGCTTCGTCGAAGTGGGTTGTTCGGATGGTTGGAAGGGCTACTTCCAAAGGTACAACTGCTTCTGAGCCGTAGGCTAGGTGGAAAGGTGTTTCCCCTGTAGCTACCCGAGCAGTTGTTCGGTGACACCAAAGGACATTTGGGAGCTCATCGATCCATGATCCACCTGCAGCCTCCACTCTGGTTCGGATCCCGTGCAGCAATGTTCGGTTGGCGTTTTCGACCAAACCGTTAGCCTGGGGATGAGCCACGGAGGTGAAGTGGTTGTAGATCCCGAGCTCGGCGCACTTTTGCTTGAAGAAGGTGCTGTCGAACTGTCTCCCGTTGTCAGATGTAATCACCCTTGGGATGCCAAACCTGCAGAGAAGGTTCTTCCATACGAACTTCCACGCGGCTTGTTCGGTGATTGTGGCAACGGGTTCGGCCTCGATCCACTTGGTGAAGTAGTCGATGGCCACAAAAAGGAACTTCTTGCGCCCTTGGGCCTCTGGAAAGGGGCCCAAGATGTCAATGCCCCATCTGGCGAAGGGGCGCGGCTCGAACAGACTGTGAAGCTGTTCGGCTGGCTGCTTGATGAGTACTCCGAACTTCTGGCATTCTGGGCATTTCCTGACGAAGGACACGCAATCCTTCTGAAGAGAAGGCCACCAGAACCCTGCTCGGATGAGGCTGCGTGCTAGCGTTCTGCCCCCCAGATGGCTTCCGCACAACCCCTCGTGGACTTCCTCTGTGGCTGCGAGGGCCTCCTCAGGGTTGAGGCAACGTAGAAGAGGTCTTGCAAGGGACCGTCGGTACAGCTTGCCTTCTACGAGGGTGAAATGCTGCGAGCGCATCCTGACTTTCCGAGCTTCATCCTGTTCGGAAGGAAGCTCGCCTCGGAGAAGGTACGCCAAGAGAGGGTCCACCCAACTGGGGTCGGTGGGCCCGTTTCTATGGCGGCTACATCAATCTCTGTGCTCGGCAAGGCGAGCTCTTCAATGAAGACAGAGCGAGAAGGGTGATGTCACCTGAAGATGCCAATTTGGCCAGCGCATCAGCTCGCGCGTTCTGCTCCCGTGGAACATGTATAACCTCGAAGTATACGAGGCCCTCTGTCTGGCTCTTGACCTGTTGGAGGTATTGAGCCATGCGAGGTTCCCTTGCTCCAAACTGTCCGCTCACCTGGCTGGCGACCAACTGGGAGTCACTAAAGACTCTAAGCCGAATGGCTCCGAGGTGCCTAGCCATGCGGATACCGGAAAGCAAGGCTTCGTACTCGGCGACGTTGTTGGAGGCTGGAAAGCGGAAACGGAGGGCGTATTGGAACTCTAACCCCTCTGGGGAGGTGAGGACCAAACCTGCCCCGCTTCCGGAGACACAAGAGGATCCGTCCACATAAAGCTCCCATGGGGGCTCGTCTGCCAACGGTGGATCCTGCTCGGCGGAAGGGTGCATTCCGCCACGAAATCTGCTAACGCCTGCGCTTTGATTGCCGTCCTTGGTCGGAAGCTGATGTCAAACTCTCCCAGCTCGATTGCCCACTTAACCAACCTACCGGAAGCCTCCGGCCGCTGCAAGATGGATTTCAGCGGTTGATCGGTAAGCACTGTAACGGAATGGGCCTGAAATAGGGCCTGAGCTTCCGTGCAGCTGTGACAAGAGCAAGGGCAAGCTTTTCTGCTCTGGGGTACCTCCTTTCAGCTTCTTGGAGGACCCTGCTGATGTAGTAAACTGGATACTGTGCCGCTCCTACTTCTCTGATCAAAACCGCACTGATGGGGTGTTCGGTGACCGAGAGGTACACGAACAAGGGTTCTCCGAGCACAGGCTTTGAGAGAACAGGAGGGGCTGCCAAATATGCCTTCAGCTCAGTGAAGGCAGCTTCGCATTCGTCAGTCCACAGTACTTGCCCCCCTTGCTTCGAGGCGTTTTTAGGGCCTCGGAGCAACTTGAAGAAGTTAAAACTTCTTTCTGCTGCTCGGGACATGAACCTGTTCAGCGCGGCAAGACGTCCTGTTAGACGCTGGACGTCGCGCCTGTCTTCGGACTGGACATCTCAAGTACGGCTTGGATTTTTTCCGGGTTCGCCTCTATTCCCCTGTTTGATACGAGGAACCCGAGGAACTTACCCGACCGAACACCAAACGCGCATTTGGCGGATTGAGCTTCATATTATACCTTCGCAGAGTTGCGAAGGTTTCCTGGAGGTCAGAATGTGATCAGTGCTCGGAAGAGTCTTGACCAACATGTCGTCGACGTAAACCTCCATGTTTCGCCCGATCTGCTGCTCGAACATCTTGTTGACCAGCCGCTGGTAAGTCGCGCCTGCATTCTTCAGACCAAAAGGCATCCTGGTGAAGCAGTATAAGCCTAGGTCTGTGACGAACGTAGTGGCGTCTTGATCCGGGGGATGCATGCTGATCTGGTGGTAACCAGAGTAGGCATCCAAAAAGCTGAGGAGCTCGTGCCCGGAAGTAGCGTCCACCAGCTGATCGATGCGTGGCAATGGGAAGTTATCCTTGGGCGTTGCCTTATTAAGATCTTTGTAATCTACGCACACACGCCATTTGCCATTGGCCTTGCGTACGAGGACCACATTGGAGATCCATTTTGGATATTGGGCTTCTCGGAGGAGCCCGACAGTTCGGCTTTTGGTCACGTGATCCTGAATCACGGTCTGCCGTTTCGGTTCACGGGTCGCCTTCTTTGCTGCACTGGCGGGATTCGTGGATCCAACCGAAGGCGATGCACCATGACTTCCGGGGAATGCCTGGAAGCTCGTCATCAGACCAAGCGAACACGTCCAAATTGCCAGCAGGAAAGCTGTGTAGCGTTGCTGCTCGGCCTCTGTCAACAGGGCGCCAATGTACAAGACGTGTTCGGAGTCGTCGTCCACTTGAATGGGGATTAAGTCTTCGGCAGGCGTCCCCCGACTAGTTGAAGGCTGATCGGAGGTCGGAAGAGCTGGATCAGCGAGTGGTTGCTTGTCTCTTAGAGAGAGGACATAGCAACGGCGAGACTCACGCTGACACCCGAGCACTTCACCAACTCCGATCGGAGTTGAAACTTCATTTTCTGGTGGAGTGATGAAGGCACTGCTTTGATTCGCCCGATCAGACCTCTGCCAAGAATAGCATTGTATCCAGGCATGTTGTTGACGACCAGAAAGTCAACAATCTTGGTCACATCCTTTGGAGCTGTTCCCAAGGTGATCGGAAGGCGAATCCTTCCCATGGGCTGGACCGAAACTCCCGAAAAGCCGAACAATGGCGAATTTACAGGAGTAAGTTGATTGGCGCGCAGGCCCATGAGAACGAAACAGTCGTAAGCCAAGACGTCGGGGGCACTTCCATTATCTACCAGAATCCGGCGCACATTACAATGGTTGATGGTGGCCGAAACGACCAGCGCATCAGTGTGCGGGGTCGTAACCCCTACAAGATCTTCGTCCGAGAAGGTTATAGCCTCCTCGGGCTGTGCGCGTGCGGGACTGGCAGGATATGGGGCGGCCGAACAGTCGGAGGCTGTCTACGACATGCACCGCCTTGCGTAATCGCGTCGGCTTCGAGTGCTCTTTCTCCACCTGCGCCGAAGCCTCCCGCGATCACGTTGATCTCCTGCCCATTGGGATCGTTGTTGATCGGCTGCTCGGGAGTGCGGTCTTGGACGTCGGGGGCGCTCTTCGTTCCGGCGCCCTTCGTTCCGGCGCACGAACCGTCCAAGGTAGCCGCGCTTGATAAGGTCTTCGATTTCGTCCTTAAGCTGGCGGCACTCGGAGGTGTCGTGGCCGTGGTCGCGATGAAAGCGACAGTACCTATTTTGATCGCGCTTCCGGGGGTCGGAGCGCATTCTCTGGGGCCACCGAACAAAAGCTTCATCCCTGATCTCTGCCAGGATTTGTTCGGG
Organism: Colocasia esculenta; assembly: GCA_014218235.1. NCBI lineage: Eukaryota > Viridiplantae > Streptophyta > Magnoliopsida > Alismatales > Araceae > Colocasia > Colocasia esculenta. Next base: position 13,326,286 of record CM024761.1, read on the forward strand.
AGCCACAGTGAGGGGGGTGTAGTTGGTGAAGGGGCGCGGACGACGAGGAGAATCGCCATTGCGTCGTCCCTTCTTCCGATCACGGTCGGAACCGTTGTCGGAAGGTCGCTTTTTTTCCGACTGCTCCCCCTGTTCGGGCCCTGCTCGCCGCCAGGCTCTCCTCGCAGGCCGCGTGGCGCTGCGCGATGGAGAGTAGTCGGCGCGGGTGGCGGGCTGCTGGACGCCGAGAGTCCTTTGTAGAAAGCCGTCACGAGTGCCTTGATGAGAGCACTGGTGGCTAGGGGGACGTCCAGGCGCGAGATGCGAAGCGCCTCTGTTCGGAACCTCTTGACGAAGTCCCAGAGTGCCTCGCCTTTCTTCTGGCGCACGGTCAGGAGAGAAGCCGCCGTCCGCGGCTGGGACCTTCCACCAAGGAAGTTGTCCCGAAAGGACTTCTTCAATTGGCGGAAGGAGGTGATAGAGCCCGCAGGGAGGGTTTCAAACCAAGCCCTGGCGGTCTCCTTAAGGGTTGCAGGGAAAGCCCTGCACTTGGCCGCATCTGATGCTCCGTGGAACACCATATGCGATTCGAAGCCGTGGATGTGGTCGGCCGGGTCAGTTGTGCCGTCGTAGGGCGCGATGGTGGGAAGAGGGAGCTTGGAGGAGACCAGGGCCTCCAGAATCTCCCTACTGAAGGAGAGCGGAAGTCCAAGTCGTCCTCCGCTGGAGCCTTGCCCTCCGCACGCTGAACCATCGCGTCCATGCGGCGTTCGAGGTCGACCACACGCCGGAGACGCCTGGCGAGCTCCTGCTCGGAGTTGGCGGGCCCCCACGTCCAGAGGCGTGGGAGTTGCCTCCCACGACCGATCGTGGCGGACGGGGTGAGACGATAGAACGCCGGGGGCGAGCGCCCGCGGCGCTCTGGTGCCCGCTCTTCCGATGGAGCCCGGAGGGACCGGCGCGGTGAGTCCGCCTGCTGCTCCTGCGGCGCTGGGGGGACGCGGGAGCGTCGATGTGACGATTCCGCCTGCCGCTCGCGTGGCAGGGAGACCGCTGGGCCGCAACCCCCGCCAACTGGGCCTGTAGGGCGAGGCAGACGCCCGTCAACTGATGCATTTGCCCCCGAAGCTCTGCCACTTCGAGGGCCGTTGCCGGTGCGGCAGCCGTTGGTACTGGGACGTCGTGATTTGCGCCGGTAGCAGTGCGACGGCGACGTCCCCAGGAGGAGATTGGCGACGAGGGGCCCCTCGTGATTGGCGAGACCTCGTCGCCCTGCTTCCTATATTCTGGTATGAGGATCGCCCTCGAGCCATGGCAGCGTCGCTTCCCACAGACGGCGCCAAATGTGGTGTGTGTGATCCTGTTTGGACCTGAGCCAAACGGGCCTCCACTGGAATAAGAGAGGGAAGACGATTGCTGGTGAGGACGAAGACCTGCAAAACCAGAATAGGGTCAGGAGGCCCGGTGAAAACGGGGAAACCCTCCGATGCCTAAGTCAGTGGAGAGCTTGTGAGGCAGGGGGTTTCGGAATGCGAGAATGTGTTCGCGCGGGAAGAGAACGTACCGTTGCATGGTACTGTACCTGTGCCTTTATAGGCGCTGGCGTAGAGGCCAACGTGCGTAACGTTAGGCAGATCGTGCCTGAAGAGGCGCCTTGACGCACGCGCATAACGGGAGGAGTTATGACTCTGGTGCCCGTTAGGCTGCCAGGCAGTTCACGCCCCTTGATGGTGGAGAACGTGGCCTGGGACGGTTACAACCGTTCTGGAAGCCAAAGAGCCTGCTCGGAACCCTTTGGGAATGCTTTCCGAGCAGGTGACCCACGTGGGGGCTCGAACATGCTGTTCGGTAACATCGAGGGTAGTTTCATGGAGCGGAGTTACTGTTCTTGCTCGGAAGCGTTCATAGTTGTTCGGTAAGGGAAGGCGGGTGATCTGCTCGGAGGTACGCCGCAGCGGAACCTGACAGCTTCCGATCACGGGAGTCACACAATGGAGGTCTTTGAGCCATCCTGGAGAGGGCGCGCCTTCGATGACGGTGCCACGTTGGTTGACAGGACGTGAATGGGCCGTAACGAGCCATCATGGGCCTAGGTGACCAGATTTGGCCACCACAAATAGTATTAATCAAATTAAAATATGAAGTTACTTGAATAAACGAGTAAATTGATTTAATTAGAATAAAGGGTGAATAAATGAAAACAAAGGGAATTAAAGTAATATCTATTAAGCTAAATTATTAACGGTTACTCTAATAACCCAAACCCAATGAAATGGGCCCAAATAGAGATAGCCCATCATAGGATGAGAGTTAAAGTAATGAAATTCGTATCTAATTAATTAAATAAATAGTAAAGGGGTTAAGATAAATGTTAAATAACCCTTATATATCCAAAAGAAGAGTCCTTAACCCATCCTAACTCTTTAACTACGAAATTAAGCTCTCTCCCCTCCCCATTAGATGGATAAATGAGAGAAAAGGGGAAGATAAATATGCAAATTCGGAATTAATAGAAAAGGAGAGTTTTAGAAGGAGTAAAACTCTAATAGCAACCCAATACACCCCCAAACTCGTCCCTACCACCCATAGAACGTGGCTGGAGTCTTGGGAGACGAAGGAGAGGTGTTCTGGACGAAGGATCTTGGAGGAGAAGGCTGGAGCAAGGAGCTTTCTTCTTCCCGTTTTCGTCATCAAACACTAGCCTTTCTTGTCAACACAAAAAGGTAGGCAATCTCTCAAGCAAAAATCGTAAAATAATTACCACAGGTAGCCTTCATGTACCTCTTCAAAAGCCCTATCGTTTTGTTGTATTCCGTTCATCCGTTTGAGCAAATTTAATTCGTGAAATCCTGTTGTCACCATGAACCGAATCTCATATTTTCTCTAATACCTTGCACGTACTTGTTCCCATGCTATGAGAAAATTCTCATTGATACTACCATATAATAGCTTTCAAACGCCTCTAGTTTCGTGCTATTTCAATCTCCCATGAGGGAGAATTAATTCATTGAATCCCTGTTAGATACATGCACCCTACCCTCATGATTGCTTGTGAACCCCGTTTGTGCTTGACTTCAGATTATGATAAAATTATCATAATACTACTTCTTGTTAGTTTTTAAACGCCCCAAGATTCGTAATTTTTCGTCATGTATACCTCTCTATTAATTCATAGAACCCTAACTACGTCGGCTTAGGTCACCGAAAAGTAACATGATCAATGCATGTTTAAACCTTGTCTATTTTCAAATTAATCATGCATATTGATAGATATACATGTCTAATTTTGTTTAAAACTGGTTCGTGCTTTTTGGATTACCGTGCGATTTTATACTGAAATTAGAATGACCCTGTGTCAAGAAGGGTCCACCCAGAGAAAAAGGAAAAAAAAAACTGGACTGCCCCTGTTATCGCGGCGGCGCGATACGCTGCGATAAGAGGAGTGTCGCGGTCGGCCTTCAGGCCGCGTCATGAACGCGACGGGCCTCGCCGCCGCGTTCCCAAACCCGAACCGGGCCAGGCCAGCCGGTTCGCCTGTCGCGCCAGGCCGCACCGCCGCGGACAAAAACGCGACGGGATACCCCGTCGCGACACCATGAAGAACGCGCCCTTGCACCCCGTCCCTTCTTGAAATTTCGGTCAGAACAGATAATTGTGCTTATATCCTGCTGATTAGTCTATACTTCTTAATTAGCCATGATTAACCCATGTATAATTGATTCGACTTGGTAAATTAATAATTGGCATTAATGATATACATTTAATTATTTAAAATGACATTTGCACGACTTGTCACATTCTCAAGATTTCTTTACACTTGCACACACATAACATTGTAAATTGCCATTTGACCTTGATAATTATGCAATAATGTATTCGGTAAATTATCGAAATAATGACTAAATTACTTTATTTTGTTAAATACAATGTTTCCGTTTTTACTCGTGCATTTTATCTACCGTTACCGTTTTCCCTCGGCCTACGAGCACTCGAGGCACGACGGACCCGTTTTTACAACTTTTTCTTGACTTGGACCACCTCTCCACCGGGAATACTCTCGATTGGACTAGGGACTCCTTGTCAAGACCTCCGTAAGTCTTCTTGGCTTTGGCGCACGTCCTTAGTCAACGAGCTGGTTGTACCCCAAAAACCCGTTACACTCTTAGGGATCAGTACGATCCAAACCTTAGTATATTCCTTCTCGTCTTGAGTTCACACCGGACCACCTGACCCGTGTACACAGCACGGCTAAGGGGCGGTTGTGACTTCTACCAGACTGCGGCACCCGACTTGGTGCTGTGCAACCGTTACTATCGTGTGTTTATCGCGTTTTACGAAATTGTCCCTCTTCATCTACTATATATCTCCTTATCTGTTCACGTTCTCTCTACACTCTCATCTATCTCGTCTAGTACTCTCTTATCTCTTCTTGGTACTCTCTTGGCCATACAATTGATTGTCTTAATTAAACAAGCAAGTGCTATATGCCAAAGCAATAGGGCCCGGTCTGGTCCTGGGAGGAGCTCCCAAAGAGTGCTATTTCCTTGCAAGGGTAACATGATCAGGATGTGTACGGCATGCATCCAACGCCATTCAACAACAAATACAATTTAATTTATGACAATCAAACAATCGCTTTACTATATCTCTGGGTTGACATGATGCTCGACCGGGGAAGTGCTAGTGCACCTTGGTGCAGACGTTACATATTCTTTCATTATATGGCCAATCCTCTATCATACTAGTTGCAATTACTTTTGAATATGCTATCATCCTCTCGTTTACTATCGTTCTCTCGTAGTTAATGTGTTATTACTCTCTTGACTTTACTTGATCGATCTCACTAGTTAACCTGCTATACAAGACATTAATCATTTAAAGCCTGCTTGTTTACATGAGATATTAAGTCCTACTGAGCGTTATCGCTCACCTTCGTTATTTGTCATTGTGTTTTCAGGTAAGTCACGTGATGCTTACACACAAGAACGTGATTAAACTGGAGTGATGAGCGTCCTGAAGTCATAGCGATGGAATGTCCTTAGTACCTTAGAGTCTAGTTAGATATTTGCTTTAGATTTCTTTTCCAATGTAATAATGTCATTGAGCCCTATGTTTTGGCTCTGAATTAGTGGTTGTAATAGTTTAGATGAATTATCAATAAAATGATGAGTTTTAATGCAATTATTGTTCATTAGTTACTCTGATATTGCGAATGTATGCGCAATTACGTTACCATAACACGTTGTTCATGCCTCCCCGATTTATTCTGCTGCTAAATTGGCGGGGCATGACAGTTGGTATCAGAGCCTAGGATGTCCTTATTAGGATATTTTTGGTCTTAGGATGTTCTAGGTGAACTGCCCTGACATGTGTCTAAGTCAACTACCATACCTATGTAAGGATTGGGTAGAACCATGGTTAAGATCTGAATATATTATCTATATATATGTATCAACTTAAACATTACTTTAGCACCCTAATGACAACCTTATTTTGAAGGAACTTTTAATGGACGCCAACATGAGACCAACTCAAAGGCTAGTTCTGGCATGTCAGCAAGCCGCCCAAATACTAAAAGAAGCTCTAGAAACGACGAAGGAGATTAAAAAGGAGACCAATCAGAATGGGGAGAGGGGATACAACCATGACAAGAAGGTAAACCCACCGAAGAAACGTAGCAAGAAGATCTGTCTTCATTGTAGTAAGCCGGGACATGTAGCCAAGGAATGTTGGCGAAGCATTGGTGCATGTCTACGTTGTGGCAGTTTGGCGCATCAGATACAAGACTGCCCCCTGTTAAAGGAGCCATCCACTAACACAAAGGATCTCAACTACGATGATAAGAGAAAAATAAAGAAGAGTAAGAAGAATGCCATACAAGTATTCCTTATTCGTAAAGGACAGTGTGAGCACTGCAATAAGATAGGTCACAAATTAGAGGAATGCTGGAGGAGAATAGGAGCTTGCCTACGCTGCGGAAATTGCAATCATCGTATTTCCGAGTGTCCTATACTTGAGAAGCAGAAGAAAGAGAAACGTCCGACAGAGCAAGAGAAGCCAGGCAGACTTCAAGCTATGCAGGAAGTTGGGACCCCCAACAAGGGTGGAGTCGTGGAAGGTAACTCTAGACTTATAACAATTAATATGTATTTAGTATGAAATGATGATTTATATGTAACCAACGTAGTCGTAGAATTTGGGGACCAAATTTTTTTTAAGAGGGGGAGGATGTAGTACCCCAAAAATTCATTAATTCAAAAATAAAGATAAATTGAATTTTTTTTCAATTAATAAACTTAAACTAGTTAAAATGTACGTATCATTATTGCATGCGTATAAACCCCTATAAAAATTTCGTAAAAATAGTAGTTATACTATAAATAATGTTCTCTAATGACCCATCATGAAATTTGGGCGTAGAAAAATTATTTGGACTTAGTTTAAGAATTTATGCGACTTATAACATAAATAAGGAATAAGTCGAAGAATCCATTATTTTGATCCAAGGTGGATTATAAATTAAAATAAATATATGAGTAGACTTTAAATAATATGGATGATAGTCCATTATGATATTTAGACCAATAGACAATCTTGGCCCATGAATAAATTATTTAAAAAAGGATAATTAAAAATTCATTAAGTAAAGTAAGTACATGGGTTGTACAATTAAGCCCACACGAGTTATTGGGCCAAGAGTAAGAGCCCAAATGAAGGTTAGAAATTGGCATGAATAATATTTAATCAAATTAAAATATGAAGTTACTTGAATAAATGAGATAAATGATTTAATTAGAATAAAGGGTGAATAAATGAAAACAAAGGGAATTAAAGTAATATCCATTAAGCTAAATTATTAAGGGTTACTCTAATAACCCAAACCCAATGAAATGGGCCAAATAGGGATAGCCCATCATAGGATGAGAGTTAAGTAATGAAATTCGCATCTAATTAATTAAATAAATAGTAAAGGGGTTAAGATAAATGTTAAATAACCCTTATATATCCAAAAGAAGAGTCCTTAACCCATCCTAACTCTTTAATCACGAAATTAAGCTCTCTCCCCTCCCCATTAGATGGATAAATGAGGAAAAGGGGAAGATAAATATGCAAATTCGAAATTAATAGAAAAGGAGAGTTTTAGAAGGAGTAAAACTCTAATAGCAACCCAATACACCCCCAAACTCGTCCCTACCACCCATAGAACGTGGCTGGAGTCTGGGAGACGAAGGAGAGGTGTTCTGGACGAAGGATCTTGGAGGAGAAGGCTGGAGCAAGGAGCTTTCTTCTTCCCGTTTTCGTCATCAAACCCTAGCCTTTCTTGTCAACACAAAAAGGTAGGCAATCTCTCAAGCAAAAATCGTGAAATAATTACCATAGGTAGCCTTCATGTACCTCTTCAAAAGCCCTATGGTTTTGTTGTATTCCGTTCATCCGTTTGAGCGAATTTAATTCGTGAAATCCTGCTGTCACCATGAACCCGAATCTCATGTTTTCTCTAATACCTTGCACGTACTTGTTCCCATGCTATGAGAAAATTCTCATTGATACTACCATGTAATAGCTTTCAAACGCCTTTGGTTTCGTGCTATTTCAATCTTCATGAGGGAGAATTAATCATTGAATCCCTGTCAGATACATGCACCCTACCCTTCATGATTGCTTGTGAACCCCGTTTGTGCTTGACTTCAGATCATGATAAAATTATCAAATACTACTTCTTGTTAGTTTTTAAACGCCCCTAGTTTCGTAATTTTTCGTCATGTATACCTCTCTAATTAATTCGTAGAACCCTAACTGCGTCGGTTTAGGTCACCGAAAAGTAACATGATCAATGCATGTCTAAAACTTGTCTATTTTCAAATTAATCGTGCATGTGGATAGATATACATGTCTAATTTTGTTTAAAACTAGTTTCGTATTTTGGATTACCGTGCGATTTTATACTGAATTTAGAATGATCCTGTGTCAAGAAGGGTCCACCCAGAGAAAAAGGAAAAAAAAAAAAAACTGGACTGCCCCTGTTATCGCGGCGGCGCGATACGCCGCGATAAGAGGAGTGTCGCGGTCGGCTTCAGGCCGCGTCATGAACGCGACAGGCCTCGCCACCGCGTTCCCAAACCCGAACCGGGCCAGGCCAGCCGGTTCGCTGTCTCGCCAGGCCGCACCGCCGCGGACAGAAACGCGACGGGATACCCCGTCGCGACACCATGAAGAAGGCGCCCTTGCACCTCATCGCCTTCTTGAAATTTCGGCCAGAACAGATAATTGTGCTTATATCCCTGCTGATTAGTCTATATACTTCTTAATTAGCCATGATTAACCCATGTATAATTGATTCGACTTGGTAAATTAATAATTGGCATTAATGATATACATTTAATTATTTAAAATGACATTTACACGACTTGTCACATCCTCAAGATTTCTTTACACTTGCACACACATAACATTGTAAATTGCCATTTGACCTTGATAAATTATGCAATAATGTATTCGGTAAATTATCGAAATAAATGACTAAATTACCCTATTTTGTTAAATACAATTGTTTCCATTTTTACTCGTGCATTTTATCTACCGTTACCGTTTTCCCTCGGCCTACGAGCACTCGAGGCACGACGGACCCATTTTTACACACTTTTCCTTGACTTGGACCACCTCTCCACCGGGAATACTCTCGATTGGACCAGGGACTCCTTGTCAAGACCTCCGTAAGTCTTCTTGTCTTTGGCGCACGTCCTTAGTCAACGAGCTGGTTGTACTCCAAAAACCCGTTACACTCTTAGGGATCAGTACGATCCAAACCTTAGTATATTCCTTCTCGTCTTGAGTTCACACCGGACCACCTGACCCGTGTACACAGCACGGCTAAGGGGCAGTTGTGACTTCTACCAGACTGTCGGCACCCGACTTGGTCCTGTGCAACCGTTACTATCGTGTGTATCGTCGTTTTACGAAATTGTCCCTCTCATATACTATCTATATCTCCTTATCTGTTCACGTTCTCTCTACACTCTCATCTATCTCGTCTAGTACTCTCTTATCTCTTCTGGTACTCTCTTGGCCATACAATTGATTGTCTTAATTAAACAAGCAAGTGCTATATGCCAAAGCAATAGGCCCGGTCTGGTCCTGGGGAGAGCTCCCAAAGAGTGCTATTCCTTGCAAGGGTAACATGATCAGGATGTGTACGGCATGCATCCAACGCCATCATCAACAACAATACAATTTAATTTATGACAATCAAAACGCTTATAATATCTCTGGGTTGACATGATGCTCGACCGGGGAAGTGCTAGTGCACCTTGGTGCAGACGTTACATATTCTTTCATTATATGGCCAATCCTCTATCATACTAGTTGCAATTACTTTTGAATATGCTATCATCCTCTCGTTTACTATCGTTCTCTCGTAGTTAATGTGCTATTACTCTCTTGACTTTACTTGATCGATCTCACTAGTTAACCTGCTATACAAGACATTAATCATTTAAAGCCTGCTTGTTTACATGAGATATTAAGTCCTACTGAGCGTTATCGCTCACCCTTCGTTATTTGTCATTGTTTTCAGGTATGTCAGGTGATGACCTTACACACAAGAACGGGATTAAACTGGAGTGATGAGCGTCCTGAAGTCATAGCGATGGAATGTCCTTAGTACCTTAGAGTCTAGTTAGATATTTGCTTTAGATTTCTTTTCCAATATAATAATGTCATTGAGCCCTATGTTTTGGCTCTGAATTAGTGGTTGTAATAGTTTAGATGAATTATCAATAAAATGATGAGTTTTAATGCAATTATTGTTCATTAGTTACTCTGATATTTGCGAATGTATGCGCAATTTACGTTACCATACACGTTGTTCATGCCTCCCCGATTTATTCTGCTGCTAAATTGGCGGGGCATGACATGTGTTCTCCAATCATTTCTAGCCTTGCACAGCCAATATCTTGAATCCATTTACAGTGTATGGCTGCTAGACTTCTCAGCTTGTTGATCAAGCTAGTTTTGAGACCCACACTTGTTTGGGTCCTGCAATGAAATCAATGTTAGATTGCAACAAAGATTTCTGAATCCAAAATGCTTTTAATTTTTGTATATATGCATTTGTTTCATTGATAGAACTATAAGCAGAATTAGTTCCAGATTTTCTCTTTGCCTTGATCAATACATCTATGTTTTCATGAAGTTTTCTATTTTTTGGATTTTTAATATGAGCAGAAACAAAAAATTTTGTGCAACATTTCTATGCCGATACACATGGAATTTCTGAACATTTTCAGTATGAACATGATGTCTATTCCTATGTGTATGAGCATGTGCGTAGACTGGAATTTCTGAGCATGCACAACAAAATCATTTATGTACCAACAGTCCCTAGAAATATGACCAATTATGACAATGAAAACATTGGACTGATTTGGCATGTTTATTGATATTTTGATTTCTATTCCAGCAATGTTTGGCAAGATGACCAGGTTTATTACAATTAAAGCAAATGAGAGCATTTGTTACCTGGTACTTATCTTGGCATGTATGCATTTGCTGAAATCTCTTTTTCATGTGAGGAGGCTTACCATGAGGAGAAGGAGATACCTTTTTGTAGCTCTTGACATGATGTGAATTTGGAATTTGCCTTGGAGCTTTTTGGATTGATGGAGGAAGTAGATGAGTCCTCTTGACAGTAGCATTCCTCTATTTCCCTGTCTGTTTCTGAACAAGAACTTTCACTAGTTTTTCATTAGAATTAGAAGAGTTCTTATTCGTAACAGATTTAACAAATGTTATTGGTTTTTCTTTTCATTTTTCTTGGATTTCACAGAAGCAATACTTGTGTTTGTAGTGTTTTTCAATTCATGTTGAAGCTTCTATTTTTCAGCTTTTAATGCAACAACTTCTTTTTCTAAAATTTGAAGTTGTTTAGCATGACATTCAACCCATTTTTCATCTTGTTCTTTCATTTTCAAAATGAGCAATTTTTTTTTCCAAATCAGAAATTTTATTACTCAAATTGCTACATTCATTGTCCAATGGTTTGTCATGGAAAAAACATTCAATCTTCTTTTTAGATGATAATTTTCTTCAACAAGTTGTTTGCATCTCTCATTTATTTGATGATCATGAACCATGTTAGAAATCTGTTTGTTAATTGACCATTGTCAAATTGGAAGTTTCATTGAAATCAATCAATTTTCCATTTTCATTTTCCAGATCAATAACTTTTGATTTCAATAGCTCATGGTTTTCTTTCAATCCATTCAATTTAGTTTCACAGATTTGGACTTCATCTTCCAAATTCTCTTTTTCAGAATTAATTCTCAACTTCACATTTCAAATTCTCATTTTCTTGTGAAAGATCTTTATCATTGTTTTGGAGCAATTCAAGTGTATTTTTCAAATTTTCAATTTCTTTATGGCAATGTTTTAAAGTCTTTTTCAAATCTTTATTCTTAGTGTTCAGCTTTGCATTAAGATTTTGCATCTTTTCACAGAATTCAATCAATTCAACATGAGACATGCTTTCATCTGCATCAGAATCAGAATTAGAATACATAAATGGATCTGGAATTGATTTATCTGACCTTGTAGACCCATTTGAATTCTTGTGTTCTGAAGAGGATGCAGAATGCTCTGAGCTCATGGAATGTGCTGTTAGAGCCAAGGTTTTTTGAATTGTGATTTCTGGATTCATTTAAGCTCTTCTTTGCCATTGAGTGCTTGTGAATTCTTTTGCTCCTTTTCTTTGTGAATCCTTTCCATCACTGCTGTTGGCCATAAAGCATAACTCTTCATTTGCTGAACTTGAAGAGTTATCTTCTTCATCCTCACTTTGGTCTTCATCCGACCAAGTTGCAATCATGGCTTTTTGCTTCTTCAATTTGTTGTTCTTCTCGTGTTTGTCCTTTTTGATCTCAGGACACTCACCTTTCATGTGTCATTTCTGTTGTACCTATAGCAAACAATATCTTCATCAGTTTTTTTATTTCTGCTAGCATTAAAATTTGAAGAAGGAGCATTCCTTTTACTAGAAGAATATTTTTTCTTTCCATTGAATTTCCTCTTCTTGATTTTAAAAATTTTCTGAATTGTCTAGTCATGATGTCAAGTTCATCCTCATTAGACTCAGACTCATCAGAACTTGATGTTTCTTGATCTTTCTCTTTGTTGCTTGATGAAGCCTTAAGTGCTACTGGTTTAGCCTTAAGCATGTGTTCTTCATTTCTCTTCAGATTTATTTCATAAGTCATTAAAGATCCTATGAGTTCATCCAAAGAGATTTTGGATAAATCCTTAGAATCTTCAATCACTGTAGCCTTGTGTGCCAATCAGATGATAGAGAGCGCAAAGTTTTTCTTACCAGATCAGCATCAGTGTATTCCTTACCTAATGTCTTCAGTCCATTGACAATTATCATAAACCTAGCAAACATTTCAGAAATCAATTCATCAGATTTCATCATAAACAATTCATATTCAGAAACAAGTATGTTTGCTTTGATTTCCCTAACTTGAGATGTTCCCTCATATATATTCAAGTTTATCCCACATTTCTTTAGCAGATTTACACATGGATATTCTTGAATATTCTTTAGGGTGGACTGCACTGAAGCATGTTCATGGCACTATAATTAAGAGTAACTTTCCTAATTTGCTCTCTAGTCCAATTCTCATCATCTTCATGATTTTCATAAGGACCCACTTCAACGATCCTCCAAATTTCATAGTTTTGAGGTCTAAGAAAAACTTGCATGCGATTTTTCCGTATGAATAATCAGACCCATCAAAATATGGTGGTCTATTAAGGAATGGCCTTCAGCTACAAATCCTCGAGAATCCATCAATTAGAATGAGATGGTGAAAGAGCAAGCAAACAATCAAGCATTAACACAGAGATCAAACAGAAGCAATCAAATCAGATCAGTAATCAAACATTAACCCGCTCTGATACCAATTGTTAGGAACGGATGGGTGGATGGATCAGATCTAGAAGGGGGGGTTGAATAGATCTAACACAATTAACGCGGAAGCTTAAGCAATTTAAAATTACTTCGAATCAGAGATCAATCAGCCAAACAATTTACTGATCTGAAGTGTGATTAATGTGTGTGAGCAAATCAATTAGTAGTGTGAGCGAAATCCCTATGCATGCATCTAGCGAGATATAAAGTCAAACCACAATTCAAACCATTGCACAGAGGATTTTTAGGTGGTTCGAAAATCACCTCCAGTGACTCCTACGTCCACCCCTCACACAGTGAGGCCACACTACTCAAAAACCTTGAGTACAACTCACACAGGAGCACGACGACTCCAACACCCTTGAGCACGACGACTCAAGAAACACCTGGAGCACGACGACTCCAAATGAGCACGACGGCTCAAACAACAACCGGAGTATGACGACTCCAACTTGAGCACGACGGCTCAAACCACACAGTGAGTGCGACGACTCACAAACCAGAGCTCAACGGCTCAGAGTACAAAAGCTAGATCAAACACAAAAGAGATCAGATCCTCTAGCAATGATCTGATTCAAGACAGATTCGTACACAGAGATTTGTACAGAACTTCATGCACAAATATCATTGACGAAATAAGAAGAACAAATTCAGAAATAAGGCAAATAGATGTAGAAAGAGTGTTCTTCGATGAAGAGGCCTTGCAGACGCTTCAATTGAGGAGCCTTGATGGAAATCGATGGAGATTCTCCTCAATTGGCGATGCTCTGCTTTGATGGCATCTGAAATGCCAGAAATCCTTCTTCTCCTGCGCCTCTTCAGTTGGATCTGCTCCCTTGCCTTGCACAGCAAGCTTCTCTCCAAGGATTCCCCTTGATTCCCTTGTCCTTCCTCTTGAAAGGATGGCTTGTAGCTTCTGGAGATGGAGACAGATCTGGAAAGCCCCTTTCAGCCGCAAAAAAGTTCTTCAGGAAGTGTATGGGCTCTCTTGCCTTTGGGGTACAAGGAACATGGGTATTTATAGCCCCATATGTCCATAAAGTGTCTTGGGGTGCATGTGCACGGAACCCTAGGTCAAATCCCCTAAATCCAAGCAGCCACGTGTTCAGGAGAAACTTTAAGTCACAGAGTTTTCGGAGTGTGTCAACCTGCCCAGATCTAGTGTCGACCTGCTGTCCCATTTCTGCAAAACTGTTCTGCTGGAAACTGGATCTAGTGTCGACCTGCCCTGATCTAGTGTGGACCTGCCCTTCTGGAATCTGGGACTAGTGTCGACCTGCTTTGATCTAGTGTCGATCTGCCCTTTTGGAATATGGGACTAGTGTCGACCTGCTTTGATCTAGTGTCGACCTGCTGTCCCAGTCTGGCAACTGGGTCTTCTGGAATCTGGGACTAGTGTCGACCTGCCCTGATCTAGTGTCGACACTACCAAGACAAAAATGTGTGAACCTGAAAATATAAAGTGTAAATAATTATTACAAGATATTATTATTAAAATATGAGATATTAAACATCAAAAACATGTTGTCTAAGCATTACTGTGATATGTATAAGATGTATAACATGTTCAACATATCATCTTTAAAATCACAACATGTCACAATATCTCATCATTAAAATCACAATATGTCATCACCAATATCACAGTATGTCATCATCAAAATCAAGGTATGAGTGATGTTCATTGGATATCATTAAATTACAACTTTAGAAAGTTCCAAAACACACGCAACCCAACACACCCTAGAGCTTGAAGAGAATGTTCTCTTAATATTTTGCTATACTTAATGCATACAAAACTGTTGTGTAGAAAACAATGTAAAATATTGTTGATGATGAAATTATTGATTTACTTGAAAATTATTAGTCGTTAAATCACTTATTGTCAACTCCGTACTTTGCATGCATTCCAGAACTCTACGAATGTTCATATGCCTTTTATCCAGAACCCAACGGTGGTGAGACTAGGGTACGACATCGTACTCCAGCATCACTATATATATATATATATATATATATATATATATATATATATATATTAATGTGGAACCCAATAAATTTATATGGGACCGACATATATTATATTAATGTGGAACCCAATAAATCCCACTTACGTTTATATGGGACCGACATGTAGTAGGGGTGGCAATGGGCCGCGTCTGGACCGGGCCCGTGCTGGCCCGGGCCCAGTCCAATCTTTGATCGTTCGGCCCAAGCTCGGCCCGGCCGGAACGAGGCCCAATTTTTTAAGCCCGGCCCGGCCCAAGCCAGGCCCGACCGATTTTATTTTTTAAAAATATTTTTACTATTTTTATTTATTTTTATAATAAATTTAGTGTTCATTTAATCAAAATAGTATAAAATAAATATTAGACTAATCTAGATAAACTTATTTCTAGTTGTTACAAATATAAAATAAATGTTAAGTCATTAAATATAGTTTCACAATATAAATTTCAATCCAAAATTTTAGAATATTAGAATTATTATCATGTTACTTATTTAAAAAAAAAAATACTGGGCCACCGGGCTGGGCGGGCCGGGCCGAGCCAAGCTCGAGCCCGGCCCAATTTACTCCGGGCCGGGCCGGGCTCAAAATTAAAAAAAATATTAAAATATATGGCCTAAGCCCGTGTAAAACTAGGTCGGGTCACCGGGCCTTCGGAACGGCCCGGCCCAATTGACACCCCTAACAGGTAGTCAGGGGCGGAACTATGAAGAAGCCGTGGGGTCATGTGACCCCATTGTATCTCCCCCCTAATCTAAATTCACCTTTAAATTTAGGCATTTTTTTTTTCTATAGTGGTGACCCCACTGGATTTAAGGGTTGGTTAGTTGGGACATCCACTGAATTTGAGGTCCATTATTTTTAAAGAGTCAAATAGCTCAAAAAAATTCGGATGACCCTACTGAACAAAATTTATGTATCCGCCACTGCAAACAGTGCTTGTCCACCCTAGAGCTTGAAGAGAATGTTTCTCTTAATATTTTGCTATACTTAATGCATACAAAACTGTTGTGTAGGAAAACAATGTAAAATATTGTTGATGCTGAAATTATTGATTTACTTGAAAATTATTAGTCGTTAAATCACTTATTGCCAACTCCGTACTTTGCATGCATGTCCAGAACTCTACGAATGTTCATATGCCTTTTATCCAGAACTCTATTTGAGAAAAAAAAATCGCATATATATATATACCCCGCACCGCACCCCAACGGTGGTGCGACTAGGGTACGACATCGTACTCCAGCATCACTCTATATAGTCGGGGCCGCACCCTAGCATCCATCAATATATATATATATATATATATATACCCAATAAATCCCACCTACATTTATATGTGACCGACAGGTAGTCGGGGGCGGACCTATGAAGAAGCCAGTGGGGTTATGTGACCCCACTGGATCTCCCCCCTAATCTAAATTCACCTTTAAATTTAGGCCTTTTTTTTTTCTATAGTGGTGACCCCACTAGATTTGAGGGTTGGTTAGTTGGGACATCCACTGAATTTGAGGTCCATTTTTTTTAAAGAGTCAAATAGCTCAAAAAAATTCGGATGACCCTACTGAACAAAATTTATGTATCCGCCACTGTAAATAGTGCTTATCCACCCTAGAGCTTGCAGAGAATGTTTACTTAATGCATACAAAATTGTTGTGCAGGAAAACAATGTAAAATATTGTTGATGATGAAATTATTAATTTACTTGAAAATTATTAGTCGTTAAATGTCTTATTGCCAACTCCGTACTTTGCATGCATGTCCGGAACTCTACGAATGATCATATATCTTTTATCCTGAACATATCATAAGAAGTTTTTGTCATCATTTTTGTTAGTTTAGCATCCACTGTCTCAAAAACAGACATCTTTCCCTTCTATTTTAATAGAGAAATATTTGTTGTAAGATCAATCTGTAGTAATATTGAAATGGATTACAAGAAAGCAATTATATTACTCGAAAAATATATATCTCTTTTTCTCGACTAATAAATTATTTTCTTATAATCTACGTCGATTACAATCCTAAACTAAGTAATTTTCTTTTCAATAAGAAATGTCATAATTAAATATAGAGTCAAAAATCAGGACATTAACAATAAGAAATGGTACTTCCCAAGGCTAGGAAAATCTAAAAAAGGTTTCACTTTAATTTGTGACCAGTGGCCAATGTAGAGGAGGCTGCCACAAAAAATGGGCTACATTGGAGGCTGGTCCATTGTGCTTGCTCTTCCACAAGGTGCCAGTACTGGTCTAAAAGCCACCTCATAATCCAAAAGCACTTGTGCCTTTCTAGGGTTTTTGCTCAAATAGGGGGAGCAGCCACTGGTTTGAAGACATCAAGAAATTATGGAGGGAGGATATGTTATATGTTGAGGTATATAAGAAAGTCTATTTGTGCACAAGACTTTGCTCAACTTGGTATCTTACATTTTTTTTTTTTTTGGTTAGCGGTCCAGTGGCAACCGCCACTGGATAACCCAGCGCTGCCCCGGGATCGAACCCGGGGCGAAGCGTCCCCCACACCCACAATGTCCAACCCACCTACAGGCGGCGGACATTGTGGTATCTTACATGTTAATGGTAACTCCAGACAGTTGATGAGTTTTAGGTAATAGTACACCATCCTGATCTTCCCCTATCTGTGTATGCTCACTACAATTTATAATCTATGTATCTCCAAATTATCCTCATTTTTTTCTCTTCAATTTGCATTCCCACAGACAACCTAGTACTCCATTTAAGAATATTCTGCAATGGGTTTGAAGGCATTAAACCTTTTTTAAACAAATAAATGTCAGGGCTGATTCCTCCACCCAGAAAGGAAGAGGATGGCATGGAGAATCAGGGTCTCATGTATTATATCAAAAGTGGCATCTTATTTTACAGGACCATCCCTGACAAAAGAAAGTACAGCTCACAACCCATGGAAAGATTGATAATGAGAGATGCTCTCCCAAGCTCACCCAACTCCACTTCCTCTGCCCTTTCAGCCACACATCAGGATCCAAATCTCAGAGGAAGTGAGGATACTTTAGTCAAAAAAGCACTACTTGGGATCTGCTGGATCCTCATAAAGATTGTTGATAGAAAACTTAGGAAAATTTTGGATATAACCCACCTCTCCATAATGCCACTATCTATATGTAAGACATCATAAGGCATTTGGTCTCTTCCTCAACAAAGGGAAGAACTCATTTCTAGAGAGCATGTGATGAGGACTTGCAGCCCCAACTTCCCATATTTTATACATAGTGTGTGATCACTTCACGTGCCAATAAAAGACAGCAATACACATGGGGGGGTTCTTCTTGTGGGGATCCCTTGGCATAAGTAGACAAACAAATGGGCACATCAGGGTCAGGACAATCCATTATTGTTTGTATTATCTTCTTTAGGTTTTAAGTGATGGTGCTCAATCGCCTACTCATGGTAGGAATTAGAGTGCACATCACTATTTGTCTTCCACAACCATTATACTTTGGATCCCATCATCACCTGTAAGTTGTGGTGATCAATTTGGGTCATGGAAAGTTTAACAAAAGTAACTTTCATGGTGGTCTAGGTATTTTCCTCCAGAGTGAAAACTGCAACAAGGTTTCAAAAAATAAGCTCGTTGCAATATCTCACATTAATTTGCTAATTAGCCTTTTACCTTTTTGAACATGTTAGAACATGCATGTTATAGTCTAACACAGACTAGGGGGATATACAGGATTTTATTGGTCTGGAATTGACCAAGGAGGCTAATTTAATCTATTGCAAATTATTCACAAATTTTGTTATGAGGGGGTTGTTTGGTGATATTGTACCTAGAAGCATAGTTTGCAATTGGTCCGACACATACGTACCATATTGTATCAAGTATTTGTTGGAATATTTAAAGATTTATTTAAAAAATTGCTTCTGATTCCATTTTGATTTAGTGAACTCTACATAGAGTTCTTAGCTCTCTATTATGAGGTTTTCATCTCATTCTTGAGACTTATCTTATATGGAAGTTGAGAAAAAAATCATCTCTTTTATAGGGTTCTTTCTTTTTCACTGAGATGTGATATTTAGGAAAAACTATAGAGGAGCTCATTTGAACTAGTGGGCTTTGAGCTTAATCTCACACGCACGTGACTTGTCTTGTCTTGTCTTGTCGTAACCATGAAAGTTTAGTTGGCTACATACATGACTTTCTTTATTTTTTTATTTATTGACTTTTAACCGATCGTTTGAATTCTTTTTAGATTTCTTACCAATTTTGAAATTCGAATAGCTGGGGGGTGGGCTATCGTAGTGGGTATGAGAAGAGTAAAATGAGCTCTCTCTTTCTCTCCTGCAATTTTCTCTTTCTCTCTCGTAGTTGTGTTCTTCCTGTGACTTCTCTACCGTGGTGTTTGAGAACTAACAATCAATCTAAAAAGTGTTCGTCTAACGGTATAATTTAGAGTGTACCTTCATGCTGTAGTATTGTTAGGTCGTCGTATCTTGAAAGGAATTTATCATCATCCTATTGCACCATGGTAGGGGAGAAATGACTTCAAAAAAAGCAACATCGAGTTTCGGCCCTCGAGATTGCATATGTTCGATCTTTCTCTCTGTTATCTATTTCAATTATATATATGACCAGAAATTGAATCTACTTGCTTCTGCTATTTACATATCGTATTTCAACAATATTTTCTAGTCTTGGTATAGTTTGATATAAACAATATTTTTTTATAATAAAAATTTAAAATTTATTAAGTCAACTCAAAGTCAAATCACACTAGTAGGATCGACCCAATACAACAGCTAACTTTGCTTAGAAGTCGCTCTTAAGTTCTTAACCTTTATTTTAAACATGAAAAAGCCAAAAACACTGAACAGAAATAGTTACAACTGATTTTGGACAACAATGTCTCACTTTTTACCTCGTTTATGACATGCTTAATAAGAGGACTTTTAGAACTAAAAATATTAAAATATGTACATAGATTGCTCTCAAGACGTAGCATCTCTACTTTGAATGTTTTGACTTTGAGAACTTGTAAAAGACTCAAACCCTACTTGCTAAGGAATTGTACCAAAAAAATGAACTTCAGATGAAGCCTAGCTTCCAACGACCTATTTGTTACAATAATAAGATAATGTCTGATATATGATAGTCTCAGATAAACAAATACAATTGTTTTTCTTTTTCTCTTTAATAATCTCAAATATAATAGTCCTTCATATATAGCTAAATTCATAAATACAATGAGATAGATTGTCAAAAAGTTATCTCAAATAAGAGGAATTAATACGTGAGCTTTTCTCATCGATTCTACACTTATCCACACGAACAAAACTGTATAAAAATCTAAATATATTCTTCTATATATGACTCCAACAATTACATGAACAAATTAAAGACTGGTCTATGTTGCGTTCCAACCCAACACCGTCCATTTGTTGAGCTGGAAACGCGTCGAGACAAGGTCCCGACGGAGAGAGCTGAAGAAAACAATGGATTCATGGGCATAGGAAGGTGGACTTTGGTTCGTTTGTTTCCGTGTAAAATCTCTCACCATAATAGATTCTCCAGAAAAACCTTATGAAATAGGTCATTTGGTTGTGTTGAAAAGTTGAACCATGAAACCGTTTTCTTTGAAATCCTCAGATTTTGACATCCGAGAAAAACCCCGGAGGTCGTTTTTAGTCCACCAGGCGGGGCCTTGGTCCGAGTGTCGACGGCGTCGTCGCTGTAGTCCCTGTTCCTGGCCTCATTGTGGTGGCACGGGGCACACACCCAGTCGCCCTCCCGGACGCCCCTCGTCGCCGTCCTCGGGGTCGCGCCGGTCCCCCTTGGAGCACTCCATCAGCGCCACCGCGAACGGGTCGGCGAGCAGCCTCAGCTCGGTTCGCTTCTTCCGGCTGATGGATAGGAACGGGTCGGAGTTGGATCTAAGAGAGGGAGGCGGAGGCAGCCTCTGCCCTGGCGCCCACCGCTGGTGCTCCTTGGCACGGTGGCTGTGCTTGGAGACACCGGGCCACTTCTCCCAGGAGAAGGGAATGGCGGAGGAGCTGCAGGAGAATGAGGAGGAGGGCAACATCGGGGACCCCAGATGAGACGAGTAGAAGGACAAGGACGCGTTGGAGGAATGAATAGAGGAGGAGGAGGAAGTAGACGACGAGAGCGACGCGGCGCAGCAGGAGGTCTTGACTCGAAGGGCCGGCATCACTTGCCTCTCCGCCGGTGCTGCCGCCGCCGCAGCGGCGCCCGCATTCGAGGTCTCGGGGAAGAACAAGGGGGAGGAAGATGCCTCCTTCATGGCGCCCCTAGCTCCAATAGACAGAGAAACGACAGGGGCGGTGGAAAAGGAAGAGGCCGGAAGAGATAAGAGGGAGGCCGCCAGTTATGGGGGGTCTGGGCCAGTACCTGCGGTAGCTGCTCCTCCCCGTTTTATCTGGCTCTCGAAATGGTGCCTTCCGTGTTTGCAGCGTGCGTGTGCGCGCGTCCATGGATAGGAACGAAGGTGGGGTGGTGCCATCCGTGGGCGGCCGCCTCGCGTCAGAGCGCACCATGCGTCTGCAGCTTGAGGGGGGCGACAGGGAGATCAGCGACGTCGCCGGAAGCGGAGCCCCGCGCCGGAGGAGGGACGGGTGTCCTGCGAGAAGACGGAGAGAAAACAAATATTCGAAAATGTTTCCCTAACAACCAAATACATAATTATGATTTTTATTTTCATGAAATTTTTTTCCCTTATTAATATATTTTACATGTAACCAAATAGACCCTTAGTTGCTATTATAATTATGGTGGGCCGGTTGATAAATTAGTTTAGATTAGAGAGCTCTAAATATGGTACCAATCGGAGCATATAAAACTGAATCAATCTTATTCTATTTAATTTTTATTTAAATTTTAATAATAATTTTTTAAAAAAGTATTATACTAGGCTAATTATAGTACCTAGCGAGGATCACAAAATCTATGACATATATAGTACAATCGATATACCTAACCACGATTATAATATTATTTTTCCACTTGTTGACAAAGGTTTGAAATCCAAGTGTCTGAAGGGGATTAAAACATGCATGGTCGTAGGGTTTGACGAAGTTAAGAGGCTGCAAAGGAGGTGGGTGAGGTGAGTAAATGTGGACGTAGACGAGAGTAGAATTCAAAAACGTAGCCATGCTATAAAGTATAAAATCAGATACATGCATGTTGAGATAAAAAATAATAGAGAGTATGAATGAGTCTGTGGAAGCATATGCAAGATACTTCATAATGGGTGTAACATGTTGACAAAAGTTCCTCAGTGTGTCAGTCCATTTCATGTAGACATAATTACATATGAACTTTGGGATTTATAAATATACTTTTCAAATTTTATCCCACAATTAATGGAGAGGTATTACTCTAGTTGTGTCATGGAGGGCGGCACGTCGAACCGCACCGTGCCTGGGCGGCAGCGGCGCCCAGGCACGGTCGGGTCGACCACCAGGGTCGACCGGGCGTCCCGCCGCGTATCGGACCGGCCGTCCACGTCATTTTTTTTATTATTCTTTTATAATTTTTCATATTAGGTGTATTAAAGTGATGTAAATGGTATCTAATTAATATGAAAATTTAAACATAAGTAATTAAGAGATGATATAAATTACAATAATTTTATTTTAATTTTTTAATTATTTTTTATCAAGTAAAAATTATCTTAAAAATTAATAAATCGACTTAATCTCAACATCTAAGGGATCTAATGATGTCTAATTGAGATGAAATTTCAAACATAAACTAATTAATATGTGATACAAATTGTAATAATTTTAGTTTAATTTTTAAATTAATTTTTTGTCAAGTAAAAACTGTCCCAAAAATCATTAGGTCGACTTAATCTCGATATGTATACATCAATAACTCATGATATTTATATTTTTAAAATTAGTACATTTTTAGTAATTATGATGACTTCATATTTGACTTTATTTTTGAAACCAAATATCGTCCCGTTGAAGTACGTGCACAGAGAGTTTGTCGTACCGCGACAAACTCTGTGTACACTTAACGGGTCTAATAAGTGTCTAATTGAGATAAAATTTCAAACATAAACTAATTAAGAGATGATACAAATTATAGTAATTTTATTAATATCTGGGATTAATTAGCATTAATAAATGATAGTCTAATGTCATACTCAGAAGTACGCGCTCCGACGGGGCGACACCGGAAAACTGTAACGAAAATAAAATTTGAGAACAGCATAATTTTCAGAAAAATGCGATGATATCAGAATGTAAATATCCAGAATTGTTGACGAACGGATTTCGATATTAAGCCGATGTAACTATTTCCGGGTGATTTTTCACCCAGTGTAAAATAAATTCTAAATATTAAACTAAAATCACCATAATTTATAAAACTATTACATTAGCTTATAGCTAAAATTTCAAGACAATGGATATTATTTGAATGAGTTTACAAGAGGATCTTCGGGTCAGCTAATTTGTGGGTTAATTACATCAAGTATTTTTTGGGATCTTCGGACTAGCTGATTATGGGTTAATTACGTCAAATCATTCTTCTCCATCTACTACATGCGGCAGTGGTGGTGGTGGTGGTGGTGTTGGTAGTGGTGGTGATGGTGGTGGTGGTGGTAGCATGCGCTTTTCATTGGAGTCTGAATTCACGCATACTACCCAAGATGGTCGAGATCACGATACTCCACTAAGTTATTCAAAAAGGTATCAGAACTGATAACATGTTGGTATGATTGTATGTATGTTAAATGAATATCAAATGGTTGTGGTGGATTGACTTAAATGAGTAAATAAATTTATTTATATTTTTCAACCTCTTTACGTGATGTTCTTATGTTTTACTCATTTTCTTTTGAAATTTACTCATTTCAAATATTAACTAAGTCACAAAATTTAAAAAATAAATCAAACATACTAATTTTTCACCGTACCTCAGCGGTACGGTACGGTTCGATACGTACCGTACCACGGAAAATACGGTACGGTCGATCCGAACGGTACGGCGAACCTTGAGTTGTGTAAGGTTAGTTTAGCGAGCCTAATTCTTCTTTAATTTGCTACCATATTTTTTTCATTAGAAAAATGTCCATTTAAGATCAAATTATCCAAGTGAATAACTTAACGGAATTTAAATGATTTTTTCCCGTATCTTTTAAATTGGATATTATGACAGAAAGAGAGATTGATACAACAAAAGTTTCTTTATAGCTAGGGTGGGGACAAAATAGAGATAGATTATTCTTTCTCCTAAAGCACCCCCCCCCCCCCCCCCCATTTTTCCTGTTAGAACAGTTGAGGCTAAGCTAAGTAGGTAACATATATATGCCGGCAAAGTTATGATGATAGAATGCGACTTCTCATGTAAATATATAACATAATGTGACAATTTAATGTAAGGATATGTACGAGGATATATGATAAATTATAAAAAGGTAGTTGGGAATATATGTAATTTGACCTCTTATTTATAAGAGAATGTTAGAATATGATAGTGGTGGCTCTGATTTGTTATTTGCTATCTACACCAATACCCATTTGCTATCCCCATCAGGCCATCCTACTCAGATATGTTAGCTCATTGGTAATAGAAAAATAGGCCAAGACTAACCTGAGATTATTCGTCAACAAATTAATTAAGATTACACACTTCATCACACATGAGACGACAAAAGTGACGGCCCGATTCAGACAAAACACCCTTAAATATTTCACCTAATTTGATTATAAGATCCTATGGTATGTCATAGAAGTGTCTCTAAGTGATTTTATGTTACATATGTTCTTATAGAGAAAATTTTAATACATTTAAATTTTATATTTATATTTATATTTTTTTATTGGCCAATAAGAAAAAGACATAATACACTTATCTAATGAGAAGTAAGAAATACAAATGTAAATTGTAAAATTTAAGTACGCTAAATTTTTCTTGTTCTTATATTAAATTGTTATAAATTATTAAACTTCTTTAAAAACTGATCGACCGAGAGGATCAGTTCGAAAGGGGATATAATCACGACCATTTAGATTCGTCTGGGAGTATTTTTTTTTAACAAGTTTAAAATTTAGGAATTTATATAAATTGCTCAATTCTAAAAAAATGTTTAACATCAGACAAGAACACTAAGAACATGGCATCTTGTTAAGTTACCTGTCAGCACTAACATATTTAAACTGTGCATATATAATTAAGAATTTAATAAAATAACTACACAGAGTGCATGTCAAAGAATTTAATACATAATTATGAAATGTGATGTTGACGTTCTGAAAGGTGACATATTCCAAACTATTGTCAATTGTTTAGAAGGGGATGGTCAAAAGTTTGAACAGGCGATTGGACTCCCAATGCTCCTCAACTCTGAAGAAACAACACCTTCCATGTCAAATTCTTCTCTGTTTCAAAAAAATATACCCAACTAATGAAAAAGGCATTCTCTCTTCCAAATCTCTGAGCCGACACAAGAAGAACTTGAAAGACTGACAAATAAATAGAACTTGTTGCAATTTTTTGGTGTTGTTTTGAGTTTTTATTTTTGATGAAATATTGATACGGGGGTTTTAAAAGATAAAAATTGGAGTTCCAGTACAATACGACCCATATGGATGAGTTCGAATGGACTCCTAAATTCATATTAAAAAAAAATTCTACACACTTAAAAAATACATAAATCCAGAACATGTCATAAATTAGATTTTTTTGCACACAAATATGCCATCCTTGTTAAAATAGTAACAAATATACCACTCGTAAATAAAATGTATTATTTTCTAGATATAATGTTACTCCCCATTCATTAAATCACATGTTTGAAACTAAAATAATAGAAGTTTGAAAAAATTATTATAAGTAACAATAATTTCTATTAAAAAACTAAATTTTACTCGTCACAAGAAGGAAAAGAAGTGGAAGAGAGCACTGGTGTGGACTTACCAGGTTGTACAACTTCTGCCGCAGCGTGACCCACAGCCTTGTCGCCATTGTGAGAACCAAGAACGTGAGAGAGAGCGCACCATCTGCTCACGTACCTCCATGCGGGGGGGGGGAACCATGATGCTTCCGGAAGCCGTCAAGCAGGATCGGGGTCATGGCCTGTGACCACTGGCTGGTGTGGTGTGGGTTTGAGAGTTTGGGTGAAGCGACTTGGGTAATGGGGGGCTGGCGTCGGAGCCGGCGGCCTGCAAGGATCAGTGGTAGCAAGGTGGAAAAGCGACCAGATTCGAAAGGGTAAGCGTGGGGGGGGGGAATAGTGACGGGGCTTGGAATATCTGACAGAGTGACAGTCTGCTGGGAAGGAGTCGCGGATGTTGTTGAGCAGAGCAAGACCAGATTTTTTAGGGGAGAAAAATAATGGAGTGTGTCGGTGTGGGGGCTTAAGCATTGGTTCCCAGTCTCCTCCACCTCCCCCCACCCCCTCTTCTGCACCGATGTACACGCCGATAGAGAAGTAAAGGTGGGGAAGGAAGGAAAAGTTCTTTACACGTTTCCTGGGGGTGGGGAGACTCGGAACTTGGAAGGGGTAAAGGGCGAAGTTGGGACTGGAGCAGGAGGGTCAAGCGAAGTGGGTGCTGCTCTCTGCTGGTTTTGGCATCTGGGTCGTCTGCAAAACCGCAAATTTTTGTCTATCCTGGGAGGTATCCTCCATTTTTGCGATGTTTTCATGGTAAGGGTTTACAACCTGGTTTTTGCTTGGACTTTCTGTGGTGACGGCAGCTTTGGAAAGTTGCCGACTTACCGGCTTGTGGAGTCGGCCGGATTTGTCGAGATTTACACGTCCCAAGAGATAAAACCCTTGTAGGAAACCTGGAGCTATCCTGGTGGAGAAGTTTAAGGTGTTCTTGTTTTGGTGCTTTGTGCTCTGCGGTGCTCTGCCAGGGTCTGGCGAGCTCCTGAGATTGCTCATTTGGTTCTTCTCTGAAACAGGAAGAAGACTTTGCTGCTCTGCCCGGGAGAAAAGGTTCGATTTTTAACTTGGGAGAATTGACTCTTGGTCGCGTAGTAGTATCTGGGACGGGAATATCCACTGTTGTGATTAGCAGTCTGCAAATGTAGGGTTCTACCTGTGAAGATAGGGCTATCCAGAGCGAGGCATTTCCATTGGGAGTTTTGGATACTATGGTATCATGTGATTCTGGATTCTGTTCATATCTCAACCGTCTGATCTTCTGATGATTGTTCCTTGTGAGCAGAAAGCTAAGATTTTTCTGATGGTCGATGCTTCTTTCTGGCTTTTTGGAGGTGATCAAAGTAGAACTTTGATGGTGAAGCTCTGTGCTAGTATGTGCTGTTTGCCCTAGGAAGAGAAGGAGCTACAGAGCTAGGCGGTGGTGAAGATGGCATCGCCTGCTGGCTCTGCCCCAGAAATCCCGCCAGTGCCGCCTGCCTCTGCATCACCTCCTTCCACAGAATCCCCCCCGCCGGCAGCTTCTTCACCAACGGCACCGCAGCCAGATGTCCCTACTGCTCCACCAACATCCTCAAGCCCTCCCCCTGTTCCCGGATCCCCTCCCCCTGCAATTCCACCTCCTACAGTTGCACCAATACCTTCTTCACCCCCACCAATTTCCCCGCCACCCGATGCCACACCCCCTTTAATTGCTTCGCCACCTCCACCTTCCCAAGAACCTCCACCTGCTTCACCGCCAGAGGCATCCCCACCTCCACCTTCTGCTGCCTCTCCATCAAATTCCCCTCCACCACCTTCAGTGCCAACACCTTCTCCCCCAACGATGGTCCCTTCACCACCCCCAGTGGCCTCACCACCCTCTCCTGCTACTGCTCCACCTCCATCACCTGCCGAGACAGTGGCGCCAACACCTCCTGCCTCATTGCCACCTGCATCACCCCTCCCACCTTCTACTGCCCCTCCACCGAGTTCCCCTCCGCCTGCATCGTCACCTCCTCCTCCTGTCACGTCTCTACCTCCAACGCCGTCTAAGCCAGCTCCTCCTACCCCAGCGGAGCATTCACCCTCGCCACCACCAGATTCTGGTTTACCTCCCCCACCTGACTCCCAAACCCCTGGTGTCCCAGCACCATCACCGCCATCCAGGAGCGGGATCCCGTCACCATCACCACCATCTGGAAATGGGACTCAACCCACTTTACCACCTGGAAAATCGCCATCTCTTCCCCCATCTTCCTCGAGAAGCCCACCCAGCAATACAACCCCATCAGGCTCACCTTCGTCCTCTCCTGTGAGTGAGAGAAGTCTTCCAGGGGCACCAATAGTTCGTGCACCTTCAGCAGGTTCCAGTACTAGGACATCTAATTCTACACCAGACAACAGTTTACCAGGGGATATCAGCTCCTCCGAAGGGGGAGGAATAAAAACTGGAACTGCTGTGGGAATTGCTGTCATAGTGAGTCTTATTGTGCTGGGTTTCATGGGAGTAGTGCTGTGGTTTGTCAATAAGCGCAAGAAGCAGGCAGGTGGGTTTGCTGGAGGCCATGTAATGCCTTCACCATTTAACTCTTCACGGATGTCAGGTACTGATATTATATCCTTACTGCTGGTAGTTCTTCTTTCTCCTTTCTTCAGTCAAGGTGAATTGCTGAGACAACACATACACACACATTTGTTGTACATAATCCTTTTTTTAATAATTTGATGAATTTGGGTGCTACCAACTTTTGGGCAAAATCATTGTCAGTTGCTCTGTGTGCCGATTTAATTTGTCAACATAAAGGAAGTTAGCTGATGATTTACTAGAAGATAGATAACTAAAGTGCATGTGGATGCATCTGTTACCAACAGAGACCGTACAATCTGGAAAAGGTCCTATGCTTTTAAGGACTCATTAAATTTACAGCAATAAGGAACATCTTAAAATTCTCTGTCTCCCTTTGTTGTGTTTCATTCTACTTTATTTTGTTCTTTATGGAATGCATTTACTTTTTACAACTCAAAAAAAATGAAAGAAATACCAGTTCTAATCTCCTTATCAACGAACAATCTTCTTCTTTATGTCATCAGAGTCCTGTGATCCAAGAAGTCCTACACCTCTGGTAAAAAACAACTTAAGCAACCATGGCTTTCAATACTCACCATCAGATCCAGAGTTGGGCCATTCCAGACCGTGGTTCACGTATGAGGAGTTATCAGAGATTACTGATGGATTCTCAAGCCAAAATCTATTGGGTGAAGGTGGGTTCGGTTGTGTGTACAAGGGCCGTCTACCAGATGGAAGAGAAGTAGCCGTAAAGCAACTCAAAGTTGATGGTGGACAAGGGGAGCGTGAGTTTAGGGCTGAAGTTGAAATTATAAGCCGTGTACATCATCGCCATTTGGTTTCACTTGTTGGGTACTGCATTTCAGAAAGTCAGAAATTACTTATCTATGATTATGTACCTAACAATACACTTCATTATCATCTTCATGGTAAGCTATTGTTTCATGATCCATTTTCGTATACTGGGAATTTAATCTTATTCATATCTTTCTCAGATCCATTACATGTGTTTCAGTTATCCAAATAGATAATCACCAACATTTGCATTTACAGAGGAGGAAGACCAGTTATGGAATGGGCAACCAGGCTTAAGGTTGCCTCAGGTGCAGCTCGTGGATTAGCATACTTGCATGAGGATTGTAAGTCTTCTGATGCTAAACTAAGAATTCTGCCTTGCAAGCCACTTTTTGGTATTAAGTTTCTGTCTCATATTTTTTCAGGCCATCCTCGAATTATTCATAGGGATATAAAGTCCTCTAACATTTTATTAGATAACAATTTTGAAGCTCGGGTAATCTATTCCAAACTTGTTATCTGTGCATCTTGTTTCTCATTGATCGTCTGATATGTTGTTGGGAATCTAGGTTCAAACTAAGTTGCATCACCAATGTGTTCATGCACCAGGTCTCAGATTTTGGTCTTGCTAAGTTAGCAGTGGATGCCAATACACATGTGACCACCCGTGTTGTTGGAACATTTGGGTATGTGAATGAATTAGACTTTGCTTGAACATGTTATATCATATGTTAGTTTTCGCATCTGATGCCATGTTAGCCTTGCAGTTACCTGGCACCAGAATATGCATCCAGTGGCAAGTTGACTTCTAAGTCAGATGTTTTCTCTTTTGGTGTGGTGCTTTTGGAGCTTGTTACTGGTCGGAAGCCTGTTGACCCATCTCAGCCTGTGGGTGATGAGAGTCTTGTTGAATGGGTAAGCTTAATCACGGCCTCATCAAATTTTCAATGAGCTAGCTTTTTACTAATTGTCCTATTTAAATCCAGTGTTGGCATATTGAGCAGAAGGAAGCATGAATTATTGTGATTTTTTTTGGACAATGTATCATTAGATCAATGGATCAGTCTATTCAGTATTCAGTTCTGTCTGATTCTTGAAACCATAATCTTACTGAATTCCCTTTCTGTGGCATTTTTCAAGTTGGGAGACTAACAGAAAGGAAACATGTGTCCAACACAAGGCTTTGAAAACTGAATATAGGAGAACCTATATTGGCTGCTTCATTTCTGATTCATAAATACTAAACTAACAGCTTATAAGTCTTTATATCTATGAACTAGACCTTAAAATTTGTAAATAAAAGTACTATTTTCCTGTTCTTGAGAAGTACAACCTTGGCTTTCTTCAGGATATGGAAGCCACTTTGTCAACTATAGGCAGTTTATCTTGTTAACTATGCAGGTTCAACATAGGCTAAACATATTCTGGCATGAAGGTCAAAGCATATATGCATTTTATAAATCAAACATGTCCAAGAAACTATGTGCCATACAACCTGCTTCAGTAATTAATGTGCATGTGGTCCTTGGTGTAAGAACTACATCAACCTCTCTGAAAAAAATCCAGATAATAAACGAACTGGCGCACTATTGAACAGACCCTTCGATGCAAAAACTCCAACAATGTCTAAGAAGCAAATCTAGGTGATCAGCCAACTGACGAACTAT
The DNA here is from genome assembly GCA_014218235.1 of Colocasia esculenta. Classification (NCBI taxonomy): domain Eukaryota; kingdom Viridiplantae; phylum Streptophyta; class Magnoliopsida; order Alismatales; family Araceae; genus Colocasia; species Colocasia esculenta. The sequence goes on from CM024761.1 coordinate 13,357,141, forward strand.
GTGGACTGTTTTACGTGACAGTATTTATGTTTTTCCTCTTAACCATTCCCTTCAAATAATTTTTAAGTCAGACATATATCAGGCAATTTTGGGTGTCATAGTTTGGAATCATCTAGGACACAATCATGGTTGGCTGGTTGTCAGCTTGGTGAGAAAGGAGGGTGTGCTTTGCTAAGACATCATGTATGGGGTTAATGAAGGTTGGTTGAAGTGGAGAAGAGTAATTGGAGTCCTCTATGATTAATAGGTCCCCTAGGTCTTAAACGAGTGTTTCATATAACTTTCCCGTTAGACTTGTTATATTGTATGGGAGTGGGTGTTATGAAGAAAGACACGTACAAGAACTGTGCAGCAGTGATGAGGATGTTGAGTTGGATGTGTGATAAGATGATAATGGATTTGAAGTTCCAGAGCTATAGGAATAAGGATGGCAGTGTCGGTTTCAGTATCGGTTTTGGCTGGGCCCGAAACCAAAACTTATCAGTTTCAGTTTCGCCCAGTTTCGGACATATCCGGTGGACGTGAACTCCCCTTAAGAGGAGAGTTTGTCTGGTTTCACCCAGTTTTGGACTCCGATTTTGGATCGTCCAGGTCCGAAACTGATCAGTTTCAGCCAAAACAATTGCCATCCGTGTATAGGACACACTCAAGAGGGGAGGTGAATTGGGTGTTAATCGATTTTAGAGTTTTTAAACAAATCTCAAAATCACAATCACAAAGAAGGGCGGTAGGAGAGAAGGAGACAATTATACAAAGAGACAATGCAATTTGTAAAGAGGTTCTGAGGCCAACAGAGTGTTGTCTTACGTTCTCTCCTTAACAATCCTTGGACCTATCTACCAGATCTCTAGTAACCACACATACGGTCCAATTATAAAGCTTGGATCACCTACCCCCCCCCCCCCCCCCACACACACACACACGTGCAAATGCACAAACACTCTTAAAGATGAGTGCACAATCCACCTCAATCTCACAATCAAATAGCAAGAACAACGAGTTTAGTTGAGAGAGACATGGCAAATCTGAAGAACAACTGCTGAAGGTGTGTCCTCCAAGATGATCCTTAGGTTTAGCACAAAGGAGGAGCTTTAGATTGTTGCAGGGTGTCGCAGCAAGTTCATGAACTCGACTTACGTGGAGCACAAGATTTTTTCCAACTGTAAGTCACCTTCCATTCTCCAAAAGGGTGTTTAAATACTCTAGGGCAACCTAGAGAGCTTCCCATCATGATATGACAACATCTTGCACAATGGAGGCTTGGGATCTTTTCAGAAAACACAAGTTTGATACGCCTGAAACCTTCCTGATTTTATTCAGATAGCAGGTTTACTACAGAGTGTTGACACCTTCTTTAAGTGAATCTGCCAACTTGAGAACATTGTAACTTTCACCATACACAACCATAAATCTAAAACTTGGGCTCATTGAAAAGAGTAAAATAAATACTTTAAAAGATCCCAAACATGCAACTTCAAATTCAAACAAGAACCCAATTTAATCATCCATACAAAGTAAAGTTTCATACACTTTCATACTTAGATTTTCAAGACTGGCCTGTTGACTGCACATGCACTTGGAAAACTTGGTTAGTCTAATATAATGGACTTTTTTATTATCAAAACTTGGAGTAAAAATTCGGAGCAAATCTATTTGGTTAGCCCTCATTGACTCTTAGCTTAGGGAAATCGGCTTTAGATGATTTGGTCGTGTGCTTCTTTGTCTGGGTTCAGCACCAGCTAGGGGTGTCTATACATTCAACAGGATGAAGGTACATTTATTCTAGGAAGACCCCATGTGATGGTTGGACGATGTAAGAACTAAGAAGAAACTTGTCCTCCTGCATAACTACAGCTATGGCGTTGGATAGTTCAAAATAGCAGGATATGATTCATGTAGCCAACCCCTCGTAAATGTGACAAGACTCTAATGATGACAATGAAGTTTATGATCATCTATCGTCCTAAAAAAATTTATTATGCTTACTGTCCTAAACCAAATGATGACGAAGTTTCATTTGCATCAATACCTTGGAGATATGCTTCTACTTGTGGGTGAGTGTCAAGCTCCTTTGCAGGAGCTGCTGAAACATTTTGTTGTGTGTTTTCTCATTTCTAATTGTTTCTGTTTTTTTTTCCCTTCCAAGAGAATCTTATTGTCCTTTTTGCCTATAAGGTACATTCATTTTGCATCAGAGAAAGGGCAACAAGACAGTTAATGCAAATATATCAATCTTGGGAATCTTCACACTAGGCTTTGCTAATGCTCTTCTTAATTTTAGGCCCGTCCTCTAATGACTCGTGCACTCGAAACCGGAGAATTTGAAGATTTACCTGATCCAAGGCTTGAAAGGAACTATAATCCAAATGGAATATTTCGAATGATTGAAGTTGCAGCAGCTTGTGTGCGACATTCAGCTGCAATGAGGCCTCACATGGGACAGGTAACTTTCCTTTCACATACACTAGTTGGAGTGGGATGTCAAGCTGCAAGTACTGCAAAAAAGCAATAATATGTAGTTTGAGGAGGGATTGGTTACATAGTTACCTTTCTCTTCCTTTTTCTGATATTTGCATCTCAGGTTGTGAGAGCTCTAGATGGGCTGGGTGTCTCCACAGATTTGCACAATGGCATGGCACCAGGACAGAGTGAACTCTTTCATTCAGCACAGCAGTCAGAAGAAATTAGACTGTTTCAAAGAATGGCATTTGGCGATCAAGATTATGCCAGTGATTTCAGCCACACCAGTTGGAGTCAAAGATTGTAAACAAGTTTCTGTTGTCCTTTCCATGACTTGGTTCACATTCTCTGTAGTCATTCTTCCCTTTTGATTTTTAGTGATTCTTTTTGTTGCCATTCTTTTTCTAATGGAATAAAGCTCTTTGTTTTGGCCTCCATTTTGAAATGTATGTCACGAACTTCTTCAGATCCATCATTCTGGGGCAACAAAGATTTAAAATTTCTTCAAGACATTGTGACCCAAATGTTCAAGGCAGCAATCATGTACCTAGTAGTCCCAAGGTGATCACAAAACCATCTCCTGTAACTTGCTTGGGTATTCTTGTTCTGTTCTGTGGGGTTGAACCGGACCGTTACTGGTCTAAGTTCATTACCGGACCCAGTAAGATCATAGTTGTCAAGGCAGACGCTTAGGCGGCGCCTAGGCGCCGCTTAAGCGCCAAGGCGCTTCCTCAGTCGTCTTAAAACACCTCGCCTTTCTAAGAGGAGAAAAGGCGCCGCTAAGGCGGCCAAGGCGCACACCAAGGGCGTTTGGGCGCGTCTAGACCCTTTAGGGGTCTGTAATATCCCACATAGACAGTAGATTCAGGTCGGTTTTCGGTTTGAGTCCAAGAGTTTCATGTAACATTTCTTATTTACCTGAATATCATTTAAGTAAATGTTATAATTTGTATTTCATTTACTAAGATTTACATGTAAATAAGGAAGTATCTTCTATTTGAATCCAATAAAAATATCAAAAAATTATATCTCTTACAAAAAAAAAGTCAACTCTCCAATCGAAGAAGAAAATTATGATTTCAATGATTTTAGCAAAATGTTAACCTTTTAATTCTCATAATTTGATCTATCTAAAAATTGATAATTCAAATAAACTATATAGAGTATTAAAAATTCAAAGTCCGGTAAAAAAAGTCAAACGTGTATATGACTTCTCTAAGGGAGCCGTTCTCCTACTGATAATATTTAGTCTATTTGAGATCTCTCAGGATTTGGTCAAACTTAAACTATCATCGTCCAAACACATGAGACTTGTCATTTTCTAGTTTCTTTTCAATTTTTAGGCATATTGTGGGATTATGTAATGGACTCATTTAATTTTTACTTGTTTTAAGTGTGTTAAGATATTGCACTTCTTATTTTTATTTAACATATTTACAATGTGTATTACTTGTTTTAAAAGTTGAAAATTAGTTTTCTGATGATAGAATGATATTTGCACTTCTGTTCTTATTTAGTGTGCTTATTTATTTGAAGATGTCAATTTAGATTTTTTATGACTTTATGATATATAATGTGAGTTTGTTTACTTGGAGTTTAATTTTTGTTACTTTCATTGTCTTTGTGTCTGTCATATTATGATATTTTTTATTGAATTTTTATTATTATATATATTTATAGATACATAAATATCATGTAAGGGACACTTGAAAACAACTCATACTTGGTTCTGTCTTAAACGCCTAGGCACCGCTTAGGCGAGCGCCTAAGTGCTTAGGCGATCGACCCCACCTAAACCTTGGTCGCCTTGACAACTATGAGTAAGATGGATCCGTTTCTTCCATAGACACCCCTGCATGTGTTTTTTTCATCATAGGGGTAGTCTAGACTTTTAGAGTGCGCTGTCAGTTAAGTCGGGTAAATATTGCTATACACCATCAGGTATCTTTTGAAGGGGCCAACATAGTATAGAAATAATAATGGAAAATTAAATTGTATTGGAGGTTATATCTATAAAATCTTCATGTTATATTTTGTCTATATTTTATTATTTCGTTATGTGTGTCTCTCACGTTTGATTTTTATCTATTTTCATGTTATATTTTGTCTATATTTTATTATTTCGTTATGTGTGTCTCTCACGTTTGATTTTTATCTATTTAATCTAATCATTGAGTCGAGAGAGAGAGAGAGAGAGAGAGAGAGAGAGAGAGAGAGAGAGAGAAGAGAGAGAGAGAGAGAGAGAGAGAGAGAGAGAGTAAAAAAATTAACTTATTTTTTATAATTTTTTTCTCTCTCACTCGCCTCTCTCTCTCTCTCTATTGGATAATTTTTTTATATTTGGCAAGCATCCCCTCTCACTTTAAATAATGGGGGAGCCACTCTTTTGTGAGAGGGGGCCGAGGGGCTACCCTTACTGAGACAAGTTAAGATAGAGAGATGCACCACAGAAAAAAAATTTAAAAAAAATCAAAGGGCAAATTACTTTAACCCTTCAAATTTCTTAGATCTTTTTCGAATTTTTTCAGACAACAAGGATATAAAAGTCATCTCACTTCCTTTCTCCTTCGACAATTAATCACCAACAAGATAATAACATCGCTGCCTATACCTACTGGAGTTGTTCCGAGCCTTCCTTCCAAGCTCAATAGTGCTATATATCTATATCATAACTATTCACATTCAAACCATAGTCGTTGTTTGGCTTCAATGACAGTGAGGTGTCAAGTTCCATACTATATGATATATCAAAGATGTCTTTTCTCTTTATCCATATAAGATTTTTTCAACTTAATGTCTAAATTTTGAGTTAAAATTTAGATTTTTAATACATTATTAGAGCTATAGGACACGATCTATCTTAAAATTGATATACTGAGAGAATAAATTTCACATTAAATGATGATTAAAAACTAAATGTAAGAGCTAGCCATGCATCTTTTGCAATTGGCTCACGGCTCACCCTTGAACCGTTGTATCAGATCGAATTAGATTTTATTTGGTAGATATGGTACTCAGCATGACATACTATATCATATGATTTGGTTTGAGTACTCTAGGTTGGTCTAATAAACTCTATGTTTTTAATATAAAAAATAAAAATATATATATATTATTTGTGCCAAACTACATCAAAAATCAAGAAGTCCTTAATACGGTGTGGCACGACCTACTGTGTTGTGCCCTATAATCTTTGAGCATTGATAGGCGCTTGGGCACCCGGGCAAGTGATTTGCCCGCCCGTCTAAGGCGCTGCTCAATGGGAGCCGCGCCAGTCGAGTGTCTGGACAAATGATTTGTCCGAGTGTCTGAATTTTAAGCATTTCCAATAATATTTTGCCATTGAATTTTGGTGGTTGCAACTTCAGACTGTTTAGCTTGGAACCAGAAAGCTTAACCTCCTAGAAGGTTGGAAGCTGCAAGTCTTTTTAGTGACTGAAAATTAAAAGGAAAATTACTTGTATACTCTTGGATTCTTCCATATTCAACTATATACCTCAAAATCCAATTGTTACACTTATGTGGACTCTCATTTGGGCAGACACAATATGCCGCCTCTTACATGATCACCGATTCGATCCTCTTGCAAATATAATAAATACACTTGCACAAGAGTACTAAGTATTTCTTTTTCAAGATATATAGTGTGCTCCTATCATCAAACTTATTCCTTGGTCATTTTAGAATAGATCTAGCTCCTATCTTTGTCTTGTTTGCCTAAATTGAGCAGGCCCCATCAAGATTAATTTCAGCAAATTAGCTTGAAAGAAATCGGGATGATCAAAATATGCATAATGATTTGGAGGTTTCCTAGGTTAATCTTAATTTTTATGTTTGGTATTAAAATAGTCCGGAGATAGAGTGAAGATATTCTCAAAATTTTGAAGATATTTTTAAAATTTGAAAATATTTTTACTTTATTCTCAATCTATTTTGATACCAATATGCCAAAAGAAGAAGCATGGATGGTCCGGCCAAGTGACCCATCATCCAATGCACTTGTACGTGCACTTAATTTACGACAATAGCATATACAATCTTTAGGAATGGTCTAGTTTCTTTTTAATTAATGTTAGCTTAATTAGATATTAGGTAATCGACTATGACACAATTATTATAAAATTTAGGAAGAATTATCAATCAGTCTCTATTTTTTAGGACTTATTTTTAGATATCAGTTTCTGACTTACATATTTATAGTTACAAAGATAAGTATGTAACTACATAATTTTTTAAAAGACTTATATAATTATCAGAAACTTAAAAATAAGTCATCAAAAAATAGAAATTGAATAATTATTCTCCCTAAACTTATGGGTCTGCCGGCACTGGACTTAGATGCCTCTTTGTTCACGTACTGTCTTCCTTTCATTGCCCTAGATGAATGACTTTTTTTATATGATGTGGATAACATGATGGCCGTTAAATATGTATTATATGATATGTCGTCAATATGTCTTTTCGGATCATACAATCTTCTTAGATACAAAAAACTTGGAATATGTCCAAGTCAAGCTAGCACTTGGGGTGGTGATAATGGTCAAATTAAGTTTTGAAATCACAAGAAGAAATTAAACAAGATTAAGAAAAGTGGGGGAAAGAGTCCCTAATACATACAAAACACATTAATGAGATATATACAAAAGAGAAAACAAAGTTGTCTCTAAATATTCACATGTAATCCTCTACGTACATGGAACAATGACAACAAAGAAGCTTATTGCATATGCAAATTAACCTTGTTACTTGCTTTTTACATAAGATTCTCCAATAAGTATTTACATAGAATCCAAGGATCAAATCTCAAGTCACTCCCAAATAAAAGGAAAAAAAAAGGCCCTTCTCCTCCCTCTGCACATATTGACATGAGAGATCAGAGAGAAAGAAAACACAAAGTAAATTAAAAAAAAAATAAAGGGTTAAGATTATAAAAATAAAACATAAGCCCTAGTTTTGATGACGCCCACCCATAAACCAGCAACGACATATATAGTCACGCACTAAATTAAATTAAGAGAAATATTTTTTATCCAAAAGTAAAAAGTCGAGTTGATTTATTCGAGTGTCCGATTTGATTGGTCAGACATTCGAACAGATCACACTTGTTTTCTACCCCGGACAGAAGATATTTCTCTTACATTAAAATATCCATACACATGTGTTCCAGCCTTTTGTCCTTACAATGTGCACCTCAACGAATCAAAGTATCAAACCGTCAAAAGAAGAAAGGCCAAAAAAAACCATTGAGGCAGCTGGGGTGGACTGAGTCGCCGGCGAGGCCGAGTCAGAGACCATGCATGCAAACGGAAGCGGAACGGACGGTTGGGCCTCCACGGAAGCAGGCAAGACGGCCACCGCCGGGCGGCGGGGGCTACGCGACGGCCGCCGTGAGGCCGAGGAACTCGATGGCGGACTTGGCCATGATGGAGGCGAACTCGGAGAAGCTGATGGCGCCGTCGCCGTCTGCGTCGGCCTCCCGCATCATGTCCGTGAGCTCCTGGAAGGTGAGCGGGGTGCCCATCTTGGCCATGGAGCGCGCCAGCTCGGGGGCGGTGATGTAGCCGTTGCCGTCGCGGTCGAAGGAGCGGAACACCTCCATGAGGTGCTCCTGGTCGACCAGGGTGCGCTCGGTGACGACGGGGGCGATGGCGGAGACGAGCTCGTCGAACTCCACGGAGCCGTTGCCGTTGGCGTCCATGTCGGAGAGGAGGGCGCGGACCTGGTCGCCCGAGGGCTTGAGGCCCAGAGACCGGAGGAGAGCGGCCAGCTCCAGGTGGGTGAGGCTGCCGTCAGAGTCCATGTCGAACCGCGAGAAGATCTCCTGCATCTGCTTCAGCTGGTTGCCCTTTAGCACCCTGCCCATCGACCGATCGAATCCCTGGACACAAGAAAATTGAGGAGGAGAGGGAAGAAGGTGTTCGAGGGCTGCTGCTAAGTGCTAGCTAGCTGATCTGGTATTAATAAGTGCTAGCTAGCAAAGAGTGATGCCTTTCCTATGAAGTTGCAGGCGCGCCCTTCTCCTCTTCCTCTCCCCCTACCACCCTCCTCCTCCTCCCCCTTCTGTTCTTCTTTGTTTTCTTGTTCTTCTCTCTCTTCACCATATTGGCTATACCTTCGTGATGCTCTCTCTCTCTCTCTCTCTCTTCTTCTTCGTCTTCCTCCTCTCCTCCTCCTCCCCCTGTTGGCTTTGTTTAGGATGGGTTGTTTTAGGGTTTGTTACTTGTTAGGGAGGTGGGCTTGGTTCCCCTCGGATCTCCTCGTTTGGAACGTATGTCGGAGAGGGATTGGGACGGAGAACGGCGTTGGGACGCTAATACTATATGATCGGTTGGGTCCCCCCCGATGGGCTACCGGTTTTTTTTTTCATATATTTTGTGAATATATTCCTTGGGTCTACTGTATTTGTACCTTATTATTTTAAACATATTAGATGTTTGGAATCAAAATTTGATGATACGATATGATACAAGAGACGTACGTATTGTATCATACCACGATAATTTGATTCTAATATCATGATATAAATAAAAAAATTAAAAAAATACATCTTAATCAAATGACTCTTGAACTGAGTGTGCTTAAATATTGGATTCTACCAAACACAGTATAATACGGATATGTATCGCATTATAGTTTGAAATGCTACGCCCAATCATAAATTTAAATACCTCTACAATTAAGAGATTTGTTCATATACATTTCCTATATATATATTATGGCCACAGGCCATTCACAAGAAGTAATATAACCTGTAAATTTCCGTAGAATGTGAATAAAAAGTTTGTTTTGATAGAGATATATATATACAATAGATTATAAGAGACTTTTTCATATGCCCCTCTTTCTAAGTTTAGAAGGGATAACAGCATATACATTTTAAGGCTCTGTGCTGCCTCCATTTTCTTTGGATTAATTATCATATATACCCAAATACCCATCCTTAGTTTAACTAATTAACTTAGGTAGACTAACAGTAAAAAAAAAATTGAGATGACATGTTTACTATCATATATAATACAATATAAACAAAGACATACTTTTAGAATTTCTTGTTTTCTCTTGGATACCATGCTGAAACCATTATCAATAAGAAAATTTCATCAATTGTGAGAATAATTATACAATGAAGGAGCTTTATCTATTTATGTGTTAGATTACGCAATATTAATGATAGGCCATCGGCCGCCCACTAGGGCCCCACCCAATAAGGCCCATTATAGACTTGCCTTTCTTGGAAAACACCAGATTATTTTTGAGCCACACCGAGGTCTGACGTGTAGGTGATTGTCTTTATGTCAAGTGGAAGATTACTAGTTATGAGTGTTTTGTAAGTCAAATCACATTAGTGATGTCACTTATAATTTTGTACTAATCTCTTTTGGTAATAATATTAATGTCATGTTCTCACTCTATATTACATAGATATGATGATCTTTATATATTGTGATGTCTATGAATATGTGCAATGAGGATTAGGATTATGATGGCATCATGATAATGAGATCTATCATCTTTAAATATAGATCATAAATATTCCTAGTTATAAGTTATTCGAGAAGGACATCGAGATAATCAGACAGACCAGTGTCCTATATACCCGTTCATATGATGAAGGTAGCTGATCTCTTAGTTACTTGTGTGGAGACACTAGTATGGTGCATGTGCTCATTGGAGAATGAGTTTACTGAATGATTCACTCTTGGAATGCTATATGGTTGATGATACATAATTGTCAGACAACAATTATGTAGTTTCAATTGTGTAATTGGTCCTTAGACTTGAGACACTAAGAATGTCTTATTTGAATATTTTATTCTTTGATGATGGACTTATAGGTCTGGAAGTTTCAGATCTAGTATACCCGATTATTGGGAATGGTAAGCAGCCTTACGAAAGTAATTGTGTGTCAATAAAGGATCATCCACTCTCGATATCATGAGAGAGAAGTTCTCCGAGAGAATTCGATAAGAGTAAGAATCAGATAGATTCCATGTAGGCTTGACTATACCATGCCTAATATACAGTCTCTAAGATATTAGATGGATGAGATGCTAGTTATGATCGAGCTCTATAAGCCAACTCACATTAGTGATGACACTTGTACGTATTCTTGTATTAATATCTTTTGGTAATAATATTAATGACATTTTTATAGTGACGTGACACCCCTCCCGGACGGTTAAAAGGTGACACTCACATACACAAAATAGAGCATCTTACACACACTATTATGGGGAGGTCTTCTGTGCTTCATGAAATACTTATGCAGACTAATCACAAGAGCAGTACATGGTAAACACATTAAGTGTAGTTCACTGCACCAAACCAATTCACACAAACATAGATATAATATCATAGTCTGTTCATTAGTTACATCTTAATAAGAATAAAGTCTAACTTATGGTAGATAAATTTTAGCTCACATATCCAACTATATCCAACCATATTATAACTCTCTCAGTTCCAGGCAGCCTAAGCCCAAAGTAGGATTAGCAGCCTTCATCAATATATTGAACATATCATATTCAACAAAAAAGAAAGGCGACTCATGCACCATAATCATATGAGAAACAATCTCTCTACCTTTAGCATGATCATACTTCCAAGTTTGAACTTTTTGAATAGCATTGAAATTTCAAAATTAGATTCTGAAACAAATTGTTGCAAATTAGTTTGTTGTTTTCCTTTCGTCAATTGATATCTAGGACAAGAAATCAAATGTCTTTTGTACTGTGTGTAATACCAGTTGCACTTTTTGTAAGCTTAGCTTCACAATGATTGCACTGTACTTTTTCTAACCCATCAACAAGTTTTACAAACTGAAAATTTTTCCAAACTTCAGATGTCTTCTTTCTTTTCTTCTTTGCATAAGGATTTTCCTCTTTATCATCTACATTAGCCTCTTCACCATCCACAACAGTAACTTCATCGGTTGATTAGGTTGTTTCATTAATCAGCTCACATTCTTTATCCATAACTACATTTGAAGTAGAAGCAACGCTAGAAGATACAAGCTCTAAGGGCAACAATTGTTGTGGGAAACTTTGTTCTATCTCTTGAGAAGACATACTTTACAAGCTGCTCTTCACTCTTACCTGCTTTCAGCTACTGTCGTAGTCACCTCGCCTCCCGAACTGCACCTCACAACTTCTATTACCGTTGTAGGATGTGCAAGTAATCACCTTGCCTCCCCAACCATGCCTCACAACTTCCAGTACTACTACTAGCACATGCATCCTCCAAGATATCAACAAGAAATAGCATTATATAAGCACAAGCTCCTCCTAACAAGACTTTTTTTTTAAGTTAGAAAAATATGTAGTCAGAAAAACTAGAGTATAGAAATAGGTAGTTAGAAAAATATGTGAAAACACATGACAAAAAAGCTATTGCGAATTTGCGACATCAGTCTAGAAAAAAAAAGAACAAAATGAAAGTAAAAATCATAAAAGCTACCGCAACAATAGTTCAGTCTGAAAAAAAAAGAATAAAATAAAAGTCTATCAAACCACCTAGTCCACTGTGTGAGAGGTTGGAGAAGGAGGAGGAAGCAGACGACGATGGAGTAACTGGTCCTCAAACCACCAGATCTACCACAGAAACCATCGTCCAAGCCATAAGCACAACCAAGACAAAAAAAAAATCTAAAAAAAGAAGCAAGAATCCACTAACCATTGAGAAGGAGATCTCACTGCCGCCACCGCAGCACCACAAGCTCGCAAGAGGACGTTCAATGTAGATCGAAGGGAGTCAAGAAATTGCACCGTCGGAGGGAGCCCGCAGCAATCGTCCAGCTGTCATTGCCCTTCAAGCAAAGTTGATGGAGAGACCACCGACCAATGAACCCCTATAGTGTTGCTGCCCTGCAGCGACAGTGCTGCCCCACTGGCCGGTCGAACCATACATGTCCTCGCCTCCTCGGCGTCACCCTAGGGGAAACACAAATGACAAATGTGAACGAAGGAAACGGAACGCATGGGAAAATAATAGGAATTGGATTTGGGGGTTCCATGGTGCGAGTAGGGCTTATTGTGTGGAAGGGGATCACATTTACATATAACTCCTCATAGTATTTTATAATTCAACAATAAATTTATAAGAATATATAAATACATTTATATCTTTATACTTAACAAGTAATTTATCTAGTATCATATGGAGTGACATAATGAGTAATTTAACAAATATATAATGAGTATTAATCGAGTATATTAATGAGTAATTTATCGAGTATCTTAACGAGTAGTTTATTTAGTATGTTAACGAGCTACTCACGAACATAATCGAGTCGAACATACTTTTGTTCAAGCTCGGCTCGTTTATGAACTGAGCCTATTTTTTTGTTCAAGCTCGGCTCATTAGTTTAATAAATGGGCTGAGTTGAGCTTTTAACGAGCTGAGTTACGAGATGCTCGTCGAGCATATTGGTTCGTTTGCAACCCTAGTGGCGAGGAGGGAAACAATGGTGGAGGCAATGGTGTGGTGGAGGGGGCATGTATTTAACTTATGAGCACAACTTGACACATGCATGCTACCCATTACAATAGAGAACATGGTGCGTCATCCATGTCACAGAGGTGATTTTGTAAGGCCCAACAAGTTTTTTATAGGTTTGCGCTTTCAGAAGATCGTTCAGTTGGTGGTCGGGACCCTAGACGACGTGTTTTGGCCAAATCAGGGGTCTACTGCGAGTGGGCTCTTGACGTCAAGTATGTGTGACGTCAAGATGTGGTGACTGCAATGTCGATTGCCATCTATTTTGTTTTGACGTCAACATATTTTGACGTCAAGATTTCTTGGAATTTGGACGTCAATGTCGATTGACGTCAACTTTCCTTTTAATGTCAACGTAGTGTGATGTCAAGTTCTGCGTGTTCCAGTTCGACTTTTTCTCCGAAACTAGTGGTTTCTTTTGGATAGGTTTGAAGGGGTAGAGTCGTGTTAGAGCAAGAATCTTACCCCAACCACGACCCTTGGCTCTCTATATATAGAGAGGGTTTGGGGAGAGAACTTTTACTCTCTTGCTAGGATTTGGGTATTGTGAGAGGAAAGAGAGGGGGCAATCCCGAGGGTAGATTGGTCGTGTTGTTGCTTGTTCGAGGTTTCTGTTGAGAAGAGAAATCTTCCATGACCTAAGAGTAAGGCTCTGGATGAGGAGATCGGGCGGATCATGCTCAAGATGAAGGATTTGATCGTGCTTGGAGGATACCTCTTTAGGTGTCAAAGAGGACTTCATCGGCTAAATTCTCTTGTTGTAGAATTTTATTGAGGCAAATAACTTAGGATTTCTCTCCGTGGACTTGTCCTTTAGGGTTTTCCTATTTTTTTATAGATTTTTAGAAAATTATTTTGATATCATTTGCCATATTTTCTTGCCCTCGGTCTACACTTTGTGCAGTCTAGGAGGTTGACAGCAAGAAGTGTGTCGTTAACCTGAAGTTGACGGCAACATATGTTGACGTCAAGTTCATCTTGTCCAGAAATTTACAGTTTTGCCATATGTGATGGTTTTGTGAGATTCTGTGATGGTTTTGTGAGATTCTGTGATGGTTTTTTTAGTTCTTTTCGTTCTGTCTTGACCTGTCAATCATCATGATGAGTTTGGGTAACCCTAGATTAATTTTTGTTAATTATGGTATTTATTTAAGTTTCTGTTTAGATGAAAAAGCATGTGAACTCTTGATAATTTTATTCTTATGTTGTATGCATGTTATAAAAATTGGAGAACTCTCTACTTCAGTTGTTTAGACTACTGTAAGCATGATTTATGGCTTGTTAACCTTCTTTTATTTCTGTTCATGAATAATTAGTGCTTTTGTGAATAATAATATGATTTCTAACTTTAATTATGAAAAATATTTTTACTACTCCAAAAATTATGAAAAATTACTGATGTGTTTTGTCATATATATTTACCCCGTGATTAAAATTTGAGCATGTTCTGATTTCTGTACAATTAGTTATGAATTTATGAAGCTTTCAATACCAAGTTTTAATAACAAGTCCCAAATATGTTTAAAAATGTGATTAACATCATGATTATGTTCTGTTAATTATTGTTTATTATTAATTTGAGTATCCAGAAATGATTAATATATGTTTCATGTTATATGTGTGCATGTGCATGGAAAGAGAGAGAATATGTGACATGTGTGCATGAATAACATGATAATGTGAAAGATAATTAAAAGTTGTGTCAATGAGACACTGCCACCATAGATTGCGTGGAGCCATACTATAATAGTGCTCCTATGGAAAGACTCAATTGTGTTATGTGAAATCCGGGGCAACGGGTCATGTGAAATCTTAGAGGTGGACAAGTTCTACTAGTATTAATGGTGGGGAGGACTTCCCCGATCCTGCACAGTAACCAAGACTTGATCACTTTGCATGGTGATTAAGTATGTGTATGTGATTGTGTGATATTTCTAGTGGTAGTTTGGGCTATGTCTCGGCATGTGTAAAAGTGAATATGTGAATAATATTTAAAGTGATATGTGAACGTGGCACGTGATATGTGCAAGTGATGTGACATGTGATCGTGATCGTGAAAAGTGAAAACTATGTGAAAGCTGTGTGAAACCAAGTGTAAGTGAATGTGAATGTGATAAATGTGAGAATAAGTGCATGTGAAAGTAAAGGTAAAAGTGCATGTGAATATGTCATGAGAAGGTAAGTGCATATGTTAATATAATTCATGTTAATGATAATTGTGATATCATGTTAGTACCATGTGTAGAAGTATGTTAATTATGTCCATGAATTAGTAATTGCTTGATGAACATGTTAGTAGTATCATGTTATAAGTTTTAATATAAGCCATGTGTTAGTGTCATGTGAAAGTAATAATTGCAAGTATATGATTATATGAATGCTCTCATGTTAGTGACACCATGTTATAAGTGGCCATGTTTAGAATTCTTGTTATACATGAGTTAGTATAGCTAGCTTTGTTTAATAGATTCCATGTTTAATTATCCATTTTATAGCATGAGTATGTGTTAGTTTAATTGTTAATTACTAGTAAAGTTAATGATAATGTGATAGTTAGTAAAGTGTTCAAGTTGTTAGAAAGTATGTGTGGTAAGTGCGTGGTTTGCAATTCTAGATTGCTTGCTGAGTCTATTGTGTAGACTCACCCTTGCTGACATTTCAGGAGACTTAGAAGCCGAGGAGTTAGTGACATCTGACGTGAAGCGCGAAGAGTAGATTGAAGATTTTTAGTTTATTGCTTAGTATGTAATTGTAATTTGGACTTCGGCTATTTTGTACTTGGACACTGGCTATGTTTTGTGGATGTTATGTTGTGTTATTTCTTTTGCTTGGACTATATAGACAGTGGTATGTAGATTATAAAGTTGATGGAATAAGAGTTATTTATTTTCCGCTGTAATATTCATTTCTATTTGTATATATCTCAGCCCATGTGACTATTGTTGGGGTTTTCTCGCCTCTGGTGACTTGCTCTCGTCCAACGTAGGTTGGTATAATTGTATCGGGCGAAAGTGGGCCGTTACAGACACAAAAAAGATAAAAAGGGATTAGGGAGTTATATGGCAGAGTACAGTAGCTAACTATCAAGACATGTTATCTAATTTTGAGAGATTGAACACATAGGAGAGCACCTCATCTGATGTTGTCAGCGAAAGTCACAACATCTTTTTAGGATATCTCTCCTCCGATTATGGCAGTAAAGATCTGTGAGCATATGGCTATTGGTTCGTACAATTATCCTCATGGTGGTGTCTACATGCAGTCTTTTCCCCACAGCCACCTGAGTTTATTATAGTATGTCAAGGATTGAGAGAGTACGTGGAATATCAATGTATGTACTATAGCAATCTGGATTTTTCGAAAAATAAAAATTTAATAATAAAAAATAAAAGCAATTAGAAAATCAAATAAAATAAAATTAAACAAAACCCATTAAATGAAAAGAAGTGATGGGCTTCATTAAATGGACCCATTAGAAATTAGTGGGCCAAGATAGGGATTTTTAAAAGAGAAATAATAGGAAAATACCCTAAATTCGTAACTAAATTATTACTTAAATAGAAAATAGATATTTAATGCATTAAATAGCTAATTTGAGTTAGATTTGGATTCCTAAACCTACCCCAATAGATTGGCCATGAATTTAGGTCCCAACCTAACCCAAATTGGAATTGGCATGCTTAGAAAGAGGAGAGAAATAGGAAATCTCAGAATTAAATAGAAATTAGAATCCTATTAGGAAGCAGAAACCAAAGAGACATTTTAATACTCTCTTAATCCCCCATGGCCAGCCCTAGCTCGTTGCCAAGGGCTTCAGGATGTAGAGAGGATGCCAAGGAGGAGGAGAATTTGTGGGAAGGAGGCTTCATCAAAGTTTCAACCCGAGTTCATCAAGTTCTAGCCCTAGAAGAGGAAAACGGTCAAAAGTAGGCATTCTCACAAGCTAAAATCATAAACTTCGTTCATAGGTTGATCCAATCATCAGGATCAAAGGCCCTCCGATTCATATTTTTCCATCGAGCCTATATTTTCTTCTTAATTTTTCATGTTTTGCAACTAGCATGAGCCCGACCCTTCATCTTAAATCTTGTTCTCCTTGTATACTCAACCCCATGCCACGAGATTTTTACTGGAGGAACTGATTCATGTTAGACATCTTTTGCCCCTAAAAGCCCTAATTTTCATCCACCCTACATCGTGAATTAATTCTTTTACCCTAACTGTGTACTGTTCCATGTTCTTCGTGAAGTATCATGATTAAACCATGCTGAAACCATGTTTGTTTTCAAATTCCTATTTACTGGAAGTACCCTTGCATGTCTAGAGTCGTTTAAAATTTGTTTCATGATTTTTCATTGGCTATACAATTAGTTACGATTTTCTAAACAACCCTGTGTCAAAAGATAGAAAGATGGCCCACAATCTGAGGCTCTGTCCTTTCCCTTGTCGGACTCAGGTATAGGACTTGAGAACATGATGGCCCGATAGGCCGCGTTCTCAGGGCTATCACGATAGTGCCTTCCGTCGCGATCTGATCACGACAGGACTTGTCGTCGCGATCTTCCTGCCCGATCTGACGAGCCCGTCGTGACCGTCAAGTGACCCCGTTGCGATCTGCCTGCCCGAACTAACAAGGCCGTCGCGATCTGTACAAGGCCATGTCACGTTCTCAGTTGACCCTATCACGACCCTTACAAGGGTGCGTCGTGTTTTGGCTTTTTGCATGAAAACCCACCTTTTTGCAAGTCTTATTGTTATACAGTCACCCCATGTCCTATTAACTGTCTTGTACATAGAAAAATGAAGTTGTAATTATTGAATATATTTTAATTAATTCAAGTTAATCACATGATCTATCTTGTCCATGATTTTCTCATAACACTTGCACACACTTTGAACCATCCAAATATGCCTAAATTGGCATGTGAATATATCATAATACATATAGTAATTTATGTAATTAAATTGCCCTACTTTAAATAAGACTTGTCTTCGTTTCTCGCGTTATTTTGGGAATACCGTTCTCGACGCTCCACTATTCTAGAATTCCTCTGGAACATTGGGCACTTGTTTCTATATACACACTCTCTCTTGACTTGGACGAACTCTCCATCGGATACTCCTTCTGCCAAACTAGTGAATCCTTGTTCAAGGGCTCCGTAAGTCTCCTCTGTCCATAGATTCCCACATGGTCGACGAGCCGGTTGTACCCTAACACCTATTACACACTTTTAGGGATCAATATGATCCAAATGGCTATTAGAAGTTTGCTCTTATCTTGAGTCACGTCGGACCTCTGGACCTGTGCTTAACATGGCCAGTGGAAGGATCGTGAGTTCCACCTGACTACCAACACCAAGTCCACGTGTTGTGCAACTATTACTATCGCATGTTTACTCGACGTGTTATGTGCAATGTCCACTGGCTCTCATCTATACTCTACTCGCTCATATATTCACGTTCACTCTATTATCTCGTCTATTCATCTAGTACTCTCATCTATTTCTTAGTACTCTCTATTAGCCATTGACTGATTATCTAAAGATAAACAATATAACCAATGCCTGGCAATATATAAAGGGCCCGATCTGGTCCTGGGATGTGCGCCTGAAAGTATGACGGACCGGGGTACTTATGCCCGATAAGGCTCCATATCCAGATCTGCCTCCCGCGAACGGACCGAAGTCTCGCAAGGGATATCTCACACACGTATCCAGGACGAGTATAAAAGATAAACCACAATAGTATAAGACACAAGAAAGTACATGTGCTCATATCTGTTCATAAATTTGTACAACTGTCACATTATATTAATACATGTTCAATTGAAAAGTACAACTACCTGGGGCATACCCCGAGGGAGCACAAGCTCACACAACACTATTACTACACAACTGCTGGTGGTACAAGTCTGACATAACGCCGCTGCAAACCAAACACACGGCAAGCCCTGCAAGAACTGTAGGGGAGTGAGCCTCAACAAGTCACTGGCTCAGTAGGAACCACCCAAGGACCACAACAACTAACATAAGAGACCTCAACCTCAATGGGTCTCACTGGCCACATAAATAGCCAAACCATGGCATGCTCACAACATTTATAATTAAATAACAGCTTAAACAGTAATTGATAAACAAATGCATATTACTTATAAAGAAAGAGGAACCACAGGACTAGCACAACATCACTGGTCTACTCAACAACTGAAATGCCTAGGCCACAAGCCTCACAGGCACATTATTTCAACGACAGATCGCCTAAGCTATAAGCCACACAGGCAAACATTGTCTAGGCTATAAGCTTCACAGGCGAACCCCAAACACATGGGTGCAGGACCGCTGACCAAGAGCTGGTCCGATCTACCCCAAACCACAATATATTGAAAACCTCACATAAGGTAACAGGACTGGCTACAGCGGGCTAAATCCATCACATATTAAAATTATAATCGGAAGCTTACCCGAGGAAGGGTAAAACACAACTAGTGAAAGGTCATACCAAACGACCACCACTTCAACATCTGAAAAGACTGGTACACAACGTACCACTACAAAGCATTACTCACACAGAGTATGAGTACCTATTACCATAAGGTACCAGCACGGAAGCCACAAGTAAACCAGTGTCGTAACAGGGCATACTATAGCGAGCTAAACCATATTTATGGTGAGTCAATACTCACCAACCACAACCAAAACTGTGCCACCACTCGGGCACACCACAAGCCACAACCGCAGTCACAATTGTGCCAACACCAGGGCACACCTCGAACGGGTCAAACCTCGACTACAAGTCACAAACTCACGAACCACAGTCAGTGGCAAAGCACGAGTCAGAAAGGAACGACGCCACCACACGGGAATGGTCTACTGGCTGATCAGGCCAGTATCCAACCCGGACAACACAACACAAGAACAACCTTTCAGCTTCGCAGTCATGGATGAAAGGTCCAACTGCTGCTCCACGAGAAAGAAGTCAAACAACTGTGGAGATCAACTAACACCACACCTGCAGACACACAGCTGTAGGTCCATGCCTGGCACCTCTAGAGTCTCTGGTCAGAGCACCCTAAAGTGAGGCACTGGAAAATAGGACTAGCTGGGGACCAGTGTCGACTACTGGTGTCCGTACCCCCAACTACGAGCGCGCTACAAGCGACAAAAGAACAAACTCTGGGAAGTCGCTGTCTCACTGTCGTCTTTCCCTCAGCCGGACGTACAACTCAAACTCAAGAGTGAGGGTGTCCAGGAAGACGACACAGACCTCGACAGTACCACACTGTACTGGGACAAACCCCGAGCACAACAAACACACGTGCCTGGCTCACAAAGAACCTGGGGTACCTGACTAGAGAGGCATTCCGGAATAGGCGCCGGACCACCACACTCGGCAATACACAAACCACATCACTTACACATTTATTACAAATCACGATACATGTGTGAGGAGTAGCTTGTCTTGGTCACTCGTGACCTACAAGCTAGCCAACACAAACACATATATAAACCATATTAATAGTAACACCACGACCTGACATCGGTCACATAGTGACCTTTACTGTCATACTAGGCACAATACACATTACACTCATACTTTATTACTAATCCATTTAGGATGTTTACAAGAGATCCTAAAGGATCAAGGCTAGGTTCCAATGTGAACCTCATCGCCACAACACCACGGATTAATCGTAATAATTAAGACATAAGAAACACAATGATACACGATATGCCATGCACGTACAAACTACAAGCACGACATCTAAACCACGTAGACCCCACGTATATAATACACCATGACTGGTGTTCTACACATCATTCATGTAAACAATATATCCAACACATGGACAATATGCACACATATATATTACACATTAATCACGTAACGCATGCCCATCCTCGTGACTAACATGCTCTATGAGCGTAACAAGTGTACTGGCTCTCATCTGTCATTGCCATGCACACACAACCACGTGATATGTACAATAAGAAAAACCTCATAAAACACACTACGCTAATACCTACACAGGTTGGCGACAACATCGATTGCCGTCCATTGGTTATAGACGGCAGCATCCCCTGCCGTTAATACTAAATAAACTTGATATTAACGGCTAGACATCTGGCCGTTAATCTCCAACTGAAGAACCTGACGTCAATCAATGTTGACGCTAAGATCTTCAGCTCCCAGCGTATACAAAACACACAGACCGGCCCGAGGCCAATCATATAGGCAACTTAGCCTTATAAACAATAAGAAAACAAGGAGAAACACTTCCCCTTACATCTGAATACTATAATTAAATTGAAGAAACAAGATCCAACGCTTGGATCGATCAAACCACCCAATTTCCTGACATGGAGAATCCTTTCCCAAAAACTCAATTAACATACGATCTATGCAACAAAGCATGGCAAATCAGCCAGGAGAGAACAAAGGGTCCAGTCCCTACCTCAGAAACGCATATAAACTCCGATAGAACCTCGATTTACACCGAACCCCCAGGATCTTCCCGCGAATACCGCCCTCCAATCCGACATTCCCCGCCCGATCTGCCGCTGCTGCGCACATCACGGCCTTCCCACGTGCTCCCGTTAACTGCCGAAAGTAGTGAAGAGGCATAAGGATACAGGTGGGGGAAGAAGAGGGGAGAAGGTGGGGAAAGAAGAAGGCTCGGGTTCTCCTAAAAACACAGGCGCCTCAGATTAACGTCAACCTCTGCGTCGCTGACCAAAACCGCCATGACTAGGCGTCCACATCGCTCGACGCCAAGTTCATGCAATAAAACCCATTAAAATAAACGATAGACGTCCACATCGATGGACGCCAAAAACATGTTAACGGCATCACCATCGCCGCCAACACACAGTCGACGTCACACACATGGACGCCAACCTACTGTTGATGTCCAGCGCACTGAACACCAATACAGATCCATAACCAACCCTGGTAAGGATCCAACAAGAAACACACAACACAAGTCGCAATGGTCAAGGTATGACCACCCCATATGCTAAACTGAGGATCCACGAAGATCCGAAAAACACGCGACGTTACATTACTTTCACCTAAAAAGAAATGTCGTCCTCGACATTCAAAACAAACCATAATAAACCAGATTATTACCTAAAAAGAAACAAAACCGCACCCAGAACAAGAAGGGTACTCTTTCTATTGCATCTGCCTTTCAAATCATCTGTGCTGACTGAAAAACTTATTCAATCTATTTATTTGCAACTGCTATGCTTTCCCTTTTCCTTAATTCATTTCATAACTGCACTGCCTGATTATTATATATTGCCCTTTCTTTTACCTTTCAGCCATAAGTAATTCTACCTTGCTGTTGGCGCTTTATCTCATTGGACTGAACCTGCTTCCACAATTTTTCGACTGTGTTTGCAACATTTCTTTCGAGACTGCTTTATCTTCCTTGAATATCTTATACTGTAATATTCTGTCATGCCATAATCCTTCCAAATTCTTGAATTTTTCAGTGCCATTTTCTTTTTCTATTTATCATTGCTTGCTGTTATTCTGCTTCATCTGCATTTACATTCACAACTGTCATTTCTTCAAAGAAAACCAACCACCATTTTTGAATCTTCTGCTCTTTCATATTATTCTGTTCATACCGCTTTAAATCATTTCTGATTAAAAACCATAGTAACCTCTATTGCTTTATTTGCTACACAAAACTTTACACTTTCTTCTTATTCAAGCAAACTTGAACAATCTATAAATATTAAATCTTTCTTTGCTTCTGCTTTCGCTGCGCTACTCTGATCATACTGAACACTTTTGCAAAATATTCCACAATTTCTGTTCACATTATTACTTTCAATTGCTTTCTTCTGGCTTTAACTGAATTCATTTCTAACTTTAACTGCTCTCAAATCATCTTATTCAATTAATCCGAGCTGAAGGTATTACTGCAATTTCTGATCTGCTAAAGCGCTATAAACATGTTGTACTCTTCATATATTTTTCTTGTTTTACTGACATTCTCTGGCTAATCTCATAATTTTGTTGCATAAACTTTCTAAATATTCTTTAATTAATTTGTTCCTGCTCCTGCATCAAACTCTGAAATATCTTAATAACAATCTCTCTTTTTTTGCTTTATTAATCATTTCTTTGCACCAATATGCAAACTCTATCGGACATTTCCTGACTCATCCGATCTTATTCAGTTCATCATTTGCTAAATTTTTCTTTTCTCTGATCCATATCTCTTCTTTATATAAAATGACAGTCATTTTGATCATAATATCTTTTCTGGAAAATACTTCTATTATCCATTCTGCTGCCGGGCTAATCTTACTGTTCCATTCATATTATAAATCTTTCTGATATCTAATCATCCTTCTTTAAAATACAGCAAAAACTCAAATTTAAATACCAATTTCTTTAAATACAACAATTCACTCTGTCTGCTTCCCTTATTCCATTAATGCGCTTCTTTCCATTCTATTTCATTCAGCTTAAACACATTTCAATATACTCAACTTTAATTTTGATTTTCCTCAAACTACTCATAGTTACTAACTTTCACTGACCTTGTCTTTAAGACAACAATCTATAATAACTCTCTCTGAGAATTCCTTATAATCTACCATTTATCAACTAAATATTTCTCTTGTGCAATTTCCAGAAAATCACATTGCACACTGATTCTTATTTTCTCTCTTTCTTTGTTCAACTGATCCTTTCTGTACTTATTTATACAAGTCCTCATATCAAACTTCCTATTGCCATCATTATTCATAGCAACACTTTTCTCAAATTTTCGATCTTAGGTAAACTTAATCTATTGTCATAAATCACTGCTCTTCTATGTACCCGTACCTCCTTTAAAGCTAATCTGTCTTACTTGATCATGCCAAACTCTTCATAACACTAATCACATTCTCATTCATACCATTCTTGATATCATTTGACTCAGATCTCACCTCTGCTGAGGTTCTCAACTATTCTTTGCACATTTAATCATTTCTGACACACATACTGACCTGATCCTCATTACCTTGTTACCATATACATGTCTCTGCTAACTCTGTATCTCATTATAACTTACTTACTGAATTCCATATCCAAATTTGTTAATCTCCTCAATTCCTTTAACTGCGAACCTTTAACAACCAAACTGATCTATCACAAACCAACACATTGGTATAATCACATAGATTATACCACCTCTAATCACATCAATTTTCAATAACTGCTAACAGCTACCAAATTCTCAACACATAAACACGTCCTACCAAACAAAAACTTAAACAAATACCACTTTAACCAACATAAAACCGCAGCCTTACTACCAGCAGTGGACATTAATCAATGTATTGGGACATTGTACTTTCAATGTCTTTTCATATTCTAACTGGACATTTGCTCTAATACCAACTATGACGGACCGGGGTACTTATGCTCGATAAGGCTCCATATCCAGATCCGCCTCCCGCGAACGGACTGAAGTCTCGCAAGAGATATCTCACACACGTGTCCAGGAAGAGTATAAAAGAGAAACCACAATAATATAAGACACAAGAAAGTACATGTGCTCATATCTGTTCACAAATTTGTACAACTGTCCCATTACATTAATACATGTTTAATTGAAAAGTACAACTACCTGGGGCATATCCCGAGGGAGCACAAGCTCACACAACACTACTACTACACAACTGCTGGTGGTACAAGTCTGACACAACGTTGCTGCAAACCAAACACATGGCAAGCTCTGTAAGAACTGTAGGGGAGTGAGCCTCAACAAGTCACTGACTCAGTAGGAACCACCCAAGGACCACAACAACTAACATAAGAGACCTCAACCTCAATGGGTCTCACTGGCCACACAAATAGCCAAACCATGGCATGCTCACAACATTTATAATTAAATAACAGCTTAAACAGTAATTGATAAACAAATGTATATTACTTATAAAGAAAGAGGAACCACAGGACTAGCACAACATCACTGGTCTACTCAACAACTAAAATGCCTAGGCCACAAGCCTCACAGGCACATTATTTCAACGACTGATCGCCTAAGCTATAAGCCACACATGCAAACATTATCTAGGCTATAAGCTTCACAGGAGAACCCCAAACACATGGGTGCAGGACCGCTGACCAAGAGCTGGTCTGATCTACCCCAAACCACAATATATTGAAAATCTCACATAAGGTAACAGGACTGGCTATAGCGGGCTAAATCCATCACATATTAAAATTATAATCGGAAGCTTACCCGAGGAAGGGTAAAACACAACGAGTGAAAGGTCATACCACACGACCACCACTTCAACATCTGAAAAGACTGGTACACAACGTACCACTACAAAGCATTACTCACACAGAGTATGAGTACCTATTACCATAAGGTACCAGCACGGAAGCCACAAGTAAACCAGTGCCATAATAGGGCATACTATAGCAAGCTAAACCATATTTATGGTGAGTCAATACTCACCAACCACAACCAAAACTGTGCCACCACTCGGGCACACCACAAGCCACAACCGCAGTCACAATTGTGCCAACACCAGGGCACACCTCGAACGGGTCAAACCTCGACTACAAGTCACAAACTCACGAACCATAGTCAGTGGCAAAGCACGAGTCAGAAAGGAACGACGCCACCACACGGGAACGGTCTACTGGCTGATCAGGCCAGTATCCAACCCGGACAACACAACACAAGAACAACCTCTCAGCCTCGCAGTCACGGACGAAAGGTCCAACTGCTGCTCCACGAGAAAGAAGTCAAACAACTGTGGAGACTAACTAACACCACACCTGCAGACACACAGCTGCAGGTCCATGCCTGGCACCTCTAGAGTCTCTGGTCGGAGCACCCTAAAGTGAGGCACTGGAAAATAGGACTAGCTGGGGACTAGTGTCGACTACTGGTGTCCGTACCCCCAACTACGAGCGCGCTACAAGCGACAAAAGAACAAACTCTAGGAAGTCGCTGTCCCACTGTCGTCTTTCCCTCAACCGGACGTACAACTTAAACTTATGAGTAAGGGTGTCCAGGAAGACAACACAGACCTCGACGGTACCACAGTGTACCGGGACAAACCCCGAGCACAACAAACACACGTGCTTGGCTCACAAAGAACCTGAGGTACCTGACTAGAGAGGCATTCCGGAATAGGCGCCGGACCACCACACTCAGCAATACACAAACCACATCACTTACACATTTATTACAAATCATGATACATGTGTGAGGAGTAGCTTGTCTTGGTCACTCGTGACCTACAAGCTAGCCACACACAAACACATATATGAACCATATTAATAGTAACACCACGACCTGACATCGGTCACATAGTGACCTCTACTGTCATACTAGGCACAATACACAATTACACTCATACTTTATTACTTATCCATTTAGGATGTTTACAAGAGATCCTAAAGGATCAAGTCTAGGTTCCAATGTGAACCTCATCGCCACAACACCACGGATTAATCCTAATAATTAAGACATAAGAAACACAATGATACACGATATGCCATGCACGTACAAACTACAAGCACGACATCTAAACCACGTAGACCCCACGTATATAATACACCATGACTGGTGTTCTACACATCATTCATGTAAACAATATATCCAACACATGGACAATATGCACACATATATATTACACATTAATCACGTAAAGCATGCCCATCCTCGTGACTAACATGCTCTATGAGCGTAACAAGTGTACTGGCTCTCATCTGTCATTGCCATGCACACACAACCACGTGATATGTACAACAAGAAAAACCTCATAAAACACACTGCGCTAATACCTGCACAGGTTGGCGGCAGCATCGATTGTCGTCCATTAGTTATAGATGGCAGCATCCCCTGCCGTTAATACTAAATAAACTCAATATTAACGGCTAGACATCTGGCCGTTAATCTCCAACTGAAGAACCTGACGTCAATCAATGTTGACGCTAAGATCTTCAGCTCCCAGCGTATACAAAACACACAGACCGGCCCGAGGCCAATCATATAGGCAACTTAGCCCTATAAACAATAAGAAAACAAGGAGAAACACTTCCCCTTACATCTAAATACTATGATTAAACTGAAGAAACAAGATCCAACGCTTGGATCGATCAAACCACCCAATTTCCCGACATGGAGAATCCTTTCCCAAAAACTCAATTAACATACGATCTATGCAACAAAGCAAGGCAAATCAGCCAGGAGAGATCAAAGGGTCCAGTCCCTACCTCAGAAACGAATATAAACCCCGATAGAACCTCGATTTACACCGAACCCCCAGGAGCTTCCCGCGAATACCGCCCTCCAATCCGACATTCCCCGCCTGATCTGCCGCTGCTGCGCGCATCACGGCCTTCCCACGTGCTCCCGTTAACCGCCGGAAGTAGTGAAGAGGCACATGGATATAGGTGGGGGAAGAAGAGGGGAGAAGGTGGGGAAAGAAGAAGGCTCGGGTTCTCCTAAAAACACAGGCGCCTCAGGTTAATGTCAACCTCTGCGCCGCTGACCAAAACCGCCACGACTAGTCGTCCACATCGCTTGACGCCAAGTTCATGCAATAAAACCCATTAAAATAAACGATAGATGTCCACATCGATGGACGCCAAAAACATGTTAACGGTATCACCATCGCCGCCAACACACAGTCGACGTCACACACATGGACGCCAACCTACTGTTGATGTCCAGCGCACTGAACACCAATACAGATCCATAACCAACCCTGGTAAGGATCCAACAAGAAACACACAACACAAGTCACATTGGTCAAGGTACGACCACCCCATATGCTAAACCGAGGATCCACGAAGATCCGAAAAACGCGCGACGTTATAGAAAGTGCTAGCACCCATGGGAGTTAAATGATCAGAGTGTTTGGCATTACACTCGAGTGCTATCTATCTCGACTATCTAAATGACAATCAAAAGTGCTATATTCTCTCATGGTCTATTGACAAAAGTGCTATACTATACTCGTTGTGCTATTGCTATACTTGTGCTATGGCCATTTTGCTATTTGTGTTATACTCGACGTTCGTGCTATATTTGAAAACTTGTGCTATTTCAATCACGTGCTATCATGCTATCTCTTACGTTACTTGACTCGCTCGCTCTATCATTAGTTACTCTACCTTTTAATGCATTAATCATTTAAAGTCTACTTGACTATTGAGATTTAAGTTCTATTGGGCGTTATCGCTCACCCTACGTTATTTGTCGTTATGTTCTCAGGTGAGATCGAGGATGACACTTAAACTCAAGAGGACGGGAACGACCAGGAGTGATGTCATGAGTACTCTAGTGTATTAGTATTATGTTAGAGTGTCAGTTTAGTCTTTTGCTTTTATTTCAATGTAATTGGGCCCTATAGAATAGCTCTGATTTTAGTGGTTGTAACTAGACATTGGAAATTATTAATGAGAAGAATTTTCTTTCGTATTATTCATTGTACAATGGTTTGATGTCTAGTACTTGCTCTGTACCTACTTACTTGCAACTGTCTCGCGTTCCGATATTCCGCGTCGGGGCGTGACATGTACCATCAATATGTGCATCGTACTATCATGTGTTAATTACATACAATATGTAAAAACGACATATAACGTTACATTGGTTGGGGATGGAGTTCTATGTTGTCATATGAGGGTTATATATATATATACATACATGATACATGATTTTTTTAGGACTAGGTAAGACAATTCTTAAATATAATGTACCTATTAATGTATGGTTGTTTATTTTGCACCACCAATTCATGTTAAACTTTTATGATGCAGATGTCACGCGATGGCCACCATCCCGTTTGGGCGTATAGATACACAATAGATGGTGACTGACAGATTCATTGCATGTATTATGCACATGTGTCATCGAAATCCACCGCTTCTTAGAGCATCTAGCTAGTCGTGGCGGAGACTTCATACACTATCAATCATTTCCTCAACTCGTGCAACTTTAGTTCCTTTAGAGATTTGTAAGACGACACCCTTAATGTAATGAGATAGGCTCCATCAATGTTCAAGATTCGTCCCCTCCTCCTCTTTGTCAAGAGTAATAACCATTGATGAAGTCAAACAATTTTTCATAGAGTTCAACATCTTAGCTATTATAGTTCATTTGCCTTCATTTGTTGGCATGTTAGAGTCTTGTCTATGGATCGACGCTCACCCTTACCCACTCGCGTGGATATTGAGTTCGAGGTTCACAAGCCACAGAAGAATGTTAACTCATATTTATTTTTATTTGATTTGGTGTTAGACAATTCACAAGTCTGATTGAATTATTATAGACTTACATGCATGTGCGCATGTTGGATTGCATTTTATTACATTGTAAATAATTTGAAAATTTAGAATTATGTCATATATAATTTAATATTTAGTGATACTTTTTCCATTGAATTTTAGATATCATTATCATGTGTTTCGCTCACAACATATGAAATTAGTTAGAAAGAACACCAAAACCTAGAATTCTGTTAAAAGAATAGTTTTCTAAAAAAATAATTTGTCTTGGATTGGACCGGCTAGATTGATGTAATATAGTACTCTGTTACATGTCAAGGGTATCACAGTAATTTCGTCCGCCACGTGTCCAACGTAGCCTCCCTGTCCACTTCAAATCCTTCCTTCCTCGGCACGCCACCGCCATCCGCGCCAAAACTCCCACATTTCGTAGGAGAAAAGTCGAACACCTCGCAGGCACCCACCATTCCCACGCAAAAATTTGATCCCTTCGAGCGCGGGAAAAGCCCTTCCCTGCCTCTATTTAAGCGCGCCGGCGTAGCAAATCTCGGGCGCCCTGCTCCTCGGCTTATCCCCTCGTTCGACGGAATTCCCCACCCAACAGCAGAGGCGTCCTCTGTTCTCCTCGCCAGCGATGTACGTGGTGAAGCGGGATGGGAGGCAGGAGGCCGTGCGGTTCGACAAGATCACGACCGGGCTGAGGAGGCTGAGCTACGGGCTCAGTCAGGAGCACTGCGATCCCGCCCTTGTTGCCCAGAAGGTGTGCGCCGGCATCTACAGGGGCGTCACCACCTCGCAGATCGCCGAGCTCGCGGCAGAGACTGCCGCCGCGATGACGGCTAACCACCCTGATTACGCCGTGGTGAGGATTATAGGGACCAATCACGCCTTTTTCTTTTCTTTCGACAAACCGCTCTGATTGGCTGGTTCGCGTCTGATCAATTTGTTGTTTCACCTTTGTTTCTAATTTTTGGTTTGTTTCTGTGTGGGGTGGTTGTGTAGCTTGCGGCGAGAATTTCGGTCTCAAATCTGCATAAGACCACGAAGAAATCGTTTTCTGAGACGTGAGTGTTTTGATTCTCCAATATTTTGCTTATCGTGTATGTTCATTTAGACACAGACTTTTTTCATTCCACGCTCTCCATTTGCTTGTTGCATTCTTCTGCTTAAATGGCTTAATTGGGATTCCAGGATCAAGATGATGTACAACCATGCCGATGAGAGATCTGGAAAGGAGGCACCTTTGGTGGCTGATGATGTTTATGAAATAATCATGAAGGTGACTGCAGTTCTTTTCGCCCAAGTATACATGTCATCTGTGCACGCTTTGTTTTCTAAACTACATCGGCAAATTTTGAAACATGAAACCTAAAGTGTATTGTTTTTGTCTTCGCTAATAATCTTGTCCAAAGTGTAGACTTCGACTTCGATATGAATGACTAAATGTGTTATTTCTGTCTCTTGGATGAAGTTCTAATGAGATGTGAATCTTATCGTAGAAAAAGACGTCAATAGGTGTAAGAGTTGAATCACACATTTGCACATCTCGTCACAAAAGGCTCATTAATGTCTTCTTCTACCCATGGTTTGGTGTATTCGTACTGTGCCTGGGACCTAATAGTGTGTTTTATTCCCATAGTATGTGGTACCATAATTTGAAATAAAAGGAATCTTATTCCTAGTTCTTTTTGTGAATGTCTTTTTAAAGAATATTGTTAGGAGAATGTTCACTTTCTCTTTTGACTTATGGTTTGCTGAACTGTATTATACTAATGTGGTTTGGGTGTACTGTACTGTGCTAATCACAGTACTCAAGCACGGATGGTATAGGGGTTGTCTTGATTGCCATGGATTTAAATTTTTTTATTTGTATTAATTTTAGCCATAAGATTGATATAAAAATTTGTTGCAAGTAATTAGGAACCGTTTGAGGTTTGATGTATGGATATATTGGACTGAACTGTGATTTGATGGAGGAAAAAAACCTTAAATCAGATGACTCTTGTATCAAGTGTGCTTAGGACTTAAGCTTGGTACATATTTCTGAACTGCACTGGTAAGGTATGGTTCATGAAATCATGGAACCATTTGCAACAAGTTTTAGCATGGATCTAGAGTAACTGAAGGCAAGGTTCGCTGCATTGCCGATTCGCCCCAAATTGGTTTTTTTCTGATTCGATCCGATTCACATGGGAATTGATGGGAATCGGTCCGATTCGCATGTGAATCGGGCGAATTGGGATTCCTATGATACACTCCGATTTGCCTAAATTGGAGTGATTCAATCCAATCCGCCAAACCATGACTGAAGGTAGGTCTAGTGGTTAAAATTATGTGTTTTTGTATGTTATTAATATTTTGGGATGTTATGTTATTCAATTATTAAATATTATTATTTTGTAATAAGCATAGAACTCTTGAACTGAGTTACAAAATTTCAAAACAACAAAAACAAATAAATCTGAAGAAGAAAACAAAACACAAAACTTTGTTTGGGAACCGCTGTGGTATGGTATGATATGGCTAATATTATACCTGACCACCAAATCATGTTTCAGTGCAGTTTACCAGTATGGTGATTGTTCTCACTGATTGCTTATCTTATCTGAAGAATGTTTTCCTGTTCTCACTGATCGCTTATCACTGATTGCTGTGGTATGGTATGTGTGGACCAGTTCTTAAAAATCCACTTACCTGAAGGGGCACACAGGTTTCCAGTGTCACCTCTGACCTCCAGATCTCCTGCTAGAATAAAAATTTAAAACTTCCTGTTTGTACCATTGAATTACGTTTGGAATGAACTGCAAGGTGTGTTGGTAGAACTAATTTGATCTATTTGTTGCTGTTTCAGAATTCTGCTTGCTTGGACAGTGAAATAATATATGACAGGGATTTTGATTATGATTATTTTGGCTTTAAAACTTTAGAAAGGTCCTATCTTCTGAAAATCTCTGGCAAAGTGGTTGAAAGGCCACAACACATGCTGATGAGGGTCTCTGTTGGAATTCATAAGGAGGATATTGACTCTGTAGTTAGGACATACCATTTAATGTCCCAACGTTGGTTCACTCATGCTTCCCCTACGCTGTTCAATGCTGGCACTCCTAGGCCTCAGGTTTTTCTTTTTCTCCCCTTAAACAGTGATAATTGAGGATGTTTTATGTAGTGTGTTAAATAGTGTCCTCTATTGGATGTTTCCAGTTAAGTAGCTGCTTCCTGGTTTGCATGAAAGAAGATAGCATTGAAGGGATCTATGACACACTGAAGGAATGTGCTGCTATAAGCAAATGTGCTGGAGGAATTGGTGTTTCTATTCATAATATTCGAGCAACTGGCAGTTATATCCGTGGAACAAATGGAACCTCCAATGGCATTGTCCCAATGTTACGTGTTTTTAATGATACTGCTCGTTATGTTGATCAAGGAGGAGGAAAAAGAAAGGGTACGGTTGTTCTAATTTGATCTTTTCTTCTGTCAAGTCCCATGGATGATGTTTCTTACAATCATATTTTATTTAACTCTAGGTATTATTTTTTCTTTTAGGCGCTTTTGCTGTCTATTTAGAGCCATGGCATGCAGATATCTTTGAATTCCTGGATCTTAGGAAGAACCATGGGAAGGTACTGTTGGTGTTGGTTTTTGTACATAACCTTATGTAGAAAATGCATATTTCAGCCATTTTACCTGCCACTTTGATCATCTTTCCTTATAATGTAAGATTGAATCTTCTGTGGCTGCATTATAGGAAGAGCAGAGGGCAAGGGATCTATTTTATGCCCTCTGGGTCCCTGACCTCTTCATGGAAAGAGTTCAAACTTATGGCCAGTGGTCCTTGTTTTGTCCTAATGAAGCACCAGGATTGGCCGACTGTTGGGGTGATGAATTTGAAAAACTGTACACCAATTATGA
Source organism: Colocasia esculenta (assembly GCA_014218235.1). NCBI lineage: Eukaryota > Viridiplantae > Streptophyta > Magnoliopsida > Alismatales > Araceae > Colocasia > Colocasia esculenta. The sequence goes on from CM024761.1 coordinate 13,390,267, forward strand.
AAAAGAGGTGAGCTGGCATACTGATTACATTGTTGAGAAGTGGCCTTGAGTTTTATCCGTCTTCTTGCTTTGTTTTATGTCTTATAGGGCAAGGCCAAGAAGGTTGTGCCAGCTCAGAATCTCTGGTTTGAGATTTTGAAGTCTCAGATAGAAACAGGAACGCCATACATGCTTTTTAAGGCATCAACCTGGAACCTGAATCTTTGATCATTTCCATGACAGTTGGTGGTGCAATTTTCTGACCTCTTTTGGTTGTCTGTTTACTTCTCTAGGATACTTGCAACAGAAAGAGCAACCAGCAGAATCTTGGGACTATTAAGTCATCAAATTTGTGCACAGAAATCATTGAATACACCAGTCCTACTGAAACGGCGGTGTGTAATTTAGCATCAATTGCCTTGCCACGATTCATAAGGGAGAAGGTAATTTACTAGGAAATTCTCAAGATTAGGCTGGCTATCATGCTTTTTACTTTTGATTCATGTTTCCAGATTGTTGCTTAAATTATGAACTTGGGATTTTTTAATTCACAATTTTCTTGTAGGGTGTTCCAATAGAATCTCACCCATCAAAATTGATAGGAAGCAGAGGCTCAAAGAACAGATATTTTGACTTTGACAAGCTGGCTGAGGTTGATCAGTCAATTTTTAATTTATCTGGAATTTGAGGTTTGATTTCTCTTTTATATTAACTGGTGTTGATTATTCTATGTTCCGTGTAACAGGTAACTGCAACAGTTACTGCAAACCTCAACAAAATTATTGATGTAAATCATTATCCAGTTGAAACAGCACGGAGGTCAAACATGCTGCACAGGCCCATTGGCATAGGTGTACAGGGTCTTGCAGATGCCTTCATCCTACTTGGCATGCCTTTTGATTCGCCAGAGGTGGTTGTTTTTTTAGTTTTAATCTTGTAATTGTCATAAAATGATATTAGTGGATTTAAATATGTGATGTTGTTTCTCATGTTTGCAGGCTCAGAGACTGAATAGGGATATATTTGAGACTATATATTACCATGCTTTGAAGGCTTCTTCTGAGATTGCTGCAAAAGAAGGCCCCTATGATTCTTATCAAGGAAGTCCTGTCAGCAAGGTCTGGTTTGTTGTTAGCCCGCCATTGACATCTAGTACTATCTGATATATTTGTGTCTGACCTATTTAAGAACTGTTGTCAAACAGAAAATTTAGGCACCAAACTCAATTACTGATGATCATCTTTGAAAATTGGGGAAAAAAAATGTTTTTGCCTTGATGCAAATGATATATATTTTTTCTAATCATAAATTTTTCATATTCATCATGTCAAGACATTGTGTAGGCTTGCCCTGGGTTGCAGAAGAGTTTGACCATTTTCCTTTTTCATTTATCATGCTATTGGGAAAGATAGCGATTTGCTTTTCCCTTTTCTCATGCTGAAGCCATTCGGCCAATAGTATGGAGAACACTAATAGAAGTAGTTTCATACCAACCAGATAACTGGGTGAGTGCTGTTCAATAGGGATGTACTAGCGAGAGACAGGAAACATCTGATCCCAGTCATGTATTTGAATCTTAATGAACTATCCAATTCTTGTTCTTGCACTCTGTTGTTAATAATTAATATGCGTCCTCATTGCAGGGAATTCTTCAGCCTGATATGTGGAATGTAACTCCATCTGATCGATGGGACTGGACTTATTTGAGGAATATGATTTCTGAGAATGGAGTGAGAAACTCGCTTCTTGTTGCCCCAATGCCTACAGCTTCAACCAGTCAGATTCTTGGCAATAATGAATGTTTTGAGCCATATACTTCGAATATCTATAGTCGCAGGGTCCTCAGGTTCTTGTCCTTGCTTTGGATCACTTTACTTTTGATTTTTCACTATGACCGATGATTGATGAATTCTCTCCATTTTCTCAGTGGTGAATTTGTTGTTGTGAATAAACACCTCTTACACGACTTGACTGAGATAGGCCTCTGGTCTCCTGCTCTCAAGAACAAGATAATTTATGAGGAAGGCTCTGTCCACAGAATTCCTGAAATTCCAGACAATTTGAAAGTAATCTACAAGTATGGTTCCACCTGTGCAACTTTTCGTGTCCTTTTGGATATACTGCCTTATTCATAGAGCATCAAAATGTTTCAATTCTATTTTTCAGAACTGTGTGGGAGATCAAGCAAAGGACGGTTGTTGATATGGCTGCAGATCGTGGGTCCTACATCGATCAGTCTCAAAGTCTTAACATCCACATGGATCAACCAAACTTTGGGAAACTTACGTCCTTGCACTTCCACGCGTGGTCCAAGGTATTACAGTGTTCTGCCCCTCCACTTGGGGAACTTTAGTGTCAGTATATCTTTAATCCTGTTGCACTCTGCACTCTGATTCTTTTGTAACTTTGTTACAATTCATGCTTGAAGGGCCTGAAAACAGGAATGTATTATCTGCGATCTCGTGCTGCGGTTGATGCCATCAAGTTCACTGTCGATACTTCTGCTTTGAATGTGAGATTAGCGTAGTAGAATTTTTTTTTGTCATTCAAGGTGCCTTGTTTCAGTTGTTTGTCTAACTCGATCCGGATGAAAATTGCAGAAAGCAAAACCTAGTGAGGATGACATGGAAGCAAAATTGGCCCAGGTTGTTTGCTCCCTGGAGAACAGAGAGGAGTGTATGGCATGTGGAAGCTAGCCAACTGTTACTTGAAGCTGTTCACGATCCTTGCTCCTAGCATCCTAACAAATGCTAAAAGTTGTAAATATAGAAGTCAAGTGACCATTACAAGCAGTAATAGGATATGAACCACACGCCAAAGAATTATGATTGCTCTCAGTCTTTGTACAGCTACTTTATGGAAATTTGTTTTTTGTAAGCATCGTTCCTGATACAAAATGAGACGAACACAAAGAACCTTACCAGGGACAGTTGAAGAATAGTTTTTTCAAATGTGTAAAAGCGTTGTAATGGAGCATCACAGCGAATTATCAGCTTCCTGTTGATTGCAATATCTAGTGTGATTTTTGTGACATAATTGTATGCAAAGATGGTAAGAAAACATTGGTGCCAAGGTACTCTGGAAAATTTTTGTCCATTACGTTCTTACAGGGGTAGAGAACCTGAGGATATTCTAATGTGTGCTCTCGGGTTAATCAAACCAATTTGATGTATGGATTGCACTCTTTAGCATGCAAGTGAAAGAGTGTCATACACAGTCCCTCCGACTTATGTGCATACAGGCAAATGAATCAAGCGAAAGACTTATTTCTACATGCCCTGAGGCGGGCAGTACCAAGAGAAAGATGGTGCACGGGGGTAGAAAACCTTTTCTCATGAATCAATCAATGAGGTCTACACAGGCTGGGGATAGAAAAAAATTACAGCTTCAGAGCCTCTTTCTCATCATCTATGTAATTTGAGTATTTAACATTTTGGCTGCAACTGAACTCACAAAACTTCTTTAGATTTGCCTAAGATTGGTATCCCCCACCCACCATTAAAAGTTTAGATATGGGGGTCATAGAACTCATGCATCGCCACAAGCAGAAATCCTGATCTTTGCACCGCCTGTTGTAACGTAACCACTGAATCTGTGATGGATTGATTGCTTCAAGAATGACTTTCTATTCCCAGCTTAGACAAACCTACTCGTGTCCTGTATAAGCTCATTAAAACTGTGATGGATGTGGAAGGCATGATGGTGTTGTAGGCGAAGAGGAAGAGACACCACACAGCAATGCTGCCCATATGAAGATGTGCTGTATCAGAGTGAAGTAGCTGATGGAAAGGGCCACCTAGCAGTTGACGACCCGTATGACACAACTGTACATTGTGCCACCAAAGGTATCGATGCTCACAGCGTGGCCATCTTTGCAGAATGCTTGGTGATGCAGTGTGCCAGTGCAGAAGAAGAAGATGGTGATGGCACTGCAGATGCCATTTAACTATCCAACCAATTATACGGATCCAGCTGAAGAGAAGGTTCTGGGTGCCTTCTGGATAGAGTATGGGGAACTGCAATGGCAGTAAGGAGTGAGTTTAGGATCAGTAACCAAATGATATAAGCATTCAAGTTAAAGTAAAGATGCAGGGGGGAAAATTGAAGTATATGCATAAACATGAGAAGCAAATTTTAACAATGTGTCACGAGTGACATAACATGGGAAATGTCCATGTGACTGCGTTTGTAGAATAATGCCATGCCTCACTTTCACTATTATCAGCAGAAAGTCTTGATGAAAATTGCAGGGTCCAGCAGGTAACACAGTGAAGAATGTAGTCAGAACGGAGAGCCTGACTCACCACCCCGCCTAAGTGGCTGCCATCGTTATGCCACGCGAGCAAGGGTGCCACATCACCCCACCGCCGCCGGCAGCTACCACCATTGCTGATTGACGACCGCCGCATGGCGACACAGATGGCGCCCCGCGGGCAGCCAACTGGGCAGGTTAGTGGGACTTGAACATTTCTCAAGAGCGGAAGGCTTGGCATTTAGGTAGTTGTGTTGTTTTAGGTAGCAGTACTACAACAATCAGCCTCTTCTATTGAGCAGCACATGACACCCAAAGACGGGGATTTATTTGAACCTGAGTTCAATACTGAGAAACGGAAGTACCCTCACCTACCTTGAGAAAGAAAAAAATATCGTTGGGGTTTTCACCACCCAGCAAATAACCAAAGTAGGTGGGCTATCAGCATGGTTGAAGCCCATGCTTATTGTTATATTACTTGTTCAATTCATTACCACAAATCTGCAAAGGTTCTATTAGATGATTCTATGCTTCGTGCATTACATAGAAAGTTGATGAATTTTAGTTGATATACAGAAGGTGCATAGACTTGGAATTGCCAATGACAAGCAACCTAGAGACAAATACTGCAGTTTGCTTGAAAGGCCACTGGCACAGTATGGGAGCATGATGTTTAGTTGAATGGTATCAAACCATGCAGAGAGGTTCAGTATTCCCACATCTTATCCGCTATTCCAAGCCATCAGCAAGAGGAAAGAGGGCATCAAATGTCTATTAGTAATGCCACATCTAGCAGATGAAAAAGAGCTGGTATGAGTAAGAACTTGAATGTTTCTCTAAGTCTGAGTCCTCAACATCCTGACAAATCCAGGAGGTCCAGACCATCCTCACAAGCCAATAGAAACTTGCAGTCATCGACCCATGCATGATTGTGAAAATATTCGTCATTTCTGAGGCAATCATAATCACAGATTCATCAAGACCAATGTCCTTAAGAAGTTAGTAAGTCTTACATGACAGTTTACAAATCTTTAAGGATTCTTTAGATCCCCTTGCTGCACATCAATTACAAATGCAGAAAATCAAGAATAAAAGAGTGAAAATTACTTTACAGTCTAACTGTAACATGAGAAATCAATATCAACATTATCAAATCCTTGAGCTGATCCAGGGTTTACAACTTAGAACCTTATTGCTGATGGACTAAGCTTAATCAAGGGTATCCGCAAATTTTGAAGAGAAGAAAGATAGCTCAAAAGTTTACTGATCATTCAACCAGACTGAGACTTTCAGGGCAGCACTGGAAGGTTTATTTTGTCAAATGAGTAAAAGCTCACTCTTCCATGGTCAACATTGCAGAACTTAAGGGGTACATGATTGCACTGTCTTTCAAGGTCCTCCACTTCCCTTCTTCTTGGTGGTTTCTCACTGTAAAGTAGGCATAAATGAATATTTAAGTTGTAATAGAAAAACAAAAAATTAGGCATTAAGAAACAAAGAATAAACCATAGTTGTCAAGGCGACCAAGGCGTAGGTGGGGTCTCGGATCGCCTAAGCGCTTAGGCGCTCGCCTAAGCGGTGCCTAGGCGTTTAGGACGGAACCAAGTATGAGTTGTTTTCAAGTGTCCCTCTTACATGATATTTATGTATCTATAAATATATATAATGATGAAAATTCGATAAAAAAAATCATGATATCACAGACATAAAGACAATGAAAGCAACAAAAATTAAACTCCAAGTAAACAAACTCACATTATATATCATAAAGTCATAAAAAATCTAAATTGACATCTTCAAATAAATAAACACACTAAATAAGAACAAGAAGTGCAAATATCATTCTATCATCAGAAAACTAATTTTCAACTTTTAAAACAAACCAGTGAATACACATACATGTAAATATGTAAATAAAAATAAGAAGTGCAATATCTTAACACACTTAAAACAAGTAAAAACTAAATGAGTCCATCACATAATCCCATAATATGTCTAAAAATTGAAAAGAAACTAGAAAATGACAAGTCTCATGTGTTTGGGTGATGATAATTTAAGTTTGACCAAATCCTGAGAAATCTCAAACAGACTAAGTGCTGTCAGTAGGACAGCGGCTCCCTTGGAGAAGTCATATGCATGTTTGACTTTTTTTACCAGACTTTAGATTTTTAGTGTTCCATATGGTTTATTTGAATTATCAAATTTTTAGATAGGTCAAATTATGAGAAATTAGAAAGTTAGCATTTCGCTAAAATCATCGAAATCGTGATTTTCTTCTTCGATGGGAGAGTTGACTTTTTTTTTTGTAAGAGATATGATTTTTTTGATATTTTTATTGGATTCAAATGGGGGTATTTCCTTATTTACATGTAATATCTTAAGTAAATGAAACAACAAATTATAACATTTACTTAAATGATATTTAGGTAAATAAGATGTTATCTAGAATCGGGCTGGACCTAGCCCTGAAATCGACCTGAATCTGCTGTCTAAGTGGGATATTGCGGATCCCTAAAGGATCTAGGCGTGCCCAAGCGCCCCTGGCGTGCGCCTTGGCCGCCTTAGCGGCGCCTTGGGGCGCCTTTTCTCCTCTTAGAAAGGCGAGGTGTTTTAAGGCGGCTAAGGAAGCGCCTTGGTGCTTAAGCGGTGCCTAGGCGCCGCCTAGGCGTCCGCCTTGACAACTATGGAATAAACTAAACCAAACCAAATTATAACAATAACGAATAAACCAAACAACAAGAGCCTAGGATGAAAAACATGTTCTTAATGTTGGGCAGTTCAAAAACCAAATGAGTTCCACAAACTGAGTCATATGGTGCCAACTTAGAAGCAACTTTCTCTTGCATCTGGCTCATGCTCTGTAGGGCAAGGAATTCACTCAAAAGCTGGATCAAACCAGAAATCTAGCTTTTAATAAGAGCACAAAACCTAGATCTGATTACTCCATATAGGGAGTCATAGAATCTTAAAAAACCAAGGTATAAGAATGAATGGTTCATCCCTAGGCTGGAAAAGATATCAGACACAGTAAGAAATATGCAAAAAAGTCTTGGTTCAAGATACTAGAGCATTAAAAACATGAGCCCTGAACTGATCAACAATTCTACAATATCATAACACAGTGATTTACAACAACAGAAGATCCTGTTATTTTTCCATGGAAAGAAAAAGAAATAATTGCAATCTGCAATAAATATCTAACAAGGACAAGAGAGCAAGAGGAAAGAAATACATAGAAGAAAATGATAAGCACATTGATACATTAAATATCAACCCTTAAGTCATAAGGTAATTGTAGAAATAATTCCACATCTATACGGAGTTTCCTATCAATGAGCATTACCTTATTAATGAAAGGACAAAATTTGGATTGCCAGGGGATGCCTTCTTGAATTTGCTGTCAGGTAAAAATACATCAAATTCCAATTTCAACGCACTGACTTGCATGGCTTCAAATAACCGTGTAATGTGCACATCACTCTCTAATTCCCTGTCCGATTTTTCATTGTCATCTAAAGCGAAGAGAGAATTGGAACACAGGGGAGTATCAAAGCAACAATTCTTCTCACTCTTCAATGCCCAAGGAAGACCATGGCGTCTAACAATGTACCCAAGGGATTTTAAGTGCCTGTAAACCACAAAACATTCCCAAGAACATCCACTTTTCCCTTCTGACACCTTTTTGTAGATATCATTCAAGCTAAGGACCACGTCCTTTCCATCCAACAGATGCAGAGCTCCTCTTTCAACAAGAAAGCTGTAATTGCAAACAGAGGATTAGTAGTCCCATATTCATCAGACAAGCTATACACTAAGGAAAACAATGCAAGAAACACAAATTAACATATGTGAGACACAAATGGAGAAAGAAGAAGAAGAAAAAAAGGAAGTGTTGTCAATGAAGAAGGTTTTTTTTTTCATCACCAAGATTAAACAGGGATCACCAACACCCATTCCACTTAACCATCGAGAAGAATAAAAATCCAAAGCACAAAGAAAATTCCTTAAGACTACTTATACTAGATGTCACCAAGCCCTAGGATGGATTTTGGGGTTCAATTCTGACCCTGCCAAGAGATGAGAAGGAAAGAAAGGGATGAAAGCCCAGTACATCCGGTGATTAAAATAGAGTTTAGAGTGCACCCAACTTGTGGGTCCGAGCAGGGCAATGAAAAGAGAAGAGAAAATGAAGTCCCAACTCCTTATGATCAAGTTCCTGCAAAAAGAATCCATTAGAGAGCCCCAAACGGTGAGGGGGGGGGGCAGCATTCGGCTGGTCAAGTTAGCCTCTTCAAGCAGTGACTGAAAGAGGAATGTCAAGGGTCCTTCACCCCAGGGGGTCGATTTCATAAAGGTGAGATGGGGTAAAGGCCCAACTTCCGATATTGGACAAATCCACCAAGGCATCAGGACCACACGACACTTTCATGTGCTTACTCTCCATATGACCAGACCAGTTGGATGCCCATGTCAAAATGCCAAACCAAGATCTTCCTTGGCCCTTCAGAGTGGCTGAGGTGACCTAAGTTCTTAATCAGATCGGACTTGCCTTCATACAGAAGCCCACATCAAATTTCTTCTCGAAAACATCACACTAAAATTTGTCTCAATCTTTAAAATGTTCTACTTTAGAATGGAAAAGAAATGAATCTAAAATATTTATAGGGTGTTGGGATTTTCTTAAGGTTATTTTATACTAAAAGAACATTTATATAAATTTCTATCTCAACCCTTAAAAATGTTGAATACTAACAACAAACACATTTCTAAGAGAGGACTAAAAGAATGGTGAAGTGCACATCTACCCACAGTCATGTATATGTCTATTCCCACAACCATGTCGTTCAGATTCTTATAGATATCCACACCTGTGAGCATGCTGACATCTAGGTTTGGGAAGGGCACCAGCTCGCACCATCTATGGTTGCACACATGCATAGGACTATAGGAGGAGGCGGCGATGAGTCAAGATAGGCTGACATTGGTATGAGCTTCTCTGTTCTACAGGGGATGATGGCTTCCACTCCTGCACAGCAGCAAGCCTTCCTTCCATAGATAAGAAAAACTGTGAGTTATCTCCTCCAGCATCCAGGTGATGGTGATCGTTCCTCTCATATTGTTCTTAACTTCTTAGCTCAAGTCAATACTTGAATGTATGATGGCCCAACATAGCGAGAGCTGGCATAGATGTTCTGAGAGAGGCAATGGTCAGTCTGTATCACGTGAAGAAATGAAGATGAGTAGCACTAGTGGGATTTGGGAAAGGGAAAAACCTCTCACCTCTCACAGTTGCTAACACAAAAATTAGGTCCCCTGTCTTCTTTAGCTTCTTCTCACATGATCTCTATTGGATATTCAAAGAACTCTCATATTTCATCAAGGAGATGCCCCTTACCATTTTCTAAATGAAGATATGGAAAAAGTAGGCTCCCACTCATTAAAGATAAGGCAGGAAAAGTGAGACATTTCCTATAATAAAGAATCAACATCAGACAACTTACAAGTCTGCCATTCAAGCAACAGCAATTAATGTTGGGTTAAAAGCATCAATTAAGCATTTATGGCATTCGAAAACAATTTAAGTATCAAAATATCAAATAAAGAAGGAATGTTTGCAAAAAAATATCCTTCTTACATGTTTACTTGTCAAATTTCCCTCATATCTCCATATTACTTTTAATAACCTCACTATGTTGCAATACTTACAACAATGCCGCTACCATTAGCATCCAATATCCATTAATGTTCTAACTAAAATCTCTCATTTAACCTTAATAGACAATTAGTTAAATTTGGAAAAAAGGACTAAAATACTCTCTCTCTCTCTCTCTCTCTCTTCTTTCAGTCTTTTCCTTTCCTCTCTCTGACACAATGTGCCGGTCAAAAAGCCTTCTTTTTATGAGTATGTTTCTGTCCAACGTCTTAATTTTATGGTTGAGAACAACCTCAGCATCTCAAACAGATCCTAATCATGGGGCATTTTTTAAACTATATTGGTATAAGAAAATTGTATAAAAATAAGAGAGGAAGTTCCGCAAATAAACCTATAATGAGCGTACTTTATGCAAAAAAGGCACATAAAAAAGACAATTATTGAACAGAAGAATCCGATGAGGAGAATTAGTAGCAAATTGTAATACTTACAGGATCTCCTCAATGGTGCAATAAAGCTTGCCAGCATTCCGAATCACTCCCATACTGGTCCAGATACTACCCTTCATCTTTATAATCTCCCCCAACCTCATTTCCTCGTCCCAACGAGCCACTGATACTTGGTACCTAATTTTCCATATTGATGTAATCACAAGATGGGGAATAAAATTGTTCTACAAATTTTCATACTTTAATTATGAAGGATTACCTGAATTGGGGTTTCGGAGCCAAAAGAGAACTAGATAGCCTGACATCACCAACAATATTAAGAAAAGGATTTCGGTGTTGCTCCTCTTCCTCCAACCCTGAATCCCTACACTGTTCTTTGGAAACCTAGAAATTAGAGTAATAAAACCAATAAGGATACTTGGTACATGATAGAACAACTAACTGGACGTCAGGAAAACAGCAAAGCAAAAATGTGTGTCCTACACAGGGCCACCCTTCTGGAGCCACGGCCGCCATCGCCTACACCACCAGCCCTGTCTCCGTCGTGACCCCAGCGACACCGCCTGCAGCCGCCTTCACTCGTGCGCCGGGGGAGGGCGGGTGGCAATGCGTGTGAGGGGAAGGGCGGGGTTGGGGGTGTTTTGAGTGTGGAGAGGGTGACAGAGGCGAGGATGTGTTTTGGGGTCTCCCGAAGTCAGATTGATTCCTTAAATAGGGAAATGCGAACACTTTTGATTTCAGTTGTAAGAGAGAGTTCTCATTAGTCCAATTTAAGATGGTTCAATATGTCTTAAAATATAATTTTATAAGTCCAAATTAGATTTTATGAGTCCAACTTACATATTTATGAATCCAACTCAAAATTTTATTACCCTCTTGCATCTAAAATGTAAATGTGTTTTTGCACTAAATAATTTTCTTTTAAGAAATACTTACTCTCGTCTTGCACACCTAAAAGAGTTTACCGTCTGAGATAAGATTGATCTTTTTAGATGATACAAAATTAACATTAAATATCTTTCATCTTCTCATAAAATAAATTTATTTCACTTAGTAAATTATTTATTTCACTTACCAAAATATTTGTTTTAGTTTGTTCTATTTAGTAAATTAAGTAGAACAAATAGTTTGATAAGTGGAACAAGTAATTTGTTAAGTGAAACAAATTCACTTTATGAAAGATGAAAAATATTTAAAGCATAAGTGAAATAAATAGTTGTTAAGTGGAACACACTGCACGACTATAGTGCACTATTCAATGATTAAACTTCTCACCTTGATGTCATTCAGTGAATCCACTATGATAATATTGTCTTTTGAGACGGACCTATCTACCTCAGATCTCAGGACCCCTCTTAAATTCTTCTCTGCAGTCATATCTGCCAAACATAGTTAGGATATTAGAAACAAATATTAATTTCATTGGAGCCAGAACATGCTGCAAACTTCTTCACGGTGACAATGTCGATATCTAACACATTACTTAACTGTAAACAAATCAATTGACATTCCCAGAAACTATAGATATGCGAATGTAATCAGCCTCCTATTTTGAATTTCTCTTTTTGTATAACACTGGAAGGGGGAGGTGGCTTGCAAACACAAGGCCAAACCCCTTGCTGTTTTGGAATGTACAACTACTTTTGTATAATATGTCACTTGCTAGTGGGTAGGAACATGGAACTGAATACTGGTACTGTAATTGTGCACTTCTGAGAAAATTGTATAAACTGCCAACAAAAGATCCATGTTGCATACTCTTTGGGTACTGTTTCATGGCTTGTTGTTGAGCCGGATTTTGCCCAGCCCTCTCTAAAGAGAGAGGTAGAGAAGCAAGGAAGAAGAAGACAGAAAAAAGGGGGAAAGAAAAGAGGGGTTACCTCTCTTATGGCCGGCGAAGGCCCTCAGGGTCACTGCCACCGCCGCTGGCCCTGTTTGCGGCCAGCACTGGCTCCACCAAGAGCCCCAGCCGCCGCGGCTGGGGTTGGTTTCCCCTGCCACTACTGCTTCCGGAGGCTTCTGTAGTGGCCACCGGTGCCTCAGGCTGCCCCCGCCGTCATCCCAAGCCGCTGCCACCGCCGCAGTCACCGGCGCCCCAAGCAGCCGCCGCCGCCGCTTTGCTTGCCGCCGCCGCCGCTGCTGCTTGCCGCCGCCGCTGCTGCTGCTGCTGCTGCCGCTGCCCGGTTGCGCTGCCCCGGCCACCCTGCTGCATCGCCGCTGCCGCTGCCAGCCGCCTTGCTCGCAGCCGGCCAAGCGAGGAAGAGGGGAAGAGGAGACCGCGGTCCTCCTCCTTCCCAGCCGCCCTCTCTCTCGCGATACCCTATGCCCCAAAATGGAAAAGGAAAAGAAAAAGAAAGAGAAAGAGAAAGAGAAAGGGGGGAGAAAAGAAAGAAAAGAAAATAAGCAAGGTGGAAAAGTATAAAATTATAAGTGAAACCTCCTCCTTCCACTATATAAGGAGGAGTTAGGATCTTCTCGGTAGCCCGCAGGATAGAAGTGTGGCAGTCACCTATCCTAACATGCCACGTGCAAAAGGTTTTTGAAAAATTGGAGCTCTATCCACCTCACGATTTCCCAAGTCTCCATCCGGTTGCTCTTTCTTTGTTTCCCAAGTCTCCAGTCGGTTGCACCCCCAGCACCTAACTTTGTTAAAAAAAAATGACAAAATAGAAATCGGTTATGCTTCTTATATTAATATTTATGTATACTTTTATTATATATATATATATATTAATAATATTTAACATGTTAACGGGAAACAAAGACAGTAAGATACATCATAACTATTTAAATAAAATTAAATTAATTCATTTAGATTTATTAGAGATTATAATTTTATATCTAAGTGATATCTATTCAAGATGAAAATTTTAAACACAAGTTAATTAGAATATAATAAAATTTATGGTGATTTTAGTTTTTTTAACTCTAAAAAATATTAAATCAAATTAATCTCGTTATTCGTGCACCAATAATTCTCGATAATCTCATATCTAGAATCAACATATTTTTTTGAGAACTATGGTGGTATTTGATTTCAGCTTTGTTACTCAAAGTTCGATGACGACTTATCAGTGCACTAGTATAGGTTGGTATCGCAGCAGTCAGGAAGTCGGACGACCGACTTGGATGTTTCGGTCGACCGACCTAGCCAGTGTTGTGTGGAGCTAGGACAATCAAGAATCGGATGGCCGTTTTCACATAGTCGGACGACCGATTTTTTGCAGAACACATAGATACACCCATACTCACCTGAATACAGCCTTAATCACCATAATACAGCCATACACAGGAGTCATTCTCTGTTTGGACACAGAACATATGGATACACCCCTAATCATCTGAATGAAATCATAATCACCTGAATACAACCATAGACATGAGTTATTCTCTGTTTGGATACACCATAAGACCATAAATAGTTATGAGAATTATGGTGGTCTTGGATTTCAGTTTTGTTACTCAAAATTCGATGACGTCTTGTCAGTGTGCGCACGTATGAAAAAGTGTATCTAAATCAAATGTAAGTGTTTACACCCATAATTCATGTGTATGGTTGTCTCCAGATAATTATGGGTGTATTTAGGTGATTATGAGTGTATTCATATGTTATGTGTCCAAAAACAGAATAACTCATGTGTATGGTTACATTCAAGTGATTATGGGTGTATTCAGGTGATTATGGGTGTGTTGAAGTGTTATGTGTAAACAGAGAATAACTCATATATATGGTTGTATTCAGGTGATTATAGTTGCATTCTGATGATTATGGGTGTATCCATATGATTATGGTTGCATTCAAATGATTATGGGTGTATTCAATTATGTAAACCATAATCATCTGAATGCAACAAAAATCACACGAATACAACCATACACATTAGCTATTCTTTGTTTGCACCCTGAACACCTCAACACACCCATAATCACTCGAATACACTCATAATCACCTGAATACACTCATAATCACCTGAATACACCCATAATCACCAGAATGCAACCATAAGTTCGATGATTACAACCATAATCATCTGAATGCAACCATAATCACATGAATACACTCATAATCATCTGAATACAACCATAATCATATGGATATACCCTTAATCATCGGAATAGAACTATAATCACCTGAATACAACCATACACATGAATTATTCTCTGTTTGCACACAGAACACCTCAACACACCCATAATCACCTGAATACACCTATAATCACCTGAATACACCCATAATCACCTGAATGCAACCATACATATGAATTATTCTCTTTTTAGACACAGAACATATGAATACACTCATAATCACCTAAATACACCCATAATTACCTAGAGACAACCATACACATGAATTATGGGTGTAAACACTGATATTTGATTTAAAGACATTTTTTTCATACGTGCGCATACCGACAAGACGTCATCGAATTTTGAGTAACGAAACTGAAATCTAAGACCACCATAATTCTCATAACTATTTATAGTCTTATGGTGTATCCAAACAGAGAATAACTCATGTCTATAGTTGTATTCAGGTGATTATGATTTCATTCAGGTGATTAGGGGTGTATCCATATGTTCTGTGTCCAAACAGAGAATGACTCATGTGTATGGCTGTATTATGATGATTATGGGTGTATTCAGGTGAGTATGGGTGTATCTATGTGTTCTGCAGAAAATCGGTCGTCCGACTATGTGAAAACGATCGTCCGATTCTTCATTGTCCTAGCTCCACACAACACTGGCTAGGTCGGTCGACCGAAACATCCAAGTCGTCGTCCGACTTCTTGACTGCTGCGATGCCAACTTGTACTAGCACACCGACAAGACGTCATCAAACTTTGAGTAACGAAACTGAAATCAAATACCACCATAGTTCTCAAAAAAATATGTTGATTCTAGATATGAGATTATCGAGAATTATTGGTGCACGAATAACAAGATTAATTTGATTTAATATTTTTTAGAGTAAAAAAAAACTAAAATCACCATAAATTTTATTATACTCTAATTAACTTGTGTTTAAATTTTCATCTTGATTAGATATCACTTAGATATAAAATTATAATCTCTAATAAATCTAAATGAATTAATTTAATTTTATTTAAATAGTTATGATGTATCTTACTGTCTTTGTTTCCCGTTAACATGTTAAATATTATTAAAATATATAAACTTTATATTTTAAAATTTATTTTTATTTAAAATATGTAAATACATACTTATAATTATACGTACGCACACCGATAAGACGTCATCGAATTTTGAGTAACGAAACTGAAATCCAAAACCACCATAATTCTCAAAAAATATGTTGATTCTAGATATAAGATTATCGAGACTTATTAGTGCACGAATAACGAGATTAATTTGATTTAATAATTTTTAGAGTTAAAAAAACTAAAATCACCATAAATTTTATTATATTATAATTAGCTTGTGTTTAAATTTTCATCTTGATTAGATATCATTTAAATATAAAATTATAATCTTTAATAAATTTAAATAAATTAATTTGATTTTATTTAAATAGTTATGATGTATCTTACTATCTATGTTTCTCGTTAACATGTTAAATATTATTAAAATATATAAATTTTATATTTTAAATTTTATTATTATTTAAAATATATAAATATTAATAAAATTATACATAAATATTAATATAAGAAGCATAACCGATTTCTAATTTTTCATTTTTTTAAACAAAGTTAGGTGCTAGGGGGTGCAACCGACTAGAGACTTGGGAAACAAAGAAGGAGCAACCAGATGGAGACTTGGGAAACCAGGAGGTGGATAGAGCTCCAGTTTTTCAAAAACCTTCTGCACGTGGCATGTTAGGATAGGTGACTGCCACACTTCTATCCTGTGGGCTACTGAGAAGATCCTAACTCTATAAGGAGGGGGCCGCCCCAAGCCAAAGGAATGATTTTTAAAAGAAGTTTGAATACATAGCAAGACTCTGAGAAAGACTGCAAGGCGGTTTGGGAGAAGGATCTGCAAGGCAGCCCTAAAAAATATTGTGCAAGACATAATTTTAATTTTCTCAAGTCTTAAGCAAGGTCCATTGGGCCATAAATTGCTTATTGGGCAAGACTTGTATCTTTTATGTCATGATTTATTAAATGACCATGATACTTAATGCTTAATGGGCCTAAGGCTGGTTAATGAGCCGACTCTTGGTATATCTTTACATGTGATGCTTAATGGGCCTATTGGGCTAATCTCACTTATTTAATCATGCACTATATGAATAATTGCATGTAGTTTCATGTTTATTTTATACTCTTCACCAATTTATTTTTTAATCAAAATCAACTAATTTTCAATAAACCTTGGTAAAATATTTCACAAATGTTGTTGTTTAATTTACCATAACTTAAAAATAACAAACAAGTTATGTTTCATGTCATTTTTATCCACCTTATGTTAATCTCCCTTTAAATTAAATAAAAAAATATTAATTTAATCCATATAATCATAAATTAAATTAAATAAATAAAAATAATTAAATCAATGAAATCAATGATTTTAAAAATACCCAAAAATGAGAAAATGAATTTAGAAATCAATAAAATGAAATAAATATAAAAAAATTCAAAAAAAAATAGATTGCATAGTTGCAACTTTATTTTTTTTTCTTTCATGTACAATTTATTTTGTTCAATTGTGAGTCACGCTTTTCTATTTCAAAGGGATTGTCTGATGATTAATCAAAAGTGTTCAGCCTTTGTGCTGATCTAATTAACACTAACCAAGATTAGTGGAGGAGGTCAAACAAACTAAATAGGACCATGTTCATATAAATAAATAAAAGTCAAATAAATCAATCCTAAAGATAAATTTTAAAAGATAAAAATTTTAAAACTGTGAATATAGCATATGATCATCTCAGAACAAAAGTAAACATCTGATTTTGAGAGCAGAATAATGAAGACTCTAGAAAGAGACAACATCACTGAGAAAAGATGTCGCCACACCATGTAAGAAGATGAATTAGCCGCTTGCCCTTTTTCACCTACACAAAGGCGCATTGAGAAGACAATACCTGCATAGCTTTCATTGCGTCCAAGATCAAGAGAAGCCTCGTCGATGATTCTTACAACTGGTTTTGCTTCTGAAGCCTTAAGCGCACTTGCAAGGCACACTTGCAGGGCGGACTGCGGTGTGCGGGGGTCCGCAAAGGCCGGCGGCCTCGCGAGGTCGGCGACGGCCGCGCGCGCGAGGTCCACCGTCGCCGCTTCCGAGCGAGGTGCCGAGGTCCACCGTCTGCGGTCCATCGATTTCGCCGTGTTGGCCCGTACAGAGCAGCAGAGCAAGGGTGCAGGCGGCAGGGCGAAGCGGCGAAAGGTTAGTGCCCAAAAAAAAGGAAAAAAAGCCTTGGGGTCTTGGATCAGGTCACCTTCAGGTGATTTTAGTGGGGTCACCTTTTTATAAAAAAAATACCTAAAATTGCAACATACACAGACATTTCAAAAAAAAAAATCAGTGTAAAACTGTAGCGCCCTTGATTTTTAAAACCCAAATAAATAAAAATTTTATTTTTATTAAATGAGGAAAATATGTTTAATTGAATAAAAAGGGGAATAAATAGAAATAGAATGATTTAAATCAAAACCCATCAAGCTAAATAGCAATGGTTTGTACTAATGGTCCTAACATGGTTTGTTGGTCTAAATGAGGAGAGTCCATCATGGGATATAGGTAATTAGGTTAAAATTCGTATCTAATTAATTAAATAAATGAAAAGGGTTAAGATAAATACTAAATAACCCAAATATATCCTAAAAATGAGTCCTATACTTACCCTAACCCTCTACCCACGAAATTTGATATGTTCCTAGCCTTATTAGGTGGATAAATGAAGAAAGTGGAAGATAAATATGAAAATTTAGATTTTTAATAGAGGGAAGAGTTTTAGATAGAAGGACTCTAATTAGCAATCAAAACATCCTAAAACTCGTCCCTAGAAACCTAAACCGCAGTAGAGGCTTTGGAGGACGAGGGGAGAGGCTGGAGATCGTGGGAGCTTGGAGAAGGGAGCTTGGACAAAGGAGTTTTCATCCCGTTTTCGTCTCCAACTTAGGGTTCTTCTTGGATTCGACAAAAGGTAGGCAATCTCTCAAGCTAAAATCGTGTACAAATTACCCTAGGTAGAATTCACGATCCTCTTCAAAAGCCTCTGGTCTCGTTGCATTTTGCTCATCCATTTGGGTGAATTTATTGCTTGAATCCCTGCTGTTATCATGAACCTAAAATCTCATGTTTTCTCTAATCCCCCCCGCACGTACTCGTTCCCATGCTATGAGAAAATTCTCATTGATACTACATTGCATTAGATTTCAAACGCCTTTAGTTTCGCTCTATTTAGATCTCTCATGAGGGAGAATTAATTCTTTGAATCCTTGTCAGATCCATGCACCTAACCCTTCTCATTTGTTTGTGAACCTCGTTCATGCTTGACTTCATACCATGATAAAATTATCATAAATACTACATCGTGTTAGCCTTTGAACGCCCCTAGTTTCGGAATTTTTCATCATGTATCCATCATTAATTAATTCATTGAACCCTAATTGCACATGTTTAGGTCACCAAAAAGTAACCTGATCAAATTATGCCCAAACCTTGTTTATTTTCAAATTAATCGTGCATGTTGATAGATCTATATGTCTACTCTCGTTTAAAATTGGTTTCGTGCTTTTTGCTTTACCGTGCTATTTTATATGGAATTTAGAACTTCTATGTATCAAAGAGGATTCGCCCTGGGAAGAAGGGAAAAAGGGCAATCCCACCTAGTATCGCGTCGGCGCGATCCGCCGCGATATCAGTGGGGTCGCGCCGGTTGATGGTGTTCACGTCAAGAACGCGGCGGCATAAGTCATCGCGATTCCACTCCGGACCGGGCCAGACCGGCCCGTCCACCTATCGCGCCCGGCCGCCCCATCGCGATTTGAATCGCGACGAGTAAGTCCGCCGCGTTTTCAAGAATCCGACTAGAATAAAAAAAAAATTGTGCATATGCCCTGTTATTAAGCTTTATATCCCTTAATTAGCCATGATTAACCATGTTATAGTTAATTCGACTTGGTACGTTAAATAATTGCATTAACATTATAAATTTATTATTTAAAATGACATGTGCACGACTTGTCATATCCTCAAGATTTCTTTACACTCACACACACATAACATTATAATTGCCATTTGACCCTGATAAATTATGCAATAATATATTCAGTAAATTAGCGAAATAAATGACTAAATTTGTGACGGTTCTCGCCAATCAGACCCGCTAACCTGATAGCAAGCCTGATTCGAGTCCGCCTCCCGCGAACGGACCGAAGCCTCGCAAGGGATATCAAACCACGAGTCCATAGAAATATAGAGGAATCAACTCAAACATTTATAAAATCTGTCAATCCCACAAATATTTACATGTAATATACATAGCCATAACACAACTGTAGCCAAACTACAACAGAACCTGGGGCATACCCCGAGGTGCACAACAGTAAAGTAGAATTACACTGCTGGTGGTGCAGACCCTCCACTGGACGACGAACGCGAAATCTTCGGATCTCCCTCACCTGGTAGGAGGTAGGGGTGAGCCTCACGTGTCACTGGCTCAGTAGGGAAACTCCCTAGAAACCGAGCAAACCAACACAAGTAGCAAAGCAGGAAGTGCTACACTAACATTTATAATAAACAAGCAGGATATAAAAATGTAAGTGTAACTTACCACTTGCCGCTTAACAGAATAACGTAATTAAATAAACGGCAACACCAAACAAGTGTACGAGCTACTGTAGAGAAAACGCCACACTCGAGCCACGTCAACTGGTTCGCGACACCAGTTACTGACCCGGACAAACCACACATGACCACCTCTCAGTCTCGCAGCCACGGACGAAAGGTCCAGCTGCCGCTCCACTAAACAAGTACAAGAACTGTGGAGTCCAACTAAACCACCACAACCTGTAGGTCACACACCACGCAGGCCCATGCCTAACACCCTTAGGGACTCTGGCCCGAGCTCCCTAAAGTGAGGCACTGGAAAACAGGACTAGCTGGGGTCCAGTACGTCTACTGGTGTCCGTCTCCCCCAACTACGAGCGCGCTAAAAGCGACAACACAACCAACTCTCTAGTCGCTGTCCCACTGCCGTCTTTCCTCAGCCGGACGTACTACTCAACACAAGAGTGAGGGTGTCCAGAAGACGACAAGACCTCGTCGGTACCTAGTACCGGGACAAGCCCCGAGCACTCACGTGCCTGGCTCACACAAAACCTGGGGCTCCCAACTGAAGAGGTATCCACGGAAGGCGTCAAACTACACACTACGTACACAGAAACCACGTGCGCAACGCTCAAGCCATGTGAAAGCTTCTTGTAAACCGTGAACAACAAGCAAACCATACACCACACGCTCCCCGAGCGTAGAGAGTGCCAATGCACCTCTTTCTATCACCATATAACATAAACTGTGCTAAACAGATAATCCTACACAAACATTATGCTCGAAAGACAACATTCGGCTGTTGTCGCGGCGTCACGATAGACCGCCTTCTGAACGCGACGGCTCGCGGTGTCGCGACCTTATCGCGGCTCTCAGAGCGACCGCAATAGCAGGTGCGAACCTTGATCAGAACCCTTCAATCTGATCACCCCAAACTCTTTATAACCAATAATTTACAGTCCGTTTTCATGCTTTAATGTGTTCCTACACATGCTATCTATGTTTTAGAAAGCATGAAACACATTAACCAATTCATACGGGAAATCCACGGATCAAAATTCAGGAAATCTCCCTACCTTCGCGAAGAACGAAGTACGAGGTTCCCTCCGCTCCACGCAACGTCCTCGCGGTGGAAACTCGTCGAACCGAGCTCTAGCAAGCCAAATCACCCAAAATCCCACAGCAAAACCCTCTGGCCGAACAGAGCTTTCATCTGCTTTGTTCTGCTAGGGTTACTTAAAAACACAACGTAGGTAAGAACGCGACACTCTACACGACCGCGATCTAATCGCAGCGCTCAAGACTGTTGCCCTAATCCGCTGACGACACCCGATCACTTAAAATGGCGGTTTCCTTAACGCGGTGCTACAGACTGTCGCGATCATATCGCGACACTCCTCACTGTCGCGATCCCATCGCGACCCTCCAAACGACCGCGTTAACAACCGAGAAACAGAGAATGCTTTGGGCAAAACTTCAAAACCTGCGGAAATCACCTGCTACACACATGTCATCGGCCATACACTGGCCTCCACGTCCACACAAGAACGATCCGAACGGTTAGAACGTTACATTACTATCACCTAAAAAGAAATTTCGTCCTCTAAATTAAAATCAAAAGCCAACTATCAAAATTTCAATTTAATTCATATGATACTATCACCTAAAAAGTATAAAACTTACTCAAACAAGTATGGATACGCTTTTCTCATTTCTTCTGCTAATTCCCAAGTATCTTCACCACCTTGTCTATTCTCCCATGTGACCTTTACTAACTCAATTTCCTTATTCCTGAGCTTTTGAGTTCTATGGCCTGAAATTTGCACTGGATACTCTGGCATTGTCATATCCGGCTTCAAATCATCTCTTTGATAACTGACAACTTGGGATGGGTCCTTGATATATTTCCTTAACATTGAGACATGAAAAACATCATGCGCATCCGTGAAATCTGTTGGCAATCTAATCTATAGGCTGTTTCACCCAATCTTTCCTTGATTTGAAATGGTCCAACATATCTCGGGCTCAACTTACCTTTCTTACTGAATCTTAATACACCTTTAGTAGGAGATACCTTTAAAATACATAATCACCTACTTCAAATTGTAATTGTCTGCGTCTAACATCTGCATAACTCTTCTGACGACTCTGAGCTGTTTTCAATTTCTCTTGGATGAATCTTACTGTTTCTGCACATTGACGAACTAATTCTGGACCCAAAACCTGCCTTTCACCTACTTCATGCCAATTTAACGGTGATCTGCACTGTCTACCATACAATGCTTCATAAGGTGCCATTTCAATACTTGAATGATAACTGTTATTATATGCAAACTCAACTAGACCCAAATGACGCTCCCAAATGCCTCCCCACACAAGACAGCAAGCTCTCAACATATCTTCAATAGTCTAAATTGTTCTCTCCGTCTTCCCATCTGTTTGCGGATGATAAGCTGAACTATACCTTAACTCTGTGCCAACAACTCTTTGTAAACTCCTCCAAAAACCTGAAGTAAATTGAGGATCTCGATCTGAAACTATAGTAACTGGTATTCCATGCAAAGGTATAATCCTTTCCAAATACAACTTAGCTAATCTATCAACTGACCAAGTCATACTAACTGGTAGTAATCTGCAAACCTTGGTCAATCTATCCATAAAAACCCATATTGCATTATGACCTGATGAACTGGGCAAACCAACTATGAAATCCATTGCTATATCATCCCACTTCCACTGCGAAATGGGTAATGGTTGTAACAATCCTCCTGGTTTCTGATGTTCTGCTTTTATTTGCTGACATACTGCACATCTGGTTATAAATTCTGCAATTTCTCTTTTCATATGCGGCCATCAAAAATACTTTTTCATATCTTGATACATTTTAGTGCTACCTGGATGAATATTGTACCTTGATCTGTGAGCTTCCTCCAAAACTTTCTGTCTAATTTCAGCATCTTCTGGGACATACAATCTTCCTTTCAATCTAGCCACATTATCACGCCCCAAATTCACTTCATCCATTCTAAGAATGTCTGCTAAATTAGCATCAGCTCTTTGTGCCTCTACTATCTGCCAGTAAAGAGAAGACTCTACTGCATTAGTTGCTAATATTGCTCTGCGTTGACTGCTTGGTACATATAAAGAATTCTCCGCCACATTCTCATAAAGTTTCCATTCTCTGATCATAAGTTGATTCATAACCACTTTCTGCTCAATGCATCTGCCACCACATTTGCTCTGCCTGGATGATATGCCAAATTGAAGTCATAATCCTTTAAATATTCCATCCATCTGCGCTGCCTTAGATTCAAATCTTTCTGAGAGAAAATATATTTCAAACTCTTATGATCAGTGAAAATTTCAAATCTTTCACCATACAAATAATGCCGCTAAATTTTCAATGCAAAGACAACCGCTGCCAGCTCTAAATCATGAGTTGGGTAGTTCTCCTCATGCTTCTTCAATTGCCTGGAGGCATAAGCAATTACTTTACTATGCTGCATCAATACTGCACCCAAACCTCTCTTGGATGCATCTGCATATAGAACAATTCCACCACTTCCCGATGGAATCTCTAAAACTGGTGCTGATGTCAACCTTTTCTTCAGCTCTGCAAAACTGCGCCTGCACTCCGAAGACCACACAAAAGGAACACCTTTCCTTGTTAACCTCGTCATTGGTGCCGCTATCTTGGAAAAGTCTTGAATAAATCTTCTGTAATAACCTGCCAAACCCAGAAAACTCCTAATCTCAAACACTATCCTCGGCTCTTCCCATTCATTACTTACTGCCTCAACTTTAGCTGGATCCACTGCAATACCTTCACCTGATATCACATGACCCAAAAATTGAATCTCCTTCAACCAGAATTCACATTTATTAAACTTAGCAAATAACTGATGATCTCTCAATATTTGCAAAGTAATCCGCAAATGATCTGCATGCTCTTTTTCTGATGCTGAGTAAACTAATATATCATCAATAAAATCACTATGAACTGATCCAAGTACTGATGAAATATTCTATTCATTAAATTCATAAATGTTGCAGGTGCATTTGTCAATCCGAAAGGCATCACAACAAATTCATAATGCCCATACCTGGTTCGAAAAGCTGATTTCTCAATATTCACTTCTCTGATCCGCAATTGATGATATCCTGATCTCAGATCTATCTTGGAAAACACTTTAGCTGATTGCAGTTGATCAAATAAATCATCAATCCTAGGAAGTGGATACTTATTCTTAATTGTAACTTTATTCAGCTGCCTGTAGTCTATACACATTCTTAGACTACCATCTTTCTTTCTAACAAATAACACTGGCGCTCCCCAAGGTGATTGACTAGGCCTGATAAAATCTTTTTCCAACAATTCCTGCAATTGCTTCTTCAATTCCTTCAATTCTGCTGGAGCCATTCTATATGGTGCCTTAGAAATAGGTAAACTGCCTGGTTGCAATTCCACTGTAAAATCCACTTCTCTACGCGGAGCTAAACCTGGCAACTCATCTGGGAACACATCTGCATATTCTCTAACCACTGGCACTGAATCTACAGACTTATCAATTCAACTAGACTAATAGAGGCAAGATACGCTACACATCCCGCATTAATTAACTTTCTAGCTCTAAGTACAGAAATATAATTTGGGAGTGTAAAAAGGCATACCTTGAAATTCAAACACTTCGCCACCAGGTCTGCAAAATCTGACTCTCTTCTTTCTACAATCAACAATGCCCCGTAGGCCTCTAACCAATCCATTCCCAAAATCACATCATATTCTTTCAATGTTAAAGCATATAATGTTGCAGTCATTTGATTTCCATGAATCACTATTGGAACATCTTCTAAAAAGCAAGAAGTCAACAAATACCTCCTGAGGGAATTTCCACTACCAACTCACAAAATTTCTCTTCTAAAGGATGTACCATGCTATCCAGAAAATCTTCGGAAATAAATGAATGAGAAGCACCCGGATCAATTAATACTTTAGCAGTGAAATCAAAGAAAGGTAGAATACCTTCAACAAGATTAGATGCTTCCGCTTGAGCTCTAGTAATAGCCATTACTCGACCCTCGTCCTCCTCTTTGATATGGTGACCCTCTACCCTGCTCTGCTGACCGCTGAAAAGGCTTTTGCTGCTGCGGTTGAATACCTCTACCATAAGTCTGCTCTCGAGATATGGGCAATTTCTTGCTAAATGTCCTGGCTGTCCACAATTATAACATCGGAAAGATGGAGGTACCGATGGCTGCCCTACCGAACTCTGCTGAGACTCTTCCGAACAGGTGGCCTATAACCACGACCCTGCTGAAAACCTCCCTGCGGAAAACCTTGTTGCCTGCCTCTACCTCGACCTCCTTGAAAGAATTTCTTAATCTGCTTACCCCATTTTCCTATTCCAGATGATGAAGAAGCTCCGGAAGGTGCTTTTCCCTTACTACTTCCTCTTGACGATTGCGGATACCGAAAACTACCTGAACCTAATCCACCTGCCTGAGACTGCCCTTGCCTGGCCCGAACAGTCCTCTCAAGTACTGCTGCTCGCTGAGCTGCCTCTTCCACTGTTCTACACATCAATGGAATCACTGCATCTTGCAATTCCGGCCTCAGACCTCGAATAAAGTATTCCACCATCATTGTGTTATCTGTCACAACATATGGGGCATACCTACTCAAAGCTATAAATCTCATCTGATATTCAAGCACTGAAAGATTCCCTTGCTGGAATGTTCTGAATTGCTCTCTCTTCATTTGCTGAATTTGCATGGGAAAAAGGAATCATTAAGACTGACAAGAATTCCGACCATAGGATAGTGTCCTCCACCCTGCCTGTAAAGACTGTCTGCATCTTCAGCCGCCACCATTCCTTTCGCGCACCCTCGTAACTGATATGCCGCAAGTAATACTCTGTCTTCCTGGGGACACCTCATTATTGCAAAAACCCTCTCAATCTCATGTATCCAATGTTCCGCTGTATCCGGGTTAGGGCCTCCCGAGTATGTAGGGGGTTGCAATCTCAAAAACTGCTCCACAAGCACCGTAGTCTCCTCTCTATTAACTGGTCTCACTGGAACTGCCGGTTGTACAGGTACTACAGGAGGTACCTCTACTCCGGGTGGAATGGAACTGGAGCTACTGGTACTGCCTCCTCTGGTAATGGTGGTACTACTACTGCCGCTGGTTGTACCGGTGGTTGCTGATCCAATCTCACTCGAATTTCTGTCAAACTCTCCCAAATCCTCTCCATCATCCTCTGGGTAGGATCCCCTCCTGATCCTTCTCCATCACCTCCCACATCTCTCCTTTCGGCCATTATTAAACCTACACAAATATTATTCCAACAACACAATACACAAGAAATCAATACCAAACCAGGGTCACTACCAGCAATGGGTTACAGTAAAGACATGGCTATGTATTTCCAATTCCTTTATATTCTTACGGACATTGCTCTGATACCAACTGTGACGGTTCTCGCCAATCAGACCCGCTAACCTGATAGCAAGCCTGATTCGAGTCCGCCTCCCGCGAACGGACCGAAGTCTCGCAAGGTATATCAAACCACGAGTCCGTAGAAATATAGAGGAATCAACTCAAACATTTATAAGATCTGTCAATCCCACAAATATTTACATGTAATATACATAGCCATAGCACAACTGTAGCCAAACTACAACAGAACCTGGGGCATACCCCGAGGTGCACAACAGTAAAGTAGAATTACACGGCTGGTGGTGCAGACCCTCCACTGGACGACGGACGCGAAATCTCCGATCTCCCTCACCTGGTAGGAGGTAGGGGTGAGCCTCACGTGTCACTGGCTCAGTAGGGAAACTCCCTAGAACCGAGCAAACCAACACAAGTAGCAAAGCAGGAAGTGCTACACTAACAATTTATAATAATAACAAGCAGGATATCAAACTGTAAGTGTAACTTACCACTTGCCGCTTAACAAGAACAACGTAATTAAATAAACGGCAACACCAAACAAGTGTACGAGCTACTGTAGAGAAAACGCCACACTCGAGCCACGTCAACTGGTTCGCGACACCAGTTATTGACCCAGACAAACCACACATGACCACCTCTCAGTCTCGCAGCCACGGACGAAAGGCCCAGCTGCTTCTCCACTAAACAAGTACAAGAACTGTGGAGTCCAACTAAACCACCACAACCTGCAGGTCACACACCACGCAGGCCCATGCCTAACACCCTTAGGGACTCTGGCCCGAGCTCCCTAAAGTGAGGCACTGGAAAACAGGACTAGCTGGGGTCCAGTACGTCTACTGGTGTCCGTCTCCCCCAACTACGAGCGCGCTACAAGCGACAACACAACCAACTCTCTAGTCGTTGTCCCACTGCCGTCTTTCCCTCAGCCGGACGTACTACTCAACACAAGAGTGAGGGTGTCCAGGAAGACGACAAGACCTCGTCGGTACCTAGTACCGGGACAAGCCCCGAGCACTCACGTGCCTGACTCACACAAAACCTGGGGCTCGCAACTGAAGAGGTATCCACGGAAGGCGTCAAACTACACACTATGTACACAGAAACCACGTGCGCAACGCTCAAGCCACGTGAAACCTTCTTGTAAACCGTGAACAACAAGCAAACCATACACCACACGCTCCCCGAGCGTAGAGAGTGCCAATGCACCTCTTTCTATCACCATATAACATAAACTGTGCTAAACAGATAATCCTACACAAACATTTATGCTCGAAAGACAACATTCGGCTGTTGTCGCGGCGGCACGATAGACCGCCTTCTGAACGCGATGGCTCGCGGTGTCGCGACCTTATCGCGGCTCTCAGAGCGACCGCGATAGCAGGTGCGAACCCTGATCAGAACC
Source organism: Colocasia esculenta (assembly GCA_014218235.1). Classification (NCBI taxonomy): domain Eukaryota; kingdom Viridiplantae; phylum Streptophyta; class Magnoliopsida; order Alismatales; family Araceae; genus Colocasia; species Colocasia esculenta. Next base: position 13,418,197 of record CM024761.1, read on the forward strand.
CTTCAATCTGATCACCCCAAACTCTTTATAACCAATAGTTTACAGTCCGTTTTCATGCTTTAATGTGTTCCTACACATGCTATCTATGTTTTAGAAAGCAGGAAACACATTAACCACTTCACACGGGAAATCCACGGATCAAAATTCAGGAATCTCCCTACCTTCGCGAAGAACGCGAAGAACGAAGCCCGTACGAGGTTCCCTCCGCTCCACGCAACGTCCTCGCGGTGGAAACTCGTCGAACCGAGCTCTAGCAAGCCAAATCACCCAAAATCCACAGCAAAACCCTCTGGCCGAACAGAGCTTTCATCTGCTCTGTTCTGCTAGGGTTACTTAAAAACACAACGCAGGTAAGAACGCGACACTCTACACAACCGCGATCTAATCGCGACGCTCAAGACTGTCGCCTTAATCCGCTGACGACACCCGATCACTTAAAATGGCGGTTTCCTTAACGCGGCGCTACAGACTGTCGCGATCATATCGCGACACTCCTCACTGTCGCGATCCCATTGCGACCCTCCAAACGACTGCGTTAACAACCGAGAAACAGAGAATGCTTTGGGCAAAACTTCAAAACCTGCGGAAATCACCTGCTACACACATGTCATCGGCCATACACTGGCCTCCACGTCCACACAAGAACGATCCGAACGGGCAGAACGTTACAAAATTATCCTATTTTTATTAAATACAATTGTTTTCATTTTATACGAGCATTTCAAATACCGTTATCGTTTTCCCTCGGCTTCAAGCACTCGAGGCACGATGGACCCGTTTTCTACACACTTTCTTTTGGCTTGGACCACCTCTCCACTGGGAATACTCTCGACTGGACTAGGAAATCCTTGTCAATACCTCCGTAAGTCTTCTTGGCTTTGGCGCATGTCCTTAGTCAACGAGCTGGTTGTACCCCAAAACCCGTTACATTCTAGGGATCAGTACGATCCATGCCTTAGTGTTTTTCCTTCTCATCTCGGGATCACTCTGAACCATTTGGCCGTGTTCAGGACACGACTAAGTGGGTGGTTGTGACTTCTACCAGACTGCCGGCACCCAACCTGGTTTGTGCAACCGTTACTATCGGAATTTCACGTGTTTTACAGAATTGTCCCTATCTCATCTAATGTCCATATCCTCTTATCTGTTCACGTTCTCTCTACACTCTCATCTATCTTGTCTAGTACTCTCTTATCTCTTCTTGGTACTCTATCGGCCATGCGTGTGATTGTCTAAGATAAAAGAAATGACTAATGCCAGCGCAATAGGGCCCGATCAGGTCCTGGGAGGAGCGCCCGAAAAGTGCTAGTGCCCATGGGAGTTAAAATGATCAAGGATGTGTTACGACATGCATCCAGTGCCAGCATACTATCAAGATTAATCAATGACAATCAAAGTACTATCTCTACAAGTGCAAGTGTGATCGTTACTAGTGCACCGTTGTGCAATTTACATGTTATAACATTACATGGCCATTCTATTGTTGTTCTCGTTGTACTATTTTCCCTGTGCCAGTTGCTATTGTTCTCTTGTTATCATGACATGCTCTACATGACTTTACTCTCTAGTTAGCCTGCCATTAAAACATTAACTATTTAAAACATGCTTGTGTTTCATGAGATATTAAGTCCTACTGGGCGTTATTCGCTCATCCTACATATTTATTTAATGTGTTTCAGGTGAGTCGGATCATGACCACACTCACGAGGATGGGACCGATAAGGAGACTCAGGAGTGACCATTTCTGCGACCAGTGCTGTCTAGTAGTAGTCAGTTAGTATAGAATGAGTCAGTTAGTCCATATGTATAGTTTGGTTTTTAATAAAGTACTCGGGGCCCTAGTTTTGGCTCTGATACGTTGATGTATTAGTCAGTTTATGAGATGATGAGTTATTAGTGAATGTAATGGAGATTGTTGGATTATTAATGAAATTAGAATTTAGTTGGTATTATCCAATTGTGCAATTGTTTGTTATTTATTTTCTCGCTCTGTACTATTTAATAATTGTAATCCCGCTCCGATTTTCTGTGTCGGGGCGTTACAATTTTGTGGTATCAGAGACTAGGTTATTCTTAAGTAGGATGATCTAGGTTTGACCTGCCTTGACTTAGAGTCTAAATTCCATACCTATGTGAGATGGGTAGAACCTTGGGTAATAAGATAAAATGAACTCACACACGCACAACTTAGTGCAAATTCAGTAACTTACATTAAACATTCTCTTTTGAAGGAACTTAAACCTCAACAATGGTATCGGAGCGTGCACAACTCTGTGACATGCAGCAAACAATTCAGCAACTTACTCAGGCTTTACTCCAAGATGCTGGAGCCAACAATAATAACAACAACCGAGGTGCTGGTGAATTACACAGGAACTTCCGTAATCTGAATCCACCCCGATTCAGTGGAACCACAGATCCTGATGAGGCAGAAAATTGGCTCAAGGAGACTGAGCGTATCTTCCGCGTTATGCAATGCGCGGATGGTGATAAGCTACTGTTAGCAACATTCCAGCTAGAAAGGGATGCCCGTGCGTGGTGGGAGTCCGTTGAGGCTACCCGAGCAAATGCACAGTTCACATGGGAGGAGTTCAAGGAGAACTTTAACTCCAAGTACTTCTCTGAAAGAGTCCAAGAGAGGAAGGCCTCTGAGTTTGCTGCACTTAAGCAGAGGAACCTCACAGTTGCTGAATACGAAGCACAGTTCTCCCGATTGGCTCGATACGCCAATCATCTGGTCAGTACAGACGAATGAAGGCAAAGAGATTCCTTAATGGGCTCAGGCCCGCTTGCATCACACAACTTGCGCCATTTGATATTCAGACCTATCCAGAGATGGTCAGGAGAGCACAATGCCTGTAGGATGTGACTGAACTCACTGAGCGCATCAAGGGTAGAATGTTCAGGAAAGAGCAAACTTCCGGAGCATCGAGCAAGCCTACTAACGGCAAGAAAAGGCCGTTAAGTATCACTGACGGGCCAAGCCAAGAGCGGAAGCCCAAAGTCCCCACCACTACTGCTCCGAACAACAAACCAAGATGCAAGCATTGTGACAAGCTTGGTCACATGACGGAAGAATGTTGGAGGAAGGCAGGTGCATGCCTTCACTGTGGAAGTCGTGATCACCGTATTTAGGAATGCCCTCTGTTGAAAGAAAATGAGAAGCGTCCTGCGGACAAAGAAGCCAGGCAGACTTCAAGCCCTGCAAGAGGTAGAGACCACCGAGGAAGGTGGAGTTGTGGAAGGTACATTACCAATCTTTTCTCAATCAGCATTTGTTTTGTTTGATACTGGTGCAACACATTCATTCATATCACAAGCATTTGCTGATACCTTAAATGAGAAACCTGCATCTATGACATTTGAATTACCTGTCATAACACCACTAGGAGAAAGGGATCAATTGAATAAATATTATCCATTGACTGATGTTAAGATTGGTGAACTCAATCTAAGAGCTGACTTGATCTGTATGCCCATGGAGGGCTACGATGTCATTCTGGGAGCCGATTGGCTATCCACGTATGGGGCTATCATGGATTGTAGAAGAGGTAACATTTCCTTTAGTGAATTCCCTAAGCTGATCTTCACAGGACGTAGACACAAGAGATACTTGTCCCTCGTCTCTGCTATAAAGACACAAAACATGATAAGGAAAGGGAGTATGACATTTCTTGCCGCCATCGTAGTTGAAAAGAAAGCAGTTAAGATATCAGACATCCACATAGTGCAAGAATACCCTGATGTGTTTTCCGATGAGCTACCAGACATTCCACCTGAGAGAGATGTGAATTTCTCAATTGATCTCGTACCTGGAGCCGCACCGGTTTCACGCCAACCCTACAGGATGTCCCCTGCTGAATTGAAGGAGTTGAAGGAGCAACTGATGGAACTTCTAGAAAAGTGTTTTATTAGGCCGAGCACTTCTCCTTGGGGAGCACCAGTGTTGTTCGTCAAGAAGAAGGATGGATCCATGAGATTATGCATCGATTACAGGCAGTTGAACAATCTCACTATCAAGAACAAGTATCCTCTGCCACGTGTCGATGAATTATTTGATCAGATATCAGGAGCAAAGTATTTTTCTAAGATTGACCTTAGATCGGGATATCATCAGATGAGGATTAAATATGCAGATATCTACAAGACAGCTTTCAGGAGCAGGTACGGTTATTACGAATTTGTAGTCATGCCTTTTGGACTAACCAATGCTCTTGTGACTTTTATACAACTAATGAACAACATCTACCGGCCCTACCTTGACAAGTTCGTCGTGGTATTCATTGATGATATTCTCATATACTCCAAGACCAAGGAAGAGCATGAGGAGCATCTAAGGATCGCTCTTGCAAATCTTGCGGGACAATCAACTCTACGCCAAATTGAGCAAGTATGAATTCTGGCTCGAGGAGGTGTCATTTCTGGGTCATGTTATTTCCAAGGACGGTATCGCTGTCGACCCTTCCAAGGTAGAAGCTGTGCTGAACTGGGAAAGGCCTACCAATGTCACCGAGATAAGAAGTTTTCTTGGACTGGCTGGTTATTACAAGCGGTTCATAAAAGACTTCTCCAAGATAGTTGTACCACTTACGCGTCTTACGCGGAAAGAGAGCCCATATGTCTGGAGCAAAGAATGTGAGAAGAGCTTTCAGACACTCAAGCAATTGCTAACATCTGAACCTGTCCTCGCATTACTAGTCGAAGGAGCAGGATTCTCAATCTACACTGATGCATCTGGAATCGGTCTAGGCTGCGTATTAATGCAAAATGAGAAAGTGATAGCTTATTCTTCAAGACAGTTGAAGCCACATGAAGTCAACTATCCCGTCCATGACTTAGAACTAGCTGCAGTAGTATTTGCACTCAAGATCTGGAGGCATTACCTATATGGGGAACAATTCATTGTTTACTCCGACCACAAGAGTTTGAAGTACTTATTTTCTCAGAAGGAGCTCAACATGCGACAACAGAGATGGCTGGAGTACTTGAAGGATTTTGATTTCAATATTCAATATCACCCAGGCAAAGGTAACGCAGTAGCTGATGCACTCAGTAGAAAGCCAGTAGCTTCGTTATCCTGTCTAGTCATGGGCGAGATGCAATTGTTAGAACAATTCGCCAACCTGAATCTGAACATTGAGCAAAGAAATGATAAGATGATAGTTGCTAACCTTAGAGCTCAACCCGACATTTTTGTCGAGATCAGAGAGCAGCAGGCTAATGATCCATTCCTAGTCAGAGTCAGAGAGACCATAGCCGACAAGCCAGACTTCTCCATCGTTGAAGATGGAAGAATATTATTCCAAGCCAGGACATGTGTGCCTGATAATGAAGAGCTGAAAAGGAAACTGATGGATGAAGCCCACAAGACCAAGTACACAATACATCCAGGTGCAACCAAGATGTACCAAGACATGAAAAGGTCATTTTGGTGGCCAAACATGAAGTGTGAGGTGGTTGAGCATACCGCGCACTGCCTCACTTGTCAACAGGTGAAAGCCAAGCACCGTCGTCCTGCGGGTGTACTTAGACCCCTGGACATACCCGAATGGAAGTGGGAAAGCATCGGCATGGATTTCATCATGGGTTTACCCCGAACTCGTGGTGGACTTGATGCTATCTGGGTTATTGTGGACCGTTTAACCAAGTCCGCACACTTCCTTGCCATTAAGAGCACTTGGAGTGTGGATGTGTTGGCAGCATTGTATGTAAAGGAGATAGTAAGATTGCATGGAGTCCCCGTGTCCATTGTCTCAGATCATGACCCCAGATTCACATCTAGATTCTGGAAGGGACTTCAGACAGCAATGGGTACAAAACTCAATTTCAGCACTGCTTTCCACCCACAGACGGATGGACAGACAGAAAGGACAAATCAAATAGTGGAAGACATGCTGCGTGCCTGCACTATAGATTTTGAGGGATATTGGAATGAACAGTTGTCACTAATTGAATTTGCCTACAACAATAGTTATCAGGCGAGAATTAAGATGGCACCATTTGAAGCACTGTATGGCAGAAGTTGCAGATCGCCAGTATGCTAGAATGAGATAGGTGAGCAGCAATGGCTAGGACCCGACATGGTACAGAACACTAGTAGGGACATACAGATTATCAGAGACAGAATTAAGATAGCTCAATCCAGGCAGAAGAGCTATGCAGACAAAAGAAGAAGGGATTTAGAATTTCAAACTGGAGATCATGTAATGCTGAAGGTATCCCCGACCAGAGGATTTCAAAGGTTTGGGATGAAAGGCAAGCTGAGACCAAGATTCATAGGTCCGTTTGAAGTGTTGGATAGAGTTGGCGAGGTAGCGTATCGACTAGCACTACCTCCCTAGTTCTCAACAGTGCACAATGTGTTCCATGTGTCAATGATGATAAAGTACGTATATTGTAATGTCGCGTGCTTTTCGGATCTTTATGAATCATGTGTGTATTGGTTGTGGTGGCCGTTGTGAGGCCAGTGTGGTTTGGGTGCGTGGTGTGTGCAGGTGTGGTGCAGGTTGGGTCCTGAAATAAAATAGGACCTGTTGCAGTTGAGTAGGAGTTGGCGGCCAGGTGTGGTCGTTGACTTGTTGGCGTCCATATGTGTTGGCGTTTACTGTATGAACTTGGCGACAAGGGATATGGACGTCTAGCCTTGGCGGTCTGATTGGCGACAGCCATGTTGACGCCAACCTGTGCGACCTATAGAATATAGTCTACCCGAGAGCAGTTCCCTCAGCTCAATCACTCTCTCCCTTGTCCTGTCTTCATGCCTCTTGCTTCCCCACTACTTCCAACGGTTGTAAAAGGATAATTGGAGGAACGTGGAACGTGTGGCGGTGATCAATTGTGCCGGGAAACATCGGAACGTAGTGCAATTGTCGTAGGAGCTCGCGGAGGGTTCGGTGTGAACCGAGAGAATTTAGGAGGTTTAAGCGTGTATTGAGGTAAGGAATGATCCCTTTAGTTCCTATAGGCTGTGATAATGCAATTGAAAGCATGAATCCGCATGATAATTGTGTTTTCGGGTAACGGTATCCATGCAGGGTACATGAGTGGTTTGAGCAATTTAACAATAGAAACATGTTGTTTTGAGTTAATTAGGATTCATGCATGTTAGAGGAAGTATTTCCTCATGTTTTCTCGATAGTTTTGGGACTAAGGATGCCTGTAGAATCGGTTTAGGGTTTCTGCAGGAACTGGAGTTGAGGAGCTTGGCGTCAACATCGTTTGACGCCATGTTCTTCAGCTGGGAGATTAACGGCCAGATAACTTGCCGTTTATATCCCATCGACAGCAGTCGATGTTGCCGCCAACATGCTTTTGGTTTAAATATTGATATATTGAATATCTGTTGGTATCGAGCGGTGCAACGATAATTGTGATGCACCCAGTGTTCATGTTTTCTGAGATTAGCGTACTGGGTACGCAATTGGCTGGTTCTTTACGTGTTTACGTGGTGTTCACGTGTGGTGGACTAATAGTGCACGAGGTTTACGTAAGACTTCACGTGGTTTGTGTGTGACGTGCACGTGGTTTTGTGTACGTGGCAAGTAGTACGACGCCTACCGTGGTTACCTCTCCAGTTGGGTGCCCCAGGTTCTTTGTGAGCCAGGCTGTTAGCTAGGGGCTTTGTCCCGGTATTTGTGTTGTACCGTCGAGGTCTGTGTCATTTGACCTGGACACCCTCACTTCTGTGTTTGAGTTGTACGTCCGGCTGAGGGAAAGACGACAGTGGGACAGTGACACTTGTGTTTGTCTTTAGTCACTTGTAGCGCGCTTGTAGTTGGGGGTACGGACACCAGTATTCGACACTGGTCCCCAGCTAGTCCTTTTCCAGTGCCTCACTCTAGAGGGCCCAGGCCAGGGTCTCGAGAGGTGTCAGGCATGGCCTGCCTGCGACCGTGTGGTCCGCAGGTGGTGGTGTTTAGTTGGTCTCCACAGTTACTTGACCTTTTCACGTGGAGCGGCAGCTGGACCTTTCGTCCGTGGCTGCGAGACTGAGAGGTAGACCTGTGTGTGTTGTCCGAGTCAGTCTCTGGTGTCGCGAACCAGTTCACGTGACTCGTGTTTGGCTGTCTCTACTTTAGCTTGTACACTTGTACTGGTTTGCCGTTTAATTATTACAGTTGTTTTTCGTAGTCGGCAGACGGTGAGTACTTTTACAGCTTTTATATCCTGCTTAGCTGTTCTATAAATTGTTGGTATTGTTTACTGTTTTCTTACCTGTGGTTTTTGGTTTGCTCGGTGTTGGGGGAGTTCCTACTGAGCCAGTGACTAGCGAGGCTCACCCCTACCCCCACAGGTGAGAGCGAGGAGGACGTTTCTCGACCGTCGTCCAGTTCAGAGCCGTGTCGTAGCGGTGCAGGTCACCTCCAGTTGTGTAGTAGCTCCAGCAACATGTAGTGTAGCTAGTTAGTTTACTTTTTCAGTTGTACCTCGGGGTATGCCCCAAGCTCTTGTACTTTCTTTCAGTTCTTATGGAAATATGGCTATGTAAACTTGTGAAATATATATGTGAAATGGTGTGCTCCTTTGTGTTTACACGGACTGTGATTTGGTATCCCTAGCGAGGCTGCGACCCGTTCGCGGGAGGCAGACTCGGATCAAGTACGTTATCGGTTTAACGGGCTTGGCCGAGGCGTTCCGTCTCAGTTGGTATCAGAGCAAGATCCGTGTTAATATAAGGGAACTAGAAAGATACATAGCCTTATTTCAGTCTTTGTACACTGTTGGTAGGGACCCTAGTTTTTGATAATTTGTTGTTGTGATTTTGTTTGATGTTTTGTTTATGTAGAAATTTGAAATGGCTGATAGAAGAGATTGGGGTGGTGGAGGAGATGATCCAGAGGAGAGTACTCAGCGTATGATAGAGAGGATCTGGGAAAGCCTCACGGATATTCGGACAAGAATGGATCAGCAGGCGCCGGTACCACCGGTTGCAGTGCCACCTGGGGATGGAGAGACTGTACCTATTGCTCTAGTCCCTCCAGGAGTAGAGGTACCTTTTGTAGCACCTGTGCCACCACCACCACCAGTGTTATTAGCAGAGGAACCAGTGATGCAAGTTGAGAAGTTTTTGAGATTGCAGCCGCCTACTTATTTAGGAGGGCCGAATCCAGATACAGCGGAGCACTGGGTTCATGAGATTGAAAGGGTCTTTGCGACCATGAGGTGTCCGGCAACAGATAAAGTTGTGTTAGCTGCTTATCAGTTGCGGGGTTTTGCATTGGAATGGTGGCGACTGAAGATGCAGACCACCTTTGCAGGCAGGACAGAAGAGGCTATCACTTGGTCGGAATTTCTTGATGTATTTAACGATACATTCTTTCTGATTCAAGTGCAGCAAGTGAAGAGAGAGCAGTTTCGGACACTCCAGGAAGGTAACTCTGCAGTTTTAGAGTACCAGATGAGGTTTATGGTGCTTAGCCGATATGCATCTTATGTAGTATCAGATAATAATATGATGGTTGAGTATTTCATTAGAGGTTTGAGAGTGGAGTTGCAGGATGCAATAGTACCTCTCATGTGTAAGATAGTGGAAGAAGCAGCTCATAGGGCAGCTACGTTGGAGAGGTCTATTCGAACTCATCAGGTGGGCGAGTCAGTCTCAGGTAGTTTTCAGCTACCGCAGCAGTCAGTGGGTGCGAGTAAGGGTAAAGCACCAGCAGGACCTTTGTGGCGGAACACCTCGTTCAAGCCCGTTAAACCGATAACGTACTTGATCCGAGTCCGCCTCCCGCGAACGGGCCATAGCCTCGCAAGGGATACCACACCACAGTCCGTGTAAACATAAAGGAACACACCATTTCATATATATATTTCACAAGTTTACATAGCCATATTTCCACAACAACTAAAAGAAAGTACAAGAGCCTGGGGCATACCCCGAGGTACAAATGAAACAAGTAAACTAACTAGCTACACTACACTGCTGGAGCTGCTACTACACAGCTGGAGGTACTGACCCTGCACCGCTACGGCGCGGCTCTGAACTGGACGACGGTCGAGAAACGTCCTCCTCGCTCTCACCTGTGGGGGTAGGGGTGAGCCTCGCTAGTCACTGGCTCAGTAGGGAACTCCCCCAAAACTGAGCAAACCAAAACCATAGGTACAAAAGCAGTAAACAGTACCAACAATTTAAACGGCAAACAACTGTAATAATTAAACGGAAAACCAGTACAAGTGTACAAGCTAAAGTAGAGACAGCCAAACACGAGTCACGTGAACTGGTTCGCGACACCAGAGACTGACTCGGACAAGCTAACACAGGTCTACCTCTTAGTCTCGCAGCCACGGACGAAAGGTCCAGCTGCCGCTCCACGTGAAAAGGTCAAGCAACTGTGGAGACCAACCAAACACCACCACCTGCGGACCACACGGTCGCATGCCCATGCCTGACACCTCTGGAGACCCTGACCTGGACCCTCTAGAGTGAGGCACTGGAAAAGGACTAGCTGGGGACCAGTGTCGACTACTGGTGTCCGTACCCCTAACTACGAGCGTGCTACAAGTGACTAAAAGACAAGTACGACAGTCATTGTCCCACTGTCGTCTTTCCCTCAGCTAGACCTACAACTCAAACACAGGAGTGAGGGTGTCCAGGTCAGACGACACAGACCTCGACGGTACAACACAAGTACCGGGACAAAGCCCCGAGCTAATAGCCTGGCTCATAAAGAACCTGGGGCACCCAACTGGAGAGGTAACCACGGTAGGCGTCGTACTACTTGCCACGTACACAAAACCACGTGCACGTCACACACAAACCATGTGAAGACTCACGTAAACCTCGTGCACTAGTAGTTCACTACACGTGAACACCACGTAAACACGTAAAGAACCAACCAACTGCGTACCCAGTATGCTAATCTCAGAAACCACGAGCATTGGGTGCACCACGATTATCGTTGCACCGCTCGATAACAACAAATATTCAATATATCAATATTTAAACCAAAAGCATGCTGACGGCAACATCGACTGTCGTCGATGGGATATAAACGGCAAGGTATCTGGCCGTTAGGTTCCCAGCTGAAGAACCTGGCGTCAAACGATGTTGACGCCAAGCTCCTCAACTCCAGTTCCTGCAGAAACCCTAAACCGATTCTACAGGCCTTCTTAGTCCCAAAACTATCGAGAAAATATGAGGAAATACTTCCTCTAACATGCACGAATCATAATTAACTCAAAACAACATGTTTCCATTGTTAAATTGCTCAAACCACCTATTTTCCCCGCATGGATACCATTACCCAAAAACACAATTATCATGCGGATTCATGCTTTCCAATTGCATTATCACAGCCTATAGGAACTAAAGGGATCATTTCCTACCTCAATACACGCTTAAACCTCCTAAATTCTTCCGGTTCACACCGAACCCTCCGCGAGCTCCTACGGCAATTGCACCACGTCCCGGCGTTTCTTGGCACAATTGATCACCGCCACACGTTCCACGATCTTCCAATTATCCTTTTACAGCTCTTGGAAATAGTGGGGAAGCAAGAGACATGAAGTCAGGGCAAAGGAGAGGGAGATTGAGCTGAGAGAACTGCTCTCGGGTAGACTATATTCTGCAGGTCGCATAGGTTGGCGTCAACCCTAATGCCGTTTGGGGAAACCGCCACCATAAACGTCCATATCCCTTGTCGCCAAGTTCATACAGTAAACGTCAACACATATGGACGCCAACAAGTCAACGACCACACCTGGCCGCCAACTCCTACTCAACTGCAGCAGGTCCTATTTTATCTCAGGACCCAACCTGCACCACACCTGCACACACCACACGTCCAAACCACACTGGCCTCACAATGGCCTTCACAACCATTACACACATGATCCATAAGGATCCGAAAAGCACGCGACGTTACATTACTATCATCTAAAAAGAAAATTTCGACCTCGAAATTCATAACACAACTCAAAGTTAAACAACTTAAACATACACACCTTTACAAGTACTATCATCTAAAAAGAAGTATAAAAACTTATTCAAACAGATAGGGATACCCTTTAGCCATCTCCTCGGCTAATTCCCAGGTATCCTCACCACCCAACCTATTTTCCCATCTCACTTTAACTAGCTCAATTTCTTTATTTCTCAACTTCTTTAATTTTCGATCAGTGATCTGCACCGGATACTCTGGCATGGTCATATCCGGCCTCAAGTCACCACCTTGATAACTGATTATCTGAGCTGGATCTTCAATACACTTTCTTAACATAGAAACATGAAATATATCATGAACATCCGCAAAATCTGTTGGCAAATCCAGTCTATAAGCTGTTTCCTCAATTCTCTCAATCACCTGGAAAGGTCCTACATACCTTGGGCTCAACTTTTCAGTCTTACCAAATCTCATAATACCTTTACTCGGGGAAACTTTCAGGAAGACAAAATCTCCCACTTCAAACTGAAGTGGTCTCTTCCGGATATCTGCATAACTCTTTTGCCTGCTTTGAGCTGCCTGTAATTTTTCCTTAATAAGCTTTACTATTTCTGTAGTTTGCTGAATCAGTTCAGAACCTACTAATTGCCTTTCTCCCACTTCATGCTAGTTCAATGGGGTTCTACATGGCCTTCCATATAAAGCTTCATACGGTGCCATCCCAAGACTGATATGATAACTATTATTATAGGCAAATTCAACCATTCCCAAATGATGCTCCCAATTACCTCCCCAAACTAAACAACAAGCCCGCAACATATCTTCAATCGTCTGAATAGTCCTCTCTGTTTGACCATCTATCTGGGGTTGATAAGCGGAGCTATATCTTAGCTCAGTACCAATTACTTTCTGCAGACTTCTCCAAAAATCAGAAGTAAATCTTGGATCTCTATCAGACACAATAGTCTTCTGAATACCATGCAATGGAACAATTCTTTCAACATAAACTTTTGCTAATCTGTCCACTGTCCAAGACATACTTACTGCCACTAATCTGCACACCTCAGTCAATCTGTCAACAAATACCCAAATTCTATTATGCCCGGAACCCGATCTTGGTAAACCTGCCACAAAGTCCATGGCAATATCATCTCATTTCCACTGTGGAATGGGCAACAGTTGCAATAAACCTCCAGGCTTCTGATGTTCTGCTTTAATCTGTTGACAGATAACACACATTGCAACAAACTATGCTATTTCCTTTTTCATATGAGGCCACCAGAAATGTTTTCTCAAATCATGGTACATTTTAGTACTACCCGGATGGATAGTGTACCTGGATTTATGAGCCTCTTCCAACACTCGCTGCTTCACCTCTCTTTCAGCTGGAACAAACAACCTGCCTCTGAGCCTGACCACACAATTATCATCAATGGTAACTCCTTCCATTTTTACAATTTCAGCTAAATTTACATCTGCTCTCTGAGCCTCAACAATCTGCCAATACAAGGACGGCTCTACAGCACTAGCAGCTAGTACTGTCCGTCGCTGACTACTGGGCACATACAAGGAGTTCTCCACTATCTCTTCATACAGCTTCCATTCTTTAATCATCATCAGATTTATATATGCCTTTCTGCTCAAGGCATCTGCTACAACATTGGCATTACCTGGATAGTAAGCCAAACTGAAATCATAATCTTTCAAATATTCGATCCATCTGCGCTGACGAAGATTTAAATCCTTCTGCGAGAAGATATACTTCAAGCTTTTATGATCTGTAAAGATCTCAAATCTCTCACCATACAGATAATGCCTCCACATTTTCAAGGCAAACACAACTGCTGCTAATTCCAAATCATGAGTGGGGTAATTCTCCTCTGCTGGTTTCAATTGCCTGGACGCATAAGCTATCACTTTGCCATGCTGCATAAGCACTGCGCCAAGTCCTCTCCTTGAAGCATTGGTATACAACACAAAACCACCACTCCCCACCGGTAATGTCAATATGGGTGCTGTTGTAAGCCTCTTTTTTAATTCCATAAAACTTTTCTGACATTCACCGGACCACACAAAAGGCACCCATTTCCTGGTCAATTTAGTCATAGGTGCCGCAATCTTAGAAAAATATTGTATGAAGCGCCTATAATAACCTGCTAATCCGAGAAAACTTCTAATCTCAGTGATTGTCTTAGGCACTTCACATCTCATCACTGCTTCCACTTTACTTGGGTCCACTGCTACTCCTTTAGCTGAGATAACATGACCCAAAAACTGAATTTCCTTCAACCAAAATTCACACTTATTGAATTTGGCAAACAATTGATTATCCCTTAACAACTGCAGGGTAAACCTCAAATGAGCTGCATGCTCCTCTTCAGATGCTGAATAAATCAGAATATCATCTATAAAGACCACAATGAATTGGTCTAAATACGGATGAAAGATTCTATTCATCAGATCCATAAAACCTGCAGGAGCATTGGTTAGCCCAAATGGCATAACCACAAACTCATAGTGACCATATCTGGTTCTGAAAGTTGTTTTATCTATATCCTCCTCTTTAATTCTCAACTGATGGTACCCAGACCTCAAATCAATTTTAGAAAATACTTTCGCTGATTGCAACTGATCGAACAGATCATCTATCCTCGGCAACAGGTACTTATTCTTAATGGTCACATCATTCAACTTTCTATAATCAATACACATACGAAAACTTCCATCTTTCTTTTTCACAAACAATACTGGCGCTCCCCACGGGGAATGACTCGGCCTAATAAACCCTTTCTGAAACAGCTCTTCTAATTGCTTTTTCAATTCTTTAAGTTCTGCTGGTGCCATCCGATATGGAGCTTTAGAGATCGACATGGCACCTGACAGCAACTCAATGGTAAGTCCACCTCTCTATGTGGAGCTAAACCAGGCAAATCTTCAGGAAAAACATCAGCAAATTCCCTAACTACGGGAACTGCTTCCACTGACTGACTAGCTTCTACCAGACTTACCGAGGCTAAATAAGCCACACATCCAGCATTTATCAACTTTCTAGCTATAATTGCAGAAATTAGAAATTTAGAGGTATAAAAAGGCATACCTTGATATTCAAATACTGCATCATTAGGATGACAAAACCTGATCCTTTTCTTTCTGCAATCTAACATTGCTCCATAAGTCTCAAGCAATCCATACCCAAATAATATCATAATCTGAAACTGCAGGGCATACAACGACCCGGCATCTGGTTCCCTCAATCATAACAGGAGCTTCATCTATAGCTCGAAGTGAGAAGAACTCACCCGAGGGAACCTCCACTACCAACTCACAAGACTTTTCCTCTAAAGGATGAGCCATACAATCCAGAATTCTTCAGAAATGAAAGAATGAGAGGCACCCGAATCAAATAAGACTCTTGCTGAATAATCATAAAGAGGTAAAGTACCTTCTATCATATTTGATGCCTCCGCCTGGGCTCGGGTGATAGCCATAACCCGGCCTCTTCCTCGCTGCTGCGGTGCTCCTCTGCCACGACCTGCCTGTGGCTGCTGAAACTGCTGAGGCTGCTGCTGCTGCTGCACACCTCTTCCATATCCATACTCTCTTGGATATGGGCAATTGCGGATCAAATGCCCTGGCTGATTACAATTATAACATCTATACCCTAGTGGAATAATAGGCTGCCTAGCAGTGCTCTGCTGCGATTCCTCCATCTCTGGTCTACCACGACCTTGCTGAAATTGCTGACGACCTCCCCATCCTCTTCCTTTTCCTTTAAATGCTTGCTTCAATTTCTGGCCCCATTTCCCAAAGCCTGATGAAGAAGGTCCTGCTGGTGCTTTACCCTTACTTGCACCTACTGACTGCTGTGGTAGCCGAAAACTACCTGAGCCTGACTCGCCCACCTGACGAGTTCGAATAGACCTCTCCAACGTAGCTGCCCTCTGAGCTGCTTCTTCCACTGTCTTACACATGAGAGGTACTATTGCATCCTGCAACTCCACTCTCAAACCTCTAATGAAATACTCAACCATCATATTATTATCTGATACTACATAAGGTGCATATCGACTAAGCGCCATAAACCTCATCTGGTACTCTAAAACTGAAGAGTTACCTTACTGGAGTGTCCAAAACTGCTCTCTCTTCACTTTCTGCACTTGAATCGGAAAGAATGTATCGTTAAATACATCAAGAAATTCCGACCAAGTGATAGCCTCTTCTGTCCTACCTGCAAAGGTGGTCTGCATCTTCAGTCGCCACCATTCCAATGCAAAACCCCGCAACTGATAAGCAGCTAACACAACTTTATCTGCTGCCGGACACCTCATGGTCGCAAAGACCCTTTCAATCTCATGAACCCAGTGCTCCGCTGTATCTGGATTCGGCCCTCCTGAATAAGTAGGCGGCTGCAATCTCAGAAACTTCTCAACTTGCATCACTGGTTCCTCTGCTAATAACACTGGTGGTGGTGGTGGCACAGGTGCTACAAAAGGCACCTCCACTCCTGGCGGGACTGGAGCAATGGGTACAGTCTCTCCATCCCCAGGTGGCACTGCAACCAGTGGTACCGGCGCCTGCTGATCCATTCTTGCCCGAATATCCGTGAGGCTTTCCCAGATTCTCTCT
The DNA here is from genome assembly GCA_014218235.1 of Colocasia esculenta. Taxonomy (NCBI): domain Eukaryota; kingdom Viridiplantae; phylum Streptophyta; class Magnoliopsida; order Alismatales; family Araceae; genus Colocasia; species Colocasia esculenta. The sequence goes on from CM024761.1 coordinate 13,434,705, forward strand.
ATCATACGTTGAGTACTTTCCTCTGGATCATCTCCTCCACCACCCCAATCTCTTCTATCAGCCATTTCATAAATTTCTGCTCAAACAAAACATCAAACAAAAATCACAACAACGAATCATCAGAAACCAGGGTCCCTACCAGCAGTGTACAAAGACCAAAATAAGGCTATGTATCTTTCTAGTTCTCTTATATTAACACGGATCTTGCTCTGATACCAACTGTGGCGGAACACCTCGTTCAAGCCTGTTAAACCGATAACGTACTTGATCCGAGTCCACCTCCCGCGAACGGGTCATAGCCTCGCAAGGGATACCACACCACAGTCCGTGTAAACATAAAAGAACACACCATTTCATATATATATTTCACAAGTTTACATAGCCATATTTCCACAACAACTGAAAGAAAGTACAAGAGCCTGGGGCATACCCCGAGGTACAACTGAAACAAGTAAACTAACTAGCTACACTACACTGCTGGAGCTGCTACTACACAGCTGGAGGTACTGACCCTGCACCGCTACGGCGCGGCTCTGAACTGGACGACGGTCGAGAAACGTCCTCCTCGCTCTCACCTGTGGGGGTAGGGGTGAGCCTCGCTAGTCACTGGCTCAGTAGGGAACTCCCCCAAAATCGAGCAAACCAAAACCACAGGTACAAAAGCAGTAAACAGTACCAACAATTTATAGAACAGCTAAGCAGGATATAAAAGCTGTAAAAGTACTCACCGTCTGCCGACTACGAAAAACAATTGTAATAATTAAACGGAAAACCAGTACAAGTGTACAAGCTAAAGTAGAGACAGCCAAATACGAGTCACGTGAACTGGTTCGCGACACCAGAGACTGACTCAGACAAGCTAACACAGGTCTACCTCTCAGTCTCGCAGCCACGGACGAAAGGTCCAGCTGCCGCTCCACGTGAAAAGTTCAAGCAACTGTGGAGACCAACTAAACACCACCACCTGCGGACCACACGGTCGCAGGCCCATACCTGACACCTCTGGAGACCCTGGCCTGGGCCCTCTAGAGTGAGGCACTGGAAAATGACTAGCTGGGGACCAGTGTCGACTATTGGTGTCCGTACCCCCAACTACGAGCGCGCTACAAGTGACTAAAAGACAAGTACGACAATCACTGTCCCACTGTCATCTTTCCCTCAGCCGGACGTACAACTCAAACACAGGAGTGAGGGTGTCCAGGTCAGACGACACAGACCTCGACGGTACAACACAAGTACTGGGACAAAGCCCCGAGCTAACAGCCTGGCTCACAAAGAACCTGGGGCACCCAACTGGAGAGGTAACCACGGTAGGCGTCGTACTACTTGTCACGTACACAAAACCACGTGCACGTCACACACAAACCACGTGAAGACTCACATAAACCTCGTGCACTAGTAGTCCACTACACGTGAACACCACGTAAACACGTAAAGAACCAACCAACTGCGTACCCAGTACGCTAATCTCAGAAACCACGAGCATTGGGTGCACCACGATTATCGTTGCACCGCTCGATAACAACAAATATTCAATATATCAATATTTAAACCAAAAGCATGTTGACGGCAACATCGACTGCCGTTGATGGGATATAAACGGCAAGGTATCTGGCCATTAGGTTCCCAGCTGAAGAACCTGGCATCAAACGATGTTGACGCCAAGCTCCTCAACTCCAATTCCTGCATAAACCCTAAACCGATTCTACAGGCATTCTTAGTCACAAAACTATCGAGAAAATATGAGGAAATACTTCCTCTAACATGCATGAATCCTAATTAACTCAAAACAACATGTTTCTGTTGTTAAATTGCTCAAACCACCCATTTTCCCCTCATGGATACCATTACCCGAAAACACAATTATCATGAGGATTCATGCTTTCCAATTGCATTATCACAGCCTATAGGAACTAAAGGGATCATTCCCTACCTCAATACACGCTTAAACCTCCTAAATTCTTCCGGTTCACACCGAACCCTCTGCGAGCTCCTACGGCAATTGCACCACGTCCCGGTGTTTCCTGACACAATTGATCACCGTCACACGTTCCACGATCTTCCAATTATCCTTTTACAGCTCTTGGAAATAGTGGGGAAGCAAGAGACATGAAGTCAGGGCAAAGGAGAGGGAGATTGAGCTGAGAGAACTGCTCTCGGGTAGACTATATTCTGCAGGTTGCACAGGTTGGCGTCAACCCTAATGCCGTTTAGGGAAACCGCCACCATAAACGTCCATATCCCTTGTCGCCAAGTTCATACAGTAAACGTCAACACATATGGACGCCAACAAGTCAACGACCACACCTGGCCGCCAACTCCTACTCAACTGCAGCAGGTCCTATTTTATCTCAGGACCCAACCTGCACCACACCTGCACACACCACACGTCCAAACCACACTGGCCTCACAATGGCCTTCACAACCATTACACACATGATCCATAAGGATCCGAAAAGCACGCGAAGTTACAACCTTCTTCATCAGGCTTTGGGAAATGGGGCCAGAAATTGAAGCAAGCATTTAAAGGGAAAGGAAGAGGATGGGGAGGTCGTCAGCAATTTCAGCAAGGCCGTGGTAGACCAAAGGTGGAGGAATCGCAGCAGAGCACTGCCAGGCAGCCCATTATTCCACCAGGGTATAGATGTTATAATTGTAATCAGCCGGGGCATTTGATCCACAATTGCCCCTATCCGAGAGAGTATGGATATGGAAGAGGTGTGCAGCAGCAGCAGCAGCCTCAGCAGCCACATGCAGGTCATGGCAGAGGAGCACCGCAGCAGCGAGGAAGGGGCCGGGTTATGGCTATCACCCGAGCCTAGGCGGAGGCATCAAATATGATAGAAGGTACTTTACCTCTTTATGATTATTCAGCAAGAGTCTTATTTGATTCGGGTGCCTCTCATTCTTTCATTTCCGAAGAATTTTTGGATTGTATGGCTCATCCTTTAGAAGAAAAGTCTTGTGAGTTAGTAGTGGAGGTTCCCTCGGGTGAGTTCCTACTCACTTCGAGCTATATAGATGAAGCTCCTATCATGATTGAAGGGAACCAGATGCCGGGTCGATTGTATGCCCTGCAGTTGTCAGATTATGATATTATTTTGGGTATGGATTGGCTTGAGACTTATGGAGCAATGCTAGATTGCAGAAAGAAAAGGATCAGGTTTTGTCATCCTAATGGTGCAGTATTTGAATATCAAGGTATGCCTTTTTATACCTCTAAGTTTCTAATTTCTGCAATTAGAGCTAGAAAGTTGATAAATGCTGGATGTGTGGCTTATTTAGCCTTGGTAAGTCTGGTAGAAGCTAGTCAGTCAGTGGAAGCAGTTCCCGTAGTTAGGGAATTTACTGATGTTTTTCCTGAAGATTTGTCTGGTTTAGCTCAACATAGAGAGGTGGACTTTACCATTGAGTTGCTGCCAGGTACCATGCCGATCTCTAAAGCTCCATATCGGATGGCACCAGCAAAACTTAAAGAATTGAAAAAGTAATTAGAAGAGTTGTTGCAGAAAGGGTTTATTAGGCCGAGTCATTCCCCGTGGGGAGCGCCGGTATTGTTTGATAAAAAGAAAGATTGAAGTTTTCATATGTGTATTGATTATAGAAAGTTGAATGATGTGACCATTAAGAATAAGTACCCGTTGCCGAGAATAGATGATCTGTTTGATCAGTTGCAATCGGCAAAAGTATTTTCTAAAATTGATTTGAGGTCTAGGTACCATCAGTTGAGAATTAAAGAGGAGGATATAGATAAAACAGCTTTCAGAACCAGATATGGTCACTATGAGTTTGTGGTTATGCCATTTGGGTTGACCAATGCTCCTGCAGGTTTTATGGATCTGATGAATAGAATCTTTCATCCGTATTTAGACCAATTCATTGTGGTCTTTATAGATGATATTCTGATTTATTCAGCATCTGAAGAGGAGCATGCAGCTCATTTGAGGTTTACCCTGCAGTTGTTAAGGGATAACCAGTTGTTTGTTAAATTCAGTAAGTGTGAATTTTGGTTGAAGGAAATTCAGTTTTTGGGTCATGTTATCTCAGCTAAAGGAGTGGCAGTGGACCCAAGTAAAGTGAAAGCAGTGATGAAATGGGAAGTGCCTAAGACAATCACTGAGATTAGATGTTTTCTGGGATTAATAGGTTATTATAGGCACTTCATACAAGATTTTTCTAAGATTGCAGCACCTATGACTAAATTGACCAGGAAAGGGGTGCCTTTTGTGTGGTCCGGTGAATGTCAGAAAAGTTTTATGGAATTGAAAAAGAGGCTTACAACAGCACCCATATTGACATTACCGGCGGGGAGTGGTGGTTTTGTGTTGTATACAGATGCTTCAAGGAGAGGACTTGACGCAGTGCTTATGTAGCATGGCAAAGTGATAGCTTATGCGTCCAGGCAATTGAAACCAGCATAGGAGAATTACCCCACTCATGATTTGGAATTGGCAGCAGTTGTGTTTGCTTTGAAGATGTGGAGGTATTATCTGTATGGCGAGAGATTTGAGATCTTTATAGATCATAAAAGCTTGAAGTATATCTTTTCGCAGAAGGATTTAAATCTTCGTCAGCGTAGGTGGATTGAATATTTGAAAGATTATGATTTTAGTTTGGCTTACCATCCAGGTAAGGCCAATGTTGTAGCAGATGCCTTAAGCAGAAATGCATATATAAATCTGATGATGATTAAAGAATGGAAGCTGTATGAAGAAATAGTGGAGAACTCCTTGTATGTGCCCAGTAGTCAGCGATGGGCAGTACTAGCTGCTAGTGCTGTAGAGCCGTCCTTGTATTGGCAGATTGTTGAGGCTCAGAGAGCAGATGTAAGTTTAGCTGAAATTGTAAAAATGGAAGGAGTTACCATTGATGATAATTGTGTGGTTAGGCTCAGAGGCAGGTTGTTTGTTCCAGCAGAGAGAGAGGTAAAGAAGAGAGTGTTGGAAGAGGCTCATAAATCTAGGTACACCATGTGGCGGAACGCCTCGGCCAAGCCCATTAAACCGATAACGTACTTGATCCGAGTCCGCCTCCCGCGAACGGGTCGAAGCCTCGCAAGGGATACCAAACCACAGTCCGTGTAAACACAAAGGAACACACCACATTTTAAATATAATTCACAAGTTTACATAGCCAAATTTCCACAAAACTGAAAAGAAGTACAAAGCCTGGGGCATACCCCGAGGTAAAACTGAAGAAAGTAAACAACTAACTAAACTACACTGCTGGAGTACTACACAGCTGGAACTACACCGCTGGAGGTACTGACCATGCACCGCTACGGCGTGGCCCTGAGCTGGACGACGGTCATGAGACGTCCTCCTCGCTCTCACCTGTGGGGGGTAGGGGTGAGCCTCTCTAGTCACTGGCTCAGTAGGGAACTCCCCCAAAACCGAGCAAACCAAAAACCACAGGTACAAAGCTATAAACAATACCAACAATTTATAGAACAGCTAAGCAGGATATTAAAGCTGTAAAAGTACTCACCGTCTGCCGACTACGAGAAACAACAGTAATAATTAAACGGCAAACCAGTACAGGTGTACAAGCTAAAGTAGAGACTGCCAAACACGAGCCACGTGAACTGGTTCGCGACACCAATAACTGACTCGGACAAGCTAACACAGGTCTACCTCTCAGTCTCGCAGCCACGGACGAAAGGTCCAGCTGCCGCTCCACGTGAAAAGGTCAAGCAACTGTGGAGACCAACTAAACACCATCACCTGCGGACCACACGGTCACAGGCCCATGCCTGGCACCTCTAGAGATCCTGGCCCAGAACTCTCTGGAGTGAGGCACTGGAAAAGGACTAGCTGGGGTCCAGTACGTCTACTGGTGTCCGTACCCCCAACTACGAGCGCGCTACAAGTGACTAAAGACAAACACAAGTGTCACTGTCCCACTGTCGTCTTTCCCTCAGCCGGACGTGCAACTCAAACACAAGAGTGAGGGTGTCCAGGTCAGACGACACAGACCTCGACGGTACAACACAAGTACCGGGACAAAGCCCCGAGCTAACAGCCTGGCTCACAAAGAACCTGGGGCACCCAACTGGAGAGGTAACCACGGTAGGCGTCGTACTACTCGCCACGTACATAGAACCACGTGCACGTCACACACAAACCACGTGAAACCTCACGTAAACCACAAGTAACAACGGTTCACTACACGTGAACCCAACTGACTCGCGTAAACATCGCGCAGTCACTAAAGTAAGTAGCTAATTGCATACCTTGTATGCTAAATACGAGAACCATGTACACTCAGTGCACCTCATGTGTCAACACACATGCATTATCGATAAATACTGTAATTAGTCATTTCTGCTTATAACCAGTAGGCGGCAACATCGACTGCCGCTTACAAGAAATCAACGGCAAGGGATCTGGCCGTTTACATCCTGGCTGATGAGCTTGGCGACAAACGATGTTGACGCCAAGTTCTTCGGCCTCAAACCCTGCAGAAACCCTAATCCGGTTCTGCGGGTTTTCCAACCATTTATACTACAGAAAAACATATGAAAGCAGTTCCTTTAACATGCCATAACCCAAAACAACCCATTACTGCATGCTTTACTTGCTAAATTACTCAAACCACCCATTATCCCCGTATGGTGCAACTTTATCTGAACATACATTATCATGCTAATTCAGGTGGTTACGATGTGTTTTAATGTTTCTACGGAGCTAAACGGGTTCGTGCCCTACCTCAGAACACGCTAGAACCTCCCGCAATCTCTCGGTTCACGCCGAACCCTCCGCGAGCTCCCATGCGAATTGCACCATGCCACGACGATTCCTCGCGCAATTCAGCAACGCCACGCGTTCTACAATCGTCCAACCACCCTTCGGTACCTGTTGGAAGCTTTAGGAATACTGGGGCAACAAGCTGGGGCAAGAGGGGAAGAGAACCAGGTAAGAAACCTGCTCTCGGGTGAGCCTATAACCTGCATCATTCTCAGGTTGGCGTCAACCCCTCTGCCGCCAATGGCAACCGCCATCATCAACGTCCACATCTTGAGCCGCCAAGATCATGCAGTAAACGACCACGTACCTGGACGCCAACAGGTCAACGGCCATACCTGGCCGCCAACTCCAACTGAACTGCAGCAGGTCCTATTTCATTTCAGGACTAAACCTGCACTTCACCTGCTCAAGCCACACATTCACACCAAACATTCCACACAACCAACTCACATTGGCCTCACAATGGCCACCACAACTAACACACACATGATCCGCATGGATCCGAAAAGCACGCGACGTTACATTACTATCATCTAAAAAGAAAATTTCGACCTCGAAATTCATAATACAATTCAAAGTTAAACAACTTAAACATACACACCTTTACAAGCACTATCATCTAAAAAGAAAATACAAAAGCTTATGCAAACAGATAGGGATACTCTTTAGCCATTTCCTCGGCTAACTCCCAGGTATCCTCACCACCCAACCTATTTTCCCATCTCACTTTAACCAACTCAATTTCTTTATTCCTCAGCTTCTTTATCTTTCGATCTGTGATCTGCACCGGATACTCTGGCATAGTCATGTCCGGCCTCAGGTCACCACCTTGATATCTAATTATTTGAGCTGGATCTTCAATACACTTTCTCAACATGGAGACATGGAAAATATCATGCACATCTGCAAAATCAGCTGGCAAATTCAGTCTATAAGCTACTTCCCCAATTCTTTCGATCACCTGGAAAGGTCCCACATACCTTGGACTCAACTTTCCAGATTTTCCAAACCTCATAATACCTTTACTCGGGGAAACTCTCAAGAAAACAAGATCTCCCACCTCAAACTAAAGTGGTCTTCTCCGAACATCTGCATAACTCTTTTGCCTACTTTAAGCTGCTTGCAATTTTTCTTTAATAAGCTTTACTACTTCAGTGGTTTGCTGAATCAATTCAGGACCCACTAATTGCCTTTCTCCCACTTCATGCCAGTTTAATGGGGTTCTACATGGCCTTCCATATAAAGCTTCATATGGTGCCATCCCAAGACTGGTATGATAGCTATTATTGTAGGCAAACTCAACCATTCCCAAATGATGCTCCCAGCTACCTCCCCAAACTAAACAACAAGCTCGCAACATATCTTCAATTGTTTGGATAGTCCTCTCTGTCTGACCATCTGTCTGGGGATGATAAGCGGAGCTATACCTCAACTCAGTACCAATTACCTTCTGCAAACTTCTCCAAAAACCAGAAGTAAATCTTGGATCTCTGTCAGACACAATTGTCTTCGGATACCATGCAGTGGAATAATCTTTTCAACATAAATATTTGCCAACCTGTCCACTGTCTAAGACATACTCACTGCCACTAATCTGCACACTTTGGTCAATCTATCAACAAACACCCATATTCCATTATGCCCCGAATTCGTCCTTGGTAAACCTGCCACAAAGTCCATAGCAATATCATCCCACTTCCACTGTGGAATGGGAAACGGTTGCAATAGACCTCCAGGCTTCTGATGCTCTGCTTTAATCTGCTGACAGATAACACATCTCGCAACAAATTATGCTATTTCTTTCTTCATATGAGGCCACCAGAAATGCTTTCTCAAATCGTGGTACATTTTAGTACTACCCGGATGGATAGTGTACCTGGATTTATGAGCTTCTTCCAACACTCGCTGCTTTACTTCTCTTTCAGCTGGAACAAACAACCTGCCTCTGAGCCTGACCACACAATTATCATCAATGGAAACTCCTTCCATTTTCACAATTTCAGCTAAACCTGCATCTGCTTTCTGAGCTTCAATGATCTGCCAATATAAAGACGGTTCTACAGCACTAGCAGCTAAAATTGCCCGTCGCTGACTACTGGGCACATACAAGGAATTCTCTGCTACTTCTTCATACAACTTCCATTCTTTAATCATCATCAGATTCATATATGCTTTTCTGCTTAAGGCATCAGCTACAACATTGGCCTTATCCGGATGGTAAGCCAAACTAAAATCATAATCCTTCAAATATTCAATCCATCTACGCTGGCGAAGGTTCAAATCTTTCTGCGAAAAGATATATTTCAAGCTTTTATGATCAGTAAAGATCTCAAACCTCTCGCCATACAGATAATGCCTCCACATTTTCAAAGCAAATACAACTGCTGCTAATTCCAAATCATGAGTGGGGTAATTCTCCTCTGCTGGCTTCAATTGCCTGGACGCATAAGCTATCACTTTACCATGCTGCATAAGCACTGCGCCAAGTCCTCTCCTTGAAGCATCAGTATACAACACAAAACCACCACTCCCTGCCGGTAATGTCAGTATAGGTGCTGATGTGAGTCTTTTCTTCAATTCCATAAAACTTCTCTGACATTCACCGGACCACACAAAAGGCGCCCCTTTCCTGGTCAATCTAGTCATAGGTGCTGCAATCTTAGAAAAATCTTGAATGAAGCACCTATAATAACCTGCTAATCCCAGAAAACTTCTAATCTCGGTTATTGTCTTAGGCACTCCCCACCTTGACACAGCTTCCACTTTACTCGGGTCCACTGCTATTCCTTTAGCTGAGATAACATGACCCAAAAACTGAATTTCCTTCAACCAGAATTCACACTTACTGAATTTAGCAAACAACTGGTTATCCCTTAACAATTGCAGAGTAAACCTCAAATGAGCTGCATGCTCCTCTTCAGATGCTGAATAAAACAGAATATCATCTATAAAGACCACAATAAATTGATCTAAATATGGATGAAAAATTCTATTCATCAGATCCATAAAACCTGCAGGAGCATTAGTCAACCCAAAAGGCATAACCACAAACTCATAGTGACCATATCTGGTTCTAAAAGCTGTCTTATCTATATCTTCCTCTTTAATTCTCAACTGATGGTACCCGGACGTTAAATCAATTTTAGAAAACACCTTTGCTGATTGCAACTGATCAAACAGATCATCTATTCTCGGCAACCGGTACTTATTCTTAATGGTCACATCATTCAATTTTCTATAATCAATACACATCTGAAAACTTCCATCTTTCTTTTTCACAAATAAAACCGGCGCTCCCCACGGGGAATGACTCGGTCTAATAAAACCTTTCTGCAACAATTCTTCTAACTGCTTTTTCAATTCCTTAAGTTCTGCTGGTGCCATCCGATATGGAGCTTTAGAAATCGGCATAGTACCTGGCAACAACTCAATGGTAAAGTCCACCTCTCTATGTGGAGCTAAACCAGGCAAATCCTCAGGAAAAATATCAGCAAATTCCCTAACCACGGGAACTGCTTCTACTGGCTGACTGGATTCTACCAGACTTACCGAGGCTAAATAAGCTACACATCCATCATTTATCAACTTTCTAGCTTTAATTGCAGAAATCAGAAACTTAGAGGTATAAAAAGGCATACCTTGATATTCAAACACTGCACCATTGGGATGACAAAATCTGATCCTTTTCTTTCTGCAATCTAACATTGCTCCATACATTTCAAGCCAATCCATACCCAGAATAATATCATAATCTGACAAACGCAGGGCATACAACCGACCCGGCATCTGGTTCCCTTCAATCATAACAGAGCTTCATCTATATAGCTTGAAGTGAGTAAAAACTCACCTGAAGGAACTCTACTACTAACTCACAGGACTTCTCTTCTAAAGGATGAGCTATACAATCCAGAAATTCTTCGGAAATAAAAGAATGAGAGGCACCCGAATCAAATAAAACTCTTGCTGAATATTCATAAAGAGGTAAAGTACCTTCTATCATATTCGATGCCTCCGCCTGGGCTCGGGTGATAGCCATAACCCAGCCTCTTCCTCGCTGCTGCGGTACTCCTCTGCCACGACCTGACTGTGGCTGCTAAAACTGCTGAGGTTGCTGCTGCTGCTGCACACCTCTTCCATATCCATATTCTCTCGGATAGGGACAATTGCGGATCAAATGTCCCGGCTGGTTACAATTATAACACCGATACCCTGGTGGAGTAATAGGCTGCCTGGCAGTACTCTGCTGTGACTCCTCCACCTCAGGCCTACCTCGGCCCTGCTGAAACTGCGGACGACCTCCCCATCCTCTCCCTTTGCCTTTAAATGCTTGCTTTAATTTCTGGCCCCATTTTCCAAAACCTGATGAAGAAGGTCCTGCTGGTGCTTTACCTTTACTTGCACCCACTGACTGCTGCGGTAGCCGGAAACTACCTGAACTGACTCGCCCACCTGACGAGTCCGAATAGACCACTCTAAAGTAGCTGCTCTCTGAGCTGCCTCTTCCACTGTCTTGCACATAAGAGGTACTATCGCATCCTGCAATTCCACCCTCAAGCCTCTGATGAAATACTCAACCATCATATTATTATCTGAAACCACATATGGCGCATAACGGCTAAGTGCCATAAATCTCATATGGTATTCCAAAACTGAAGAATTACCTTGCTGGAGAGTCCGAAACTGCTCTCTTTTTACTTGCTGCACTTGAATCGGAAAGAATGTATCATTAAATACATCAAGAAATTCCGACCAAGTGATAGCCTCCTTTGTCCTGCCTGCAAATGTGGTCTGCATCTTCAGTCGCCACCATTCCAATGCAAAACCCCTCAACTGATAACCAGCTAACACCACTCTATATGCTGCCAGACACCTCATGGTCGCAAAAACTCTTTCAATCTCATAAACCCAGTGCTCTGCTGTATCTGGATTCGGCCCTCCTGAATAAGTAGGCGGCTGCAATCTCAGAAATTTCTCCACCTGCATCACTGGTTCCTCTGCTATCAGCATTGGTGGTGGTGGTGGCACAGGTGCTGCAAAAGGCACTTTCACTCTTGGCGGAACTGGAGCAACAGGTACAACCTCTCCATCCCCAGGTGGCACTGCAACCGGTGGTACCGGCGCCTGCTGATCCATCCTCGCTCGGATATCCGTGAGGCTCTCCCAAATTCTTTCTATCATACGCTGGGTACTTTCCTCCGGATCATCTCCTCCACCACCCCAATCTCTTCTATCAGCCATTTCAGAAATTTCTACATAAACAAAACACCAACCAAAAATCAAACAACAAATTATCAAAAACCAGGGTCCCTACCAGCAGTGTTCAAAGACCGAAATAAGGCTATGTATCCTTCTAATTCCCTTATATTAACACGGGCCTTGCTCTGATACCAACTGTGGCGGAACGCCTCGGCCAAGCCCGTTAAACCGATAACGTACTTGATCCGAGTCCGCCTCCCGCGAACGGGTCGAAGCCTCGCAAGGGATACCAAACCACAGTCCGTGTAAACACAAAGGAACACACCACATTTTAAATATAATTCACAAGTTTACATAGCCAAATTTCCACAAAACTGAAAAGAAGTACAAAGCCTGGGGCATACCCCGAGGTACAACTGAAGAAAGTAAACAACTAACTAAACTACACTGCTGGAGTACTACACAGCTGGAACTACATCGCTGGAGGTACTGACCATGCACCGCTACAGCGCGGCCCTGAGCTGGACGACGGTCGTGAGACGTCCTCCTCGCTCTCACCTGTGGGGGGTAGGGGTGAGCCTCTCTAGTCACTGGCTCAGTAGGGAACTCCCCCAAAACCGAGCAAACCAAAAACCACAGGTACAAAGCTATAAACAATACCAACAATTTATAGAACAGCTAGGCAGGATATTAAAGCTGTAAAAGTACTCACCGTCTGCCGACTACGAGAAACAACAGTAATAATTAAACGGCAAACCAATACAGGTGTACAAGTTAAAGTAGAGACTGCCAAACACGAGCCACGTGAACTGGTTCGCGACACCAGTAACTGACTCGGACAAGCTAACACAGGTCTACCTCTCAGTCTCGCAGCCACAGACGAAAGGTCAAGCTGCCGCTCCACGTGAAAAGGTCAAGCAACTGTGGAGACCAACTAACACCACCACCTGCGGAACACACGGTCACAGGCCCATGCCTGGCACCTCTAGAGATCCTGGCCCGGAACTCTCTGGAGTGAGGCACTGGAAAAGGACTAGCTGGGGTCCAGTACGTCTGCTGGTGTCCGTACCCCCAACTACGAGCGCGCTACAAGTGACTAAAGATAAACACAAGTGTTACTGTCCCACTGTCGTCTTTCCCTCAGCCGGACGTGCAACTCAAAACAAGAGTGAGGGTGTCCAGGTCAGACGACACAGACCTCGACGGTACAACACAAGTACCGGAGACCAAGCCGAGCTAACAGCCTGGCTCACAAAGAACCTGGGGCACCCAACTGGAGAGGTAAACACGGTAGGCGTCGTACTACTCGCCACGTACACAAACCACGTGCACATCACACACAAACCACGTGAAACCTCACGTAAACCACAAGTAACAACGGTTCACTACACGTGAACCCAACTGACTCGCGTAAACATCGCGCAGTCACTAAAGTAAGTAGCTAATTGCATACCTTGTATGCTAAATACGAGAACCATGTACACTCAGTGCACCTCATGTGTCAACACACATGCATTATCGATAAATACTGTAATTAGTCATTTCTGCTTATAACCAGTAGGCGGCAACATCGACTGCCGCTTACAAGAAATCAACGGCAAGGGATCTGGCCGTTACATCCTAGCTGATGAGCTTGGCGACAAACGATGTTGACGCCAAGTTCTTCGGCCTCAACCCTGCAGAAACCCTAATTCGGTTCTGCGGGTTTTCCAACCATTTATACTACAGAAAAACATATGAAAGCAGTTCCTTTAACATGCCATAACCCAAAACAACCCATTACTACATGCTTTACTTGCTAAATTACTCAAACCACCCATTATCCCCGTATGGTGCAACTTTATCCGAACATACATTATCATGCTAATTCAGGTGGTTACGATGTGTTTTAATGTTTCTACGGAGCTAAACGGGTTCGTCCCCTACCTCAGAACACGCTAGAACCTCCCGCAATCTCCCGGTTCACGCCGAACCCTCCGCGAGCTCCCACGGGAATTGCACCACACCACGACGATTCCTCGCGCAATTCAGCAACGCCACGCGTTCTACAATCGTCCAACCACCCTTCGGTACCTGTTGGAAGCTTTAGGAATACTGGGGCAACAAGCTGGGGCAAGAGGGGAAGAGAACCAGGTAAGAAACCTGCTCTCGGGTGAGCCTATAACCTACATCATTCTCAGGTTGGCGTCAACCCCTCTGCCGTCAATGGCAACCGCCATCATCAACGTCCACATCTTGAGCCGCCAAGATCATGCAATAAACGACCACATACCTGGACGCCAACAGGTCAACGGCCATACCTGGCCGCCAACTCCAACTGAACTGCAGTAGGTCCTATTTCATTTCAGGACCAAACCTGCACTTCACCTGCTCAAGCCACACATTCACACCAAACATTCCACACAACCAACTCACATTGGCCTCACAATGGCCACCACAACTAACACACACATGATCTGCATGGATCCGAAAAGCACGCGACGTTACACACTATCCATCCGGGTAGTACTAAAATGTACCATGATTTAAGGAAGCATTTTCGGTGGCCTCATATGAAAAAGAAAATAGCAGAGTTTGTTGCAAGGTGTGCTATCTGTCAACAGATTAAAGCAGAACATCAGAAGCCTGGAGGTTTATTGCAACCGTTGCCCATTCCTCAGTGGAAATGGGATGATATTGCTATGGACTTTGTGGCAGGTTTACCAAGATCGGGTTCCGGACATAATGGAATTTGGGTATTTGTTGACAGATTGACTAAGGTGTGCAGATTAGTGGCAGTAAGTATGTCTTGGACAGTGGACAGATTAGCAAAGGTTTATGTTGAAAGAATTGTTCCATTGCATGGTATTCCGAAGACTATTGTATCTGATAGAGATCCAAGATTTACTTCTGGTTTTTGGAGAAGTCTGCAGAAAGTAATTGGTACTAAGATGAGATATAGCTCCGCTTATCATCCCCAGACAGATGGTCAAACAGAGAGGACTATCCAGACGATTGAAGATATGTTGCGGGCTTGTTGTTTAGTTTGGGGAGGTAACTAGGAGCATCATTGGGAATGGTTGAGTTTGCCTATAATAATAGTTATCATACCAGTCTTGGGATGGCACCGTATGAAGCTTTATATGGAAGGCCATGTAGAACCCCATTGAACTGGCATGAAGTGGGAGAAAGGCAATTAGTGGTCCTGAATTGATTCAGCAAACCACAGAAGTGGTGAAGCTTATTAAGGAAAAATTGCAGGCAGCTCAAAGCAGACAAAAGAGTTATGCAGATATCCGGAGGAGACCACTTCAGTTTGAGGTGGGAGATTTTGTCTTCCTGAGAGTTTCCCCGAGTAAAGGTATTATGAGATTTGGTAAGACTGGAAAATTGAGCCCAAGGTATGTGGGACCTTTCCAGGTGATTGAGAGAATTGGGGAAACAACTTATAGACTGGATTTGCCAGCAGATTTTGCGGATGTTCATGATATATTTCATGTTTCTATGTTAAGAAAGTGTATTGAAGATCCAGCTTAGATAATCAGTTATCAAGGTGGTAACTTGAGGCCGGATATGACCATGCCAGAGTATCTGGTGCAGATCACTGATCGAAAAATAAAGAAGTTGAGAAATAAAGAAATTAAGCTAGTTAAAGTAAGATGGGAAAATAGGTTGGGTGGTGAGGATACCTGGGAGTTAGCCGAGGAGATGGCTAAAGGGTATCCCTATCTGTTTGAATAAGTTTTTATATTTCTTTTTAGATGATAGTACTTGTAAAGGTGTGTATATTTAAGTTGTTTAACTTTGAGTTGTGTTATGAATTTCGAGGTCAAAATTTTCTTTTTAGATGATAGTAATGTAACGTCGCGTGCTTTTCAGATCCTTATGGATCATGTGTGTATTGGTTGTGGTGGCCGTTGTGAGGCCAGTGTGGTTTGGGTGCGTGGTGTGTGCAGGTGTGGTGCAGGTTGGGTCCTGAAATAAAATAGGACCTGTTGCAGTTGAGTAGGAGTTGGCGGCCAGGTGTGGTCGTTGACTTGTTGGCGTCCATATGTGTTGGCGTTTACTGTATGAACTTGGCGACAAGGGATATGGACGTCTAGCCTTGGCGGTCTGATTGGCGACAGCCATGTTGACGCCAACCTGTGCGACCTTCAGAATATAGTCTACCGAGAGCAGTTCCCTCAGCTCAATCACTCTCTCCCTTGCCCTGTCTTCATGCCTCTTGCTTCCCCACTACTTCCAACAGTTGTAAAAGGATAATTGGAGGAACGTGGAACGTGTGGCGGTGATCAATTGTGCCAGGAAACGCCGGGACGTGGTGCAATTGCCGTAGGAGATCACGGAGGGTTCGGTGTGAACCGGGAGAATTTAGGAGGTTTAAGCGTGTATTGAGGTAGGGAATGATCCCTTTAGTTCCTATAGGCTGTGATAATGCAATTGGAAAGCATGAATCCACATGATAATTGTGTTTTCGGGTAATGGTATCCATGCGGGGTACATGGGTGGTTTGAGCAATTTAACAATGGAAACAAGTTGTTTTGAGTTAATTAGGATTCATGCATGTTAGAGGAAGTATTTCCTCATGTTTTCTCGATAGTTTTGGGACTAAGGATGCCTGTAGAATCGGTTTAGGGTTTCTGCAGGAACTGGAGTTGAGGAGCTTGGCGTCAACATCGTTTGACGACATGTTCTTCAGCTGGGAGATTAACGGCCTGATAACTTGCTGTTTATATCTCATCGATGGCAGTCGATGTTGCCTCCAGCATGCTTTTGGTTTAAATATTGATATATTGAATATCTGTTGGTATCGAGCGGTGCAACGATAATTGTGATGCACCCAGTGTTCGTGTTTTTTGAGATTACCGTACTGGGTACGCAGTTGGCTGGTTCTTTACGTGTTTACGTGGTGTTCACGTGTGGTGGACTACTAGTGCACGAGGTTTACGTGAGACTTCACGTGATTTTGTGTACGTGGCAAGTAGTACGACGCCTACCGTGGTTACCTCTCCAGTTGGGTGCCCCAGGTTCTTTGTGAGCCAGGCTGTTAGCTAGGGGCTTTGTCCCAGTACTTGTGTTGTACCGTCGAGGTCTGTGTCGTCTGACCTGGACACCCTCACTCCTGTGTTTGAGTTGTACGTCCGGCTGAGGGAAAGACGACAGTGGGACAGTGACACTTGTGTTTGTCTTTAGTCACTTGTAGCGCGCTCGTAGTTGGGGGTACGGACACCAGTAGTCGACACTGGTCCCCAGCTAGTCCTTTTCCAGTGCCTCACTCTAGAGGGCCCAGGCCAGGGTCTCCAGAGGTGTCAGGCATGGGCCTGCGACCGTGTGGTCCAAAGGTGGTGGTGTTTAGTTGGTCTCCACAGTTACTTGACCTTTTCACGTGGAGCGACAGCTGGACCTTTCGTCCGTGGCTGCGAGACTGAGAGGTAGACCTGTGTGTGTTGTCCGAGTCAGTCTCTGGTGTCGCGAACCAGTTCACGTGACTCGTGTTTGGCTGTCTCTACTTTAGCTTGTACACTTGTACTGGTTCGCCGTTTAATTATTACAGTTGTTTTTCATAGTCGGCAGACGGTGAGTACTTTTACAGCTTTTATATCCTGCTTAGCTGTTCTATAAATTGTTGGTACTGTTTACTGTTTTCGTACCTGTGGTTTTTGGTTTGCTCGGTGTTGGGGGAGTTCCCTACTGAGCCAGTGACTAGCGAGGCTCACCCCTACCCCCACAGGTGAGAGCGAGGAGGACGTTTCTCGACCGTCATCCAGTTCAGAGCCGCGTCGTAGCGGTGCAGGGTCAGTACCTCCAGCTGTGTAGTAGCAGCTCCAGCAGTGTAGTGTAGCTAGTTAGTTTACTTGTTTCAGTTGTACCTCGGGGTATGCCCCAGGCTCTTGTACTTTCTTTTAGTTCTTATGGAAATATGGCTATGTAAACTTGTGAAATATATATGTGAAATGGTGTGTTCCTTTGTGTTTACACGGACTGTGGTTTGGTATCCCTAGCGAGGCTTCGGCCCATTCGCGGGAGGCGGAGTCGGATCAAGTACGTTATCGGTTTAACGGGCTTGGCCGAGGCGTTCCGTCTCATATATGATCCGTCACATGTGATCAGCTATGCTGATATCGTACTAAACAATGATATGACCTATGAAGAAAGGCCAGTGAAGATCTTGGACAAGAAGGTGCAACAGCTTCGGAATCGGTCTATACCCGTGGTAAAGATATTGTGGAGAAATCACGAAGTTGAAGAAGCCACGTGGGAGCCCGAAGCATTAATGCGACGGAATTATCCGGATTTATTCAGTAAGTCATTCTTCCTCTGACGATCATATGAATTTGGGGACCAAATTCTTTTTAAGAGGGGGAGGATGTAGCGCCCTTGATTTTTAAAACCTAAATAAAATAAAAATTTTATTTTTATTAAATGAGGAAAGTATGTTTAATTGAATAAAAGGGGGAATAAACAGAAATAGAATGATTTAAATCAAAGCCAATCAAGCTAAATTATCAATGGGTTGTACTAATGGTCCTAACATGGTTTGTTGGGCCTAAATGAGGAGAGCCCATCATGGGATAAGAGGTAATTAGGTTAAATTTCGTACCTAATTAATTAAATAAATGAAAAGGAGTTAAGATAAATACTAAATAACCCAAATATATCCTAAAAAGGAGTCCTATACTTACTCTAACCCTCTACCCTTGAAATTAGATCTGTTCCTAACCTTATTAGGTGGATAAATGAGAGAAAGTGGGAAGATAAATATGAAAATTCGGATTTTTAATAGGAGGGAAGAGTTTTAGATAGAAAGGACTCTAATTAGCAATCAAAACACCTTAAAACTCGTCCCTAGAAACCCTAAACCGCAATAGAGGCTTTGGAGGACGAGGGGAGAGGCTGGAGATCGTGGGAGCTTGGAGAAGGGAGCTTGGACAAAGGAGTTTTCATCCCGTTTTCGTCTCCAACTTAGGGTTCTTCTTGGATTCAACAAAAGGTAGGCAATCTCTCAAGCTAAAATCGTGTACAAATTACCCTAGGTAGAATTCATGATCCTCTTCAAAAGCCCTCTGGTCTCGTTGCATTTTGCTCATCCATTTGGGTGAATTTATTGCTTGAATCCCTACTGTTACCATGAACCCAAAATCTCATGTTTTCTCTAATCCCCCGCACGTACTTGTTCTCATGCTATGAGAAAATTCTCATTGATACTACATTGCATTAGCTTACAAACGCCCTTGGTTTTGCTCTATTTCGATCTCTCATGAGGGAGAATTAATTCTTTGAATCCCTGTCAGATCCATGCACCCGACCCTTCTCGTTTGTTTGTGAACCTTGTTCATGCTTGACTTCATACCATGATAAAATTATTATAAATACTACATCTTGTTAGCTTTTGAACGCCTCTAGTTTCGGAATTTTTAATCATGTATCCATCATTAATTAATTCATTGAACCCTGACTGCGCATGTTTAGTCACTGAAAAGTAACCCGATCAAATCATGCCCAAACCTTGTTTATTTTCAAATTAATCGTGAATGTTGATAGATCTATATGTCTACTCTCGTTTAAAATTGGTTTTGTGCTTTTTAAATCACCGTGCTATTTTATATGGAATTTAGAACGTTTATGTATCAAAGAGGGTTCACCCTGGGAAAAAGGGAAAAAGGTCAATCCCACCTGGTATCTCGTCGGCGCGATCCGCCGCGATATCAGTGGGGTCGCGCCGGCTGATGGCGTCGCGTCCAGAACGCGGAGGCATAAGCCGCCGCGATTCCACTCCGGACCGGGCCAGACCGCCCAGTCCACCTTGATGATCAATCTGTCCCCATGCAATTTTAATTAATTATATATATATATACATATTTTGATGATTAACAAAACCAAACAAGAATTTATCAATTATATCTGCTGAATATTTCATAAGTCTTAAGTACAGGAAAAATACCGAAGTCAAACAAGCCAATAAAGGTATGCATTACTACTCTGAAGCTTTAATCTTTTCAACATGAGATTTCTCCAAGTCCATATCGATTTCTGTTGAAGTTCATAACGATTTTCTTATAAGACTGAAAAGTCATGTTGTTTCAAACAAGTCGATGTCAACGACTTCATAAGTTATCATAACGATTTCCTTAGAACTCGCAACGACTTGCTTGTTGTAACGACTTCATAAGTTATCATAACGATTCCTTTAGAACTCGCAACGACTTGCTTGTTGTAACGACTTCATAAGTTATCATAACGATTTCTTTAGAACTCGCACGACTTGCTTGTTGTAACGACTTCATAAGTTATCATAACGATTTCTTTAGAACTCGCAACGACTTGCTTGTTGTAACGACTTCATAAGTTATCATAACGATTTCTTTAGAACTCGCAACGACTTGCTTGTTGTAACGACTTCATAGTTATCATAACGATTTCTTTAGAACTCGCAACGACTTGCTTGTTGTAACGACTTCATAAGTTATCATAACGATTTCTTTAGAACTCGCAACGACTTGCTTGTTGTAACGACTTCATAGTTATCACAACGATTCCTTTGAAACTCGTAACGACTTGCTAGCCATAACGATTTCTTTAGTTCTCGTAACGATTCCTTTGAAACTCGTAACGACTTGCTAACGATTTCTTTAGTTCTCGTAACGATTCCTTTGAAACTCGTAACGACTTGCTAACGATTTCTTTAGTTCTCGTAACGATTCCTTTGAAACTCGTAACGACTTGCTAGCCATAACGATTTCTTTAGGATTCATAACGTCTTGCTTTGTGCAACGATTTGTTAAGAGTTTCATAACGATTTCTGTATTGTTATAGAACGATTTGCTATGACTCATAACGATTTCATAAGTCATACAGCCTTCAATTTCATATCTTGATATCTTATTCATCTTAAAGCATTGACCAGTCAAAATCCACGTAGACATCTCTCTGACGCTTTTGCATTTATGAGATCTGAACGTATCTCTGCATGCATGCAGACCATATCATCCTTTATCGTGCTTACTCTGATAACGTCCTTTAGACTTAAGCCAGTTGGCATTACTATTTTCTTGACTATTGCTACTGACGTTGACTGATATCAGAGACAGCCTATCTGTCTGCTATTTGAGTTTGACATCTGTGCAGACCTTTGATGAAGCTTCATGGTACAACGTTAGACAAATAGAAGCCAACGGATATCTGTGAAGATCTCATCTCTTTGCGTGCTCAAGTGATCAAAAGACTGTGACAGGAAGCTTCCAAGACTCCAGATGTCATTCAGTCTAACGACTACTCAAAAGAGAGACAACGGTCTCTTCAACGACTAGATTTCAAATTGAAGATATATATACAAGACAGAAGAATAGAAGGATTATATTATTCAAGAGACTATTTTCAAATTCTTCTGAAGAAAATCGAGAGCCAAGATCCTTCACTCCGTTTAGCCTTTTGCTCTCTTGCTCTCCACTAGTTTTTGTGAAAATCTTGTGAGAGCCTGTACAGTTCTGAGAGTGTGAATTGTTCATAATCTCTTCGCTCTCAGTTCTAGTTGCTTCAGATCCTCACTTATCAAAAGCTGGATCTAGGGGCGTGAAAGTCATTTATTCTTCTCTGTGTTGTTCCCTTCGGGTGTGAAGGAAGACCTGGTGGTATCCAGGGTGCTGTTCCCTTTGGGTGTGAAGGAAGACCTGGTGGTATCCAGGGTGTTTCTCCCTTCGGGTGTGAAGGAAGACCTGGTGGTATCCAGGGTTTTGCTCCCTTCGGTTGTGAAGGAAGACCTGGTGACATCCAGGGTGTTGTTCCCTTCGAGTGTGAAGGAAGACCAGCTGAGCTGGGTGTTGTAGCGTCCTTAGGGGGACTGTTCCCTAGTTAGTGAAATCCTGAGTTGTTGCTCAGGGACTGGACGTAGGACTCCTAAGGAAAGGAAGTCCGAACCAGGATAATCTTGTGTTGTGTGATTGTCCTCCTTGCGTGATTGTTATTTAAACTAACTGTAACTAACGTAGTTCGAAGATCGTTTGTGTGATTGTTTTTTGTTACAGGTATCTCCTAGATTAAATTTAAAAAGACCCATTCACCCCCCCTCTGGGCTCGTCAACTGGGCAACAAGTGGTATCAGAGCAAGTCTCTTCGACAAAGAAAGGATCCAACGATCTGAAGAGTAAAGATTCATGGCAGCCCAAGGTAATTTTGAAGGTCAGTCCGTCAACCGACCCCCTCTCTTCGATGGTGAAGATTACCCTTACTGGAAGACCAGAATGGAATACTTTTTACAAGGACACGACTATCAAATTTGGTCCATAGTAGAAGAAGGTGATCTGTTAGTCACAAATGAGAAAGCACAATGGACAGATGATGACAGGAAGAAGATTTCCCTGAATTGCAAAGCAAAGAGTATCCTATGCTGTGCTCTAAGTAAGAAGGAATTCAACAGAGTTTCAGCCTGCAAATCATCAATGGAAATGTGGGAAAAGCTCAGGATTACTTATGAAGGCACAGACAAAGTGAAGGAAACAAGAATTGATATTCTTGTCACTCAATATGAAAGATTTCAGATGCAATCAAGTGAGTCCATAACCCAAATGTTCAGCCGGTTCACTGACATCACAAATGGACTGGCTAGTCTGGGGAAAGTCTATGAAATGGGAGATATGGTAAGAAAGATACTTAGATCCTTACCGTCCTCATGGACTCCAAAAGTCACAGCAATAGAAGAAGCTAATGATCTGAAGAGAATGTCTGTAGAAAAGCTCATTGGGTCCCTCATGGCCCATGAAATCAATATGGAAAGGCTAGGAGAGTCCTCTAGCAGAAAGAAGCACTCCAACGCCTTAAAAGCTGAAGAAGATTCACCAGAAGCAAGCTCAGCTGAAAGCGAAAGTAATGCAGACAGCGAAAATGAGGAAGCTATGTTATCCAGAAGGTTACAGCGAATCTTGGCTAAAAAGAAGAAATCTCAATCTGGTAGAAAGTATTTCAAAAGGAATAAGGATTTCAAGAAACCAGATGGAAAAGAAGTGAAGAAAGGAGAACCCATTTGCTACGAATGTAAGAAGCCAGGACACATTAAGACTGAGTGTCCTAAGTTAAAGAAGTCAGAGTTCAGGAAGAAGGACAGTTCCAAGAAGTTTAGAAAGTTCAAAAAGAAAGCAATGGCAGCAGCATGGGAAAACAGCAGCGACTCAGATAGTGAGTCGAGCTCCTGCAGTGATGAAGAAAAAGCCCACTTGGCTTTCATGGCAAACACTGAAGAAAAGGTAACCTCTGACTCATCTTTTGATTCATGCAATGGTTCAGACTCCGATAGTTTAGAAGAGGCTTTCAATGAACTTTATGAAAAATATAAAGAAGTAACTAAACTATTAAAAGTAAGTAAGAAAAACATAGTCTGTATAGAAAATACAAACTCAGATCTAAAATCAGAAAATGAACAATTAGAAAGTCAAATAATTGAACTTAAACGAAGAAATGAACTGTTATGTGAAGACCTAAAAGTTAAAAATGAACAAATAACTAAACTAGAAAAACAGGAAAGTACTGATGAATTAAGGAAAGAAATTAAAAACTTAAATGAAGAAAATGATAAACTATCAAGCACACTAGAAAAATTTACTAATGGTAAAAACTCTCTAATATTAAAAGGTGCTAGGAGATCAGGAAAGAAGAAAAATGGGTTAGGATATACACCCCCAGATAATGAAGAAACCAAGGTCTATCCTAAAACATATCCAACACCAAAATTTGTACCCGAACAAGATATAGCATACAAAGTTGATTTTAAATACATAGAAAAAGTGACTAAGTTATCCTGCTGTAGTCACTGCAATAAGTTAGGACATATTATAACTACATGCCCAACAAGACATAAAAAATGGATATTAAAAGATAAAGTTAATGATACTAACCAATCAGGACCCAAAAGAATTTGGGTACCTAAAGCTTGATGTCTTTATTTCAGGATAACCCTCGAGCATCCAAATGGTATTTGGATAGTGGGTGCTCAAGACACATGTCAGGAAACCAGAAGTTGTTCTCTCATCTCCAAGCTGAAGATGGAACAGTTACCTATGGAGATAATGGGAAAGGAATCGTAATAGGCAGTGGCTCTGTGGAAAACAAAGGAAAAACAGTCATAGAAGATGTGCTACTGTCAAGGGATTGAAGCACAATCTCATCAGCATTAGCCAGCTGTGTGACAGAGGCCATCAGATCAAGTTTCAAGAGTCAAAGTGCAGTATACTGAAGGATGGAACAGTCATCTTTGAAGCTAATAGAGAAAAGAATTTGTATGTGCTCTATCTTGAAGAACTCAAGGTTCAAAATGTTTGCCTGGCGGCAAATAAAAATAAATCCACAGAATTATGGCACAGACGACTTGGACACTGCAGCATAGATGGCATGAGAAATTGCTAAAGAAGAATCTTGTGCAAGGTCTACCTAAGGTCAGTACAAAGTTGGAAAGTGTATGTAAACCTTGTGCTAAGGGTAAGCACACCAAGGTCTCCTTCAAGTCAAAGACGGTGGTGACCACCTCAAAACCCTTGGAGCTCCTTCATATGGATCTATTTGGGCCAATGAGGACTACCAGTCTTGGAGGAAAGAATTTTGGATTTGTCATAGTTGATGACTACTCAAGATTTACATGGGTATCATTCCTAGAGCATAAAGATGATACTTTTGAAAGTTTCGTCAGCTTCAGTAAGAAAGTTCAGAAAGATCAAAAGTTCAGCATTGTGTCTATCAGATCAGATCATGGTGGTGAATTTCAAAATGAGAAGTTTTCTAGATTTTGTGATGATCAGGGAATTGAGCACAATTTCTCAGCACCAAGGACACCTCAACAGAATGGCATCGCTGAGAGGAAGAACAGAACCCTATTGGACATGGCAAGAACTATGCTCTCAGAATATGATCTGCCTAGATATTTTGGGCTGAAGCAGTCAATACAGCAAGCTATATTATCAACCGTGTAATGATCAGGCCAATCCTGAAGAAGACTGCATATGAACTATTCAAAGGAAAGAAGCCTCAGATCAGCCACTTCAGAACCTTTGGGTGCCCTTGCTTCATTCACAACAATGGAAAAAGGACATCGGTAAGTTGGATGCCAAATCAGATGAAGGCATCTTCATGGGGTATACGTCTAAACCTAAAGGCTATAGAGTATTTAATAAACGTACCTTGTTGATTGAACAATCTGTGCACATTATTTTTGATGAAACTAACCCTTCCTTGAGAAAGGAAGTAGATAGTGACGATGATGATGCAGAAGAACTATCCAAGAAACTAAAAGATGCATCAATTGAGGACAAGGATGATCCACCTCTGGAAGAATTACAACAAGAAGAAGTTACTCATGAAAACCTTCCAAAGGAGTGGAGATACAAGAAAGATCACCCACTTGAAAATATCATTGGTGATCCATCCATTGGGGTAAGAACAAGAGGTAATGTTATTCCTTGTGATTATTTAGCTTTGTTTCTCAGATAGAGCCTAGGACAGTCAATGAAGCTCTCTCTGATGAATCTTGGATAGTAGCCATGCAAGATGAATTAAATCAATTCAAGAGAAACCAAGTATGGTCCCTTGTTCCTAGACCATCAGACCGTCCAGTCATTGGCACCAAATGGGTGTTCAGAAATAAACTGGATGAAACTGGTGCAATCTTAAGAAACAAGGCCAGGTTGGTAGCTCAAGGCTATTCTCAAGAGGAAGGCATAGATTTCGATGAAACCTATGCACCTGTAGCTAGACTTGAGGCCATTAGAATATTACTTGCATATGCATCTGCTTTGAACTTGACACTATTTCAAATGGATGTTAAATCCGCTTTCTTAAATGGTTTCATAAAAGAGGAAGTTTATGTGGAACAACCTCCGGGCTTTGATGACACAGAATTTCCTAATCATGTTTTCAAACTTCACAAGGCATTATATGGTTTAAAGCAAGCACCTAGAGCCTGGTATGAAAGGCTTAGCTCTTTCCTTCTAAATCATGGTTTCAGCAGAGGTCAGGTAGATAGTACACTTTTTATAAAGTCAAAAGTCAAACACATCCTATTGGTTCAAATCTATGTAGATGATATCATTTTTGGTTCTACTGATGAGTCTCTTTGCAAGTATTTTGAAAAGTTAATGCAGGGAGAATTTGAAATGAGTATGATGGGAGAACTCAACTATTTCCTTGGACTTCAAATCAAACAAGGAAGGAAGGAACTCACATCAGTCAAGCTAAGTACACAAAAGAACTATTGAAGAAATTCGGATTCGAAAATACCAAGCCACTATCGACACCAATGAGTACATCAACAAGAATGGACAGTGACAAAGATGGTAAGAAAGTAGATCAAAAGATCTACAGAGGTATGATAGGTTCACTCCTTTATTTAACAGCTAGTAGACCTGATATTCTATTTAGTGTATGCATGTGTGCTCGATATCAGGCAGATCCTAAAGAATCACATTTAATTTCTGTGAAAAGAATATTTAGATATCTAGCAGGATCTCATAACTTAGGTCTATGGTATCCAAAACAATGTGAAATTAGCCTAGTAGGTTACTCTGATGCTGACTATGCTGGATGTAAATTAGATAGAAAGAGCACCAGTGGTTGTTGCCAGTTCCTTGCAGGGTGTTTGATATCTTGGTCCTCAAAGAAACAAAATTCAGTAGCACTCTCTACAGCTGAAGCTGAGTACGTGGCTGCTGGAAGTTGCTGCACACAACTCTTATGGATAAAGCAACAGCTTGAGGACTTTGGATTAAATATCAAATCGATCCCGTTGCTATGTGACAACACTAGTGCCATTAATCTCACCAAGAATCCAGTTCAGCACTCAAGGACCAAACATATTGAGGTTAGATATCATTTTATTCGTGATCATGTTGCAAATGGAAATATTGAAATATCTTTATTGATACAAATGGCCAATTAGCAGACATTTTCACAAAAGCCTTACCTGAAGAGAGATTTACATCTCTTAGAAGGGAGTTAGGCATGTGCAATTTGTGATAAAAGTTTGCTTACAAGTGGCACATTAAATTCTTAGAATTAAAGTAATTTTTCCCTCCTTGGCGATAAGCAAAAGAAATTCAAATTGTATTGTAGTAAACTCTCTCTCATTGAAGTCCAGTTGAATAGTCAAAACCTCTTGTCGTTTTCTCCGCCGCTTGGCGCCTCACTTTCCACGTAGCATTAATTTATTCATAAAATCGATGACAAACGATTCGTGCCTCATCGTCTACCTTTTTCCCCTCTTTTATCCTGCCGCTCGAGCCGATGCCCTAACAACTCCATCTCAATCCTCTGCAAATTTGAATCTTCCTCCTACTTCCCGCAAAATTTCCTGAGGATTTTTTCTCCTCACCTTCCGTCTCCACCCTCCGTTGTCTTTCCCACCTGAATCTATGGCCGCTCCTATCATCGCCGGCAGTTTGGGTGGCTACAGCGCCGAGTTCCTCACTCCTGAGCAGCAGGAGAGGTTTACCTTTGTGAAGACGAAGCTCTGTGGCAACAAAGAAGTAGATGTAGCTAATCTGCGGAAAAGTGGAATGAGCAGCATAGTAGATTTGATCAATCAGATGCAGTGGACAGAAATTTCCACCTTTTCAGAGGTCAGTTATCCGGACTTGGTAAAAGCCTTTTTTGTGTGTATGAGAACAGAGGAAGATGGGTCTCTAGTTTCTTCAGTAAAGGGAACATTGATTAGAATAGACCCTGAGTTGCTGAAAGTTTTGTTCAATGTAAAGACTTCCGATTTAGTGGATTCACTCTGAGGATGCCCAAGTGAAAGGTCTGGGAATTATCGGGCCAGGATTCAAGCTGAGAGACGGCAAGATCGACATAAATCAACTATCCGCCTTCAATCGTCTTCTCCATTTTATTGTCTGTCAAATCCTAGTTCCCAGAAGTGCAACGTTTTCATCTTGCACAAAGGCCGATTCGGACATGATGTACTGGGCCATTCAGAATAAGGAGATAAATATGGCCGCAGTGATAATGGAAAGAATGAAGTTTGCAAGAGATCAGATTTGGGACACCAAGAGTAAGTTAAATGTGTCCCTGCCTTATGCCCACCTACTCACCAAGATCTTCAAACACTTCGGTGTTGATCTCTCTGGGGCAGTTGTAGAGAAAATGGGCCAAGCAATCAGGTCCAGGAACCTGAAGAAGAGTGGCTTCTCTGTGGAAAATGGTGTCTGGTTCAAGGCTTCAGTGGCCGAAGGCGAGGCCATCATTATCGACACCTCAGTTGTTCATCCAGAGATGGGATCAGCAAATATGGCTCCAGAATTGCCAGTGGAGTCAATTTTAGCTCCAGCAGTTGAAGCAGCAGAATCTTCAGGACCCTCCA
Organism: Colocasia esculenta; assembly: GCA_014218235.1. NCBI lineage: Eukaryota > Viridiplantae > Streptophyta > Magnoliopsida > Alismatales > Araceae > Colocasia > Colocasia esculenta. Next base: position 13,462,959 of record CM024761.1, read on the forward strand.
TTGCAGAAGTTCAGTCTGAAAGTGCAGTAGAAGAAGAAAGGGTGTTTGTAGAAGCTTCAGGATTTCCAGAAGAACCAGTTCAAACCTTTGCAGAAAGGCGAATTGAGGATCTCCTCCCAGAGGACATTATTCCTGTTGAGGACCCCCATCCCTCAATTGTAGTTGCATCATTCTGGCAGACATCATAGATTCCATTCCTCTTATTTCCAGTGCTCCAGAATCAAGTAGCAGTGTTGTCAAAGAGACTGTGGCATCAGGCCACATTGATGACAAATGGAAGATGTTCCAGTCGAGGTAGAGCACCAAGCTGCCCAAGGTGACTCTGTGCTGGAATCTGCTCCCAGTCAGGGGGAGCAAGTATCAGATGAAGAAAATGCTCCTATTGAGGGGGAGCTATCAAAAGAAGGTCATGAAGACGCAATTCCAGATGTTAATAAGGTTGAAGAGCATTGAGATTTTTCAAATTTGGATGACAGAGAAGGGGCGACTGCAAGCTCTTCGAGCTCAGATGATGATCTCCCTCCTCTAGAAAATAAAAGTAAGAAGAAAGGAAAAGAGGTTGCCTCTGGAGTTCCTCTCCTGGCTGATTCTCCATTTCAGAGGCAGGCTAAGAAGAAAATTGTCATACAATTGAAGCCAGTAATTGAAAGGCTGAATGTTCAAGGTGAACTACTATGTTCTCTCCAGTCAGATGTCAACTCTATCTTTCTGAGTCAAGCTTCGGCTAACAAAGAGTTGGCCCAAATCAGGAATGCTATGACATGGTTCAACCAGGAAATGAGCAGCATGAAAGGCATGCTCTCAGATATTATCAAGGCAGTTGGAGCTCACGCTCCTCCTCCTCCAGAAGCAGCACCAGCCCAGCAGCAGCAGCATCAGAAGAGGTAGGGCCAACAGGGCCAGCTGATCAGGATGTAGGGCCAACAGGGCCAGCTGTTCAGGATGCAGGGCCAACAGGGCCATCTGAGCAAGAATCCAGACCATTGGAGAGTGAGTCTGTGCAGATAGAGGCAGAAGAGATCTTGGCACCCAACCCCCAGCTCCCTCTTCCCCTCTCACACACCTATTCCTCCAACTCCACCATCAGCTCCTACAGCACCTCCTGCTCCTCAAACATTCAAGAAGCCTCAATCTAGACCAATTTCATCTCCTACCCCATTTCAGTCCACCATTCCTTCTCCTTCTCCTACAGTTGAGGCCCTTCCAGGATCCTCAGCTGGAGCATCATCCTCCTCCTCCTCCGGTCCCTCCCTTAGACCCACTGATGATCTTCACACTACTTCACATTCTTTTCTTCATCCTACTCCTCCACCCTCTTTCATCACTATCATACCTGAACATGCTCAACTCAGTTCTCCCTTTATTGAAAAGATAAAGGATGAATTTGAGGAAGGGATCCTCAGGTCTGTGTTGAAAGTGGGAGACCATGTTCACAGGGCAGATCCTTCTATTCCTGCCTCCAAGAAGAGGAAACTTACTTCTACCTCTTCCTCTTCCTCTGAACCCAAATACCCTCCTTTGTGGTTCTCTCTCACAGTGGACAACCATCATAACCCACTGTATAGGGAATACCTTTCTAAAGTTGCTTTGCCACCATCATCAACCTTCCTTTTCAAAACCTTACAGATCATCTGCACACCATTTTCCCCTATACTTCTCTTTCCAAAACTGAAAAATCCAAAATTTTCTCTCTTGCTCACTCCAAATCTGAAGAGCAGTGGGGCAAAGGTCACAAGGATCTTTTCAAGAAGTTCACTCTTGCCAAATCTGCCAGATTTCCTCCAAGGGACCACTCCTTGACTCTCTCTGAATGGTTCAGGATGTACCACAAAGAACTCTGGGCACCCTTCATTCAATCGGAAATAAAGATGATCAGGCATTTCATGCTCTTCAACAACTACAGATATATTCATAAACTTCCAGAAGTTCAGCTCTGTCAGTTCAGGAAGGCCATTTCAGCTTTGTCTCCAGTTATAGCTCCATCTTCAGATATTCAGGTAGATTTTGCTACACTTCAAATACCTGAGGAGATAGCCCTGCCTCAAATTCACTTTCTAGTTATGGAATCCTCTGTAGGATCCATCATCTTTGAGCGTTTTGCCAGGTTTTGGGCAGAATTAAAGTGCAGAAAGGATACCTGGTTTCCTTTTCTAGATTCCTGTTCAGGGAATATCACCAGGGCCATGTCAAGGCTGAAGTTCTCTCCCCTATCTTGTCTGAATGTGAAAGGCTCACATCTTCTGATTGGTCAAAGTTCTACCCCTTGTCAGCTCAACAGTTGTCAGCACTCAATGAAGCTCAGGCCAGGAAGGCAAACCAGCTATTTCTCCAGCCACCTTCCTAGATATGAACTCCATCAATCTTGTTCATGACCCCTTCAAGGTCTGGGAAGAAAAATATAAAGTGTATGTGGCTTTGCACCAAGCTCTCCGAGCTACCACAATCACTACCCTGTCACCATGGACCAGTTCCTCTCCTGTGCCAGCTTTGGCACTTCTCGGTTTCTCAAGATGAACATGGACAAAGATGCCTATGCTGATCTTCTCTATAGCATTTAGATCTTCATCTCAACGGATGGCTCCCACCATGGGACCATCTTACTCTGTGTCGTTTGGAGCTTTTAAAAATCTTTTTGAAGAGCAGAAAGTTCAGGCATGGGAAACTATCTCCCATTTTGCCTCTCTGTTGTCTCCTGCCTTCTATTTACCTGTACCTCCGCAATAAATACATGACCCTCTGTGTATTCTCTCTTTCTCTTTCTCTCTTCTTTCTTTGTCAAAGTTTTTCTTTTTGCTTAATGACAAAAAGGGGGAGAACAGTACAAAAAATTCAGATATATTTTTTTTTCATGCTTATTGTTCAGTTTTGTCATCACCAAAAAGGGGGAGATTGATGATCAGTCTGTCCCCATGCAATTTTAATTAATTATATATATATATATATACATATTTTGATGATTAACAAAACCAAACAAGAATTTATCAATTATATCTGCTGAATATTTCATAAGTCTTAAGTACAGGAAAAATACCGAAGTCAAACAAGCCAATAAAGGTATGCATTACTACTCTGAAGCTTTAATCTTTTCAACATGAGATTTCTCCAAGTCCATATCGATTTCTGTTGAAGTTCATAACGATTTTCTTATAAGACTGAAAAGTCATGTTGTTTCAAACAAGTTGATGTCAACGACTTCATAAGTTATCATAACGATTCCTTTAGAACTCGCAACGACTTGCTTGTTGTAACGACTTCATAAGTTATCATAACGATTCCTTTAGAACTCGCAACGACTTGCTTGTGTAACGACTTCATAAGTTATCATAACGATTTCTTTAGAACTCGCAACGACTTGCTTGTTGTAACGACTTCATAAGTTATCATAACGATTTCTTTAGAACTCGCAACGACTTGCTTGTTGTAACGACTTCATAAGTTATCATAACGATTTCTTTAGAACTCGCAACGACTTACTTGTTGTAACGACTTCATAAGTTATCATAACGATTTCTTTAGAACTAGCAACGACTTGCTTGTTGTAACGACTTCATAAGTTATCACAACGATTCCTTTGAAACTCGTAACGACTTGCTAGCCATAACGATTTCTTTAGTTCTCGTAACGATTCTTTTGAAACTCGTAACGACTTGCTAACGATTTCTTTAGTTCTCGTAACGATTCTTTTGAAACTCGTAACGACTTGCTAGCCATAACGATTTCTTTAGGATTCATAACGTCTTGCTTTGTGCAACGATTTGTTAAGAGTTTCATAACGATTTCTGTATTGTTATAGAACGATTTGCTATGACTCATAACGATTTCATAAGTCATACAGCCTTCAATTTCATATCTTGATATCTTATTCATCTTAAAGCACTGACCAGTCAAAATCCACGTAGACATCTCTCTGACGCTTTTGCATTTATGAGATCTGAACGTATCTCTGCATGCATGCAGACCATATCATCCTTTATCGTGCTTACTCTGATAACATCCTTTAGACTTAAGCCAGTTGGCATTACTATTTTCTTGACTATTGCTACTGACGTTGACTGATATCAGAGACAACCTATATGTCTGCTATTTGAGTTTGACATCTGTGCAGACCTTTGATGAAGCTTCATGGTACAACGTTAGACAAATAGAAGCCAACGGATATCTGTGAAGATCTCATCTCTTTACGTGCTCAAGTGATCAAAAGACTGTGACAGGAAGCTTCCAAGGCTCCAGATGTCATTCAGTCTAACGACTACTCAAAAGAGAGACAACGGTCTCTTCAACGACTAGATTTCAAATTGAAGATATATATACAAGACAGAAGAATAGAAGGATTATATTATTCAAGAGACTATTTTCAAATTCTTCTGAAGAAAATCGAGAGCCAAGATCCTTCACTCCGTTTAGCCTTTTGCTCTCTTGCTCTCCACTAGTTTTTGTGAAAATCTTGTGAGAGCATGTACAGTTCTGAGAGTGTGAATTGTTCATAATCTCTTCGCTCTCAGTTCTAGTTGCTTCAGATCCTCACTTATCAAAAGCTGGATCTAGGGGCGTGAAAGTCATTATTCTTCTCTGTGATGTTCCCTTCAGGTGTGAAGGAAGACCTGGTGGTATCCAGGGTGTTGTTCCCTTCGGTGTGAAGGAAGACCTGGTGGTATCCAGGTGTTGCTCCCTTCGGGTGTGAAGGAAGACCTAATGGTATCCAGGGTGTTGCTCCCTTCGGTTGTGAAGGAAGACCTGTGGCATCCAGGGTGTTGTTCCCTTCGAGTGTGAAGGAAGACCAGCTGAGCTGGGTGTTGTAGCGTCCTTAGGGGGACTGTTCCCTAGTTAGTGAAATCATGAGTTGTTGCTCAGGGACTGGACGTAGGACTCCTAAGGAAAGGAAGTCCGAACCATGATAACTCTTGAGTTGTGTGATTGTCCTCCTTGCGTGATTGTTATTTAAACTAACTGTGACTAACGTTGTTCGAAGATCGTTTGTGTGATTGTTTTTTGTTACAGGTATCTCCTAGATTAAATTTAAAAAGACCCATTCACCCCCCCTCTGGGCTCGTCAACTGGGCAACACACCTGTCGCGCCCGACCGCCCCGTCGCGATTTGACTCTCGACAGGTAAGTTCACCGCGTTTTCAAGAATCCGACCAGAATTGAAAAAAAATGTGCATATGCCCTGTTATTAAGTTTTATACCCCTTAATTAGCCATGATTAACCCATGTTATAGTTAATTCGACTTGGTACGTTAATAAATGGCATTAACGTTATAAATTTAATTATTTAAAATGACATGTGCACGACTTGTCATATCCTCAAGATTTCTTTACACTCACACACACATAACATTATAAATTGCCATTTGAGCCTGATAAATTATGCAATATTGTATTCGGAAAATTAGCAAAATAAATGACTAAATTACCCTATTTTTATTAAATACAATTGTTTTCGTTTTATACGAGCATTTCAAATACCGTTATCGTTTTCCCTCTGCTTCGAGCACTCGAGGCACGACGGACCCGTTTTCTACACACTTTCTCTTGGCTTGGACCACCTTTCCACCGGGAATACTCTCGACTGGACTAGGGAATCCTTATCAAGACCTCTGTAAGTCTTCTTGGCTTTGGCGCACGTCCTTAGTCAACGAGCTGGTTGTACCCCAAAACCCGTTACATCCTAGGGATCAGTACGATCCATGCCTTAGTGTTTTTCCTTCTCGTCTCGGGATCACTCCGAACCATTTGGCCATGTTCACGACATGACTAAGTGGGTGGTTGTGACTTCTACCAGACTGCCGGCACCTGACCTGGTGCTGTGCAACCGTTACTATCGGAGTTTCACGTATTTTACAGAATTGTCTCTATCTCATCTAATGTCCATATCCTCTTATCTGTTCACGTTCTCTCTACACTCTCATCTATCTCGTCTAGTACTCTCTTATCTCTTCTTGGTACTCTATCGGCCATGCGTGTGATTGTCTAAGATAAAAGAAATGACTAATGCCAGCGCAATAGGGCCCGATCAGGTCCTAGGAGGAGCGCCCGAAAAGTGTCAGTGCCTATGGGAGTTAAAATGATCAAGGATGTGTTACGGCATGCATCCAGTGCCAGCATACTATCAAGATTAATCAATGACAATCAAAGTACTATCTCTACAAGTGCAAGCGTGATCGTTATTAGTGCACCGTTGTGCAATTTACATGTTATAACATTACATGGCCATTCTATTGTCGTTCTCGTTGTACTATTTACCTGTGCCAGTTGCTATTGTTCTCTTGTTATCATGACATGCTCTACATGACTTTACTCTCTAGTTAGCCTGCCATTAAAACATTAACTATTTAAAGCATGCTTGTGTTTCATGAGATATTAAGTCCTACTGGGCGTTATTCGCTCATCCTGCATATTTATTTAATGTGTTTCAGGTGAGTCGGATCATGACCACACTCACGAGGATGGGACCGATGAGGAGACTCAGGAGTGACCATTTCTACGACCAGTGCTGTCTAGTATTAGTCAGTTAGTATAGAATGAGTCAGTTAGTCCATATGTATTAGTTTGGTTTTCAATAAAGTACTCGGGGCCCTAGTTTTGGCTCTGATACGTTGATGTATTAGTCAGTTTATGAAGATGATGAGTTATTAGTGAATGTAATGGAGATTGTTGGATTATTAATGAAATTAGAATTTAGTTGGTATTATCCAATTGTGCAATAGTTTGTTATTTATTTTCTCGCTCTGTACTATTTAATAACTATAATTCCGCTCCGATATTCCGTGTCGGGACTTCCAACATATCTTTTTTGATAGTATGAAACAAACCTCACCCAGATTATAGAAATCATTCCTCGAATGAATGCCTTTATTGGGGTATCGAAACTCTTTCATCCAACAACATCAGGTGATTCTAAATATCAACTCTTTAATCCAACATCAAATTATTCTAAATAGCTTCGTATAGAAGCCAAGGTTTCAGAGAAGTGACTGATCAAACAGCAGCAATCAAAATGTCTAATTAATTTAGATCTTCTTATTCATAAAAGCTCTCTCTAAAAATCCATTTTTTTTCGAAGCGTGAACCAAAAACAAAATGTCGTAATAACAAAAGGGACGACAGACGACGCACTTCCGACAAGATTAATATGGAGCAATCTTACCGAGAAAAAAAGAAAGCTACGAAAAGAGAGAAGACGTCAGTTGCAATGCCGACAAGGCTCGTAGGGATAGAGCTCAACAAGCAAACATGCGCAGTGGCTACGCTTGTGGGGGAACATGGAGCTGTCAGCAATCTGGTGGTGAATGGAGAAAAGAGTCATCGACCGTCGTGGGTGTGTGTTGGCAAAGACCTGGATGGATGAGACTTGAGGGGCCCTAGGCCGCCGACGGCGAAGACGCTCCCAGAGGCTGGAGATGGAGATGAGAGCCAGAGGCGAGATTGTTAGGGAAGGTGACGGCGTCGATATGTGCAGGTGAAGGATTTTGTTGTGTCAAGATACGTGGAAATAACACCCACAAAATATGTTTTTGGGATGCCTCAAGTATATATATATATTTATACCCCAAAATTTTAGATTTACATAAATTTATGTTATAATTAGTATACATAGTTATAATTATGTTTAAATTGAATAAAATAAATAGTAAAAATATTTTTAAAATATCATAAAATGACTATTATAAAGTGTCAAACAACAAAGTCTGTAAAAAAAAATCTTGAAAAGTTCACATATACTATGTAATATTTAAACATCAAATTTTAAAATTTATTTTTTATATATTTTTATTTTAATTTATTTTATCTTGTTGTTCGAATGTTGTGCAAGAGTAACATCTCCAAATAAATTTTTCCTGGGATCATAGTCTAAAGTAGACATCTTCAGTGGAGTGATATTACTTGAGAAATAAGTTAATGAACAATGTATCATGTATTATAAAGAAGAAAAAATATTAATATATAGTAAAATTTAACTTCAGAATTTGTAAATCGTTTCAATTTTTTGAATGAATATATAGTTACTTTATATAAAGTAATATTTTATATAAAAACTATGAGACAGTCTTAAATTTTCCTTAGTTTACTTACATATTCTATATCTTCAACTTGTTTGACACTATTATCTAATTCAGCATTATCTTTTGATTCTTGCCAATATTAAAAGAAATAGATTTAGTTGTAGATCATATTTTCTACATAAAATTTAAAAAATATATACGAAAAATTCTCTTTCTATATAACAGGAGGTAGTATGGGTGATTTACATTTGTGATAGCTAAATATTTTTTAATCAAATTTTTATCATCAATTAGTTAAATTGGTCATTTTGACGAATATTGATTTCATATATTTGTATTTTGAATATGAACTTATTTCGTAGAAATTTATCTAAATTTTCTAACCACAAAAATTATCTCCGTCATGTAAAGAAATAAAATAAATCACTTATTAACAATCTAAAATTTGATCAATTATATGTTGTATGATGTTTACATTAAAAATAACAATTTATTTTTGTTATTCATTCTCGCAATTTTGCTACAAGTTGGTCGAGATATTTTTTTTTCAACTAGCATTGAGTAGAGCAACAGTTGAGATGTCCAAGACTCGAGGTCCCTCCCACCCACCCAAATCCCAAGCCATAGAGAAATCCTTTTAGAATAAAATTTTGAAAAAACTTTGGATAAATCTAGATCTAGTGAGAATAGAACTTACAACCTCCTACTGCATGTTGAAGTGCCCCACCAATCGAACTACTCCTTATGTCCTACTAGTCGATAATTTAAATTAATAGTCTCACAATCAAATAACACAAATGCATGAGGCACTTCAGTGTAATCAAATGTTGTATATTTTTTGTGAGTTTGCTACACTTAAGAATGTGAGAGAGTTAACATGAGAACATTCTTCTCCCTTGGAGAATAATGCACTCTCTTGGTTCACTAGTCCTTGATTTTTTTATAAAAAAAAGTGAGAGAGTTAAATGGAGACAAATCGAGTGCATTTAAAAGTTTAGTGATTTTACGTGAGTAGTTTTATGAAAGGGGAGAAAGATTTTTTATTTCACCAAAGAATATGAATTTTAAATCAATAAATCGCTAGAGTTGTTTTGGACTCTATGTTTGCAAGTTTCTAGATTTATTATTTTTATATTTGAAAATCGGATTTATCAGTTATTAATCTTGATGACTTACACTTGCAAGCATGCAGGTTCCTGATGTCTTCGTTGGCCAAAAAATTTGTTTGGAAACATGTATCATAGAATATTTAATAATCAAATATAAAATAGAATATCTAGTAATCAAATTCCATTGATGTGCACATGTGCCATATTTTTTCTCTCGCTAAGATAACACCTGAATTTAATATCTTGATAGCCTGATATAGCGTCAAGTAATATATTTTTGACAAAGTAATAATAAAAGTTGTTCGGATAATCCATTTAACTCAGTCTTATAGTCACTTTTATAATTTAAATTCTAGTTCTGCAATTTTATTTGGTCAAAGGATGAGATTGTTTGGTAATTATATTATTTCTTGATGTAAATTATAATATTGTGTGCTCGACATATGCAATTGTGAGAATTTTATAGCACTCATAGTCATTCTCAAGATCAAATAATTATTTAGAGATATCTGAATGTATCAGAGACATTTTGTTTAATATCTCAATATTGAACTTCACATATAACACTTTTTAAATATACTCTTTTAGTTCATCGTAACTACTTATATGACATTTTGCAACACTTACTGGCCATAATGCATATAGAGTATTGTATCTCATTGTATGTCCCAATGGACATAAAATTCTCAGGCTAATTTCACTTTAACAGTTCGCTTCTCTAGTCTTCTGTTAATATTTTTTTTTTTCATTTTGTAAACTATTGTGACAGTGACTGGTGATGGTTGGTGATGAGACACTTCAATTTTGAAACATGTTCTCTTCACTATTTTAATCTCAGGTATACCCACATAAGCGTTGAACATAAAATTTTGTCCAATAGAGTTATTTGGATGATTTTGTCCAATAGAGCCACCCAACCCAATCATTGGGATCAATGTCACAAATTATTAGGGTCATCATAATAATTTTGACTATTTTGAGCTTGATTTTTGAAATAAATTTTAAAATTTTGAAAATTCCACTAGACCCTTTTTAAGGGGCCACATACTAAGACAATGACTTCTTGTTTTGAATTATTAGTTTAAAGTCTCATTCTATAATCTCCATTAAGGACCGTGCAATTTCATTAATTGATCGACAACTTTATAAAGGATTTAGCATTTATACTATTATATATGTACAAATTCAAAATTGGGCTAAAAATTTTCAGTTTCTTTGTCGCTATCTTTTAATAAGTGATATTTGGTACCTAATTTTCCACAATGAAGTAATCACAAGATGGGGAATAAAATGGTTCTACAAATTTTCGTACTTTAATTATGAAGATTGGAGTTTCGGAGCCAATAGAGAACTAGACAACCTGACACCACCAACATTAGTAAGAAAAGGATTTCAGTGTTGCTTCTCTTCCTCTAACCTTGAATCCTACATTGTTCTTTGGGAACCTAGAGATTAGAGTAATAAAACCAATAAAGATATTTGATAGATGATAGAACAACTAACTCATGCCCATAAAAAGATAACTGGACGTCAAGAAAACAACAAAGCAAAAGCGTGTCCTACACCGGGCCATCCTTCTTGGGCCATGGCCGCCATCACTTGCACCACCAGCCCAGCATGCATCATGACCCCAGCGGCGCCGCCCGTAGCCACCATTGCTTGTGCGTCGGGGGAGGGCGGGCGGCAATGTGTGTGAGGGAAAGGGAGGGATTGTGGGTGGGGAAATGCTTAATGTACGTCTGCTCGGGCAAATCAGGTGGGGAAATGCTTAATGTACGTCCGCCCGGGCAAATGATTTGCCCGAGCGGACGAGTCAAGGCATGTCCAGCAAATATCGTCCGCCCGGCCAAATCATTATCGTCCACCCGGACAAATCATTTGCCCGGGCGAACGTGCGCAAAGCGCTTCTCTTGTGGGTGTTTTGAACGTGGTGATGCATGGTAACACAAACGAGAATGTGTTTCGGGGTGTCCCGAAATCAGATTGATTTCTTGAGAGAGAGAAATGCTAACAATTGTATTTCAGTTATAAGAGAGAGTTCTCGTTAGTCCACTTTAAGATGGTTCAATATATCTTGAAATATAATTTTATAACTCTAAATTAGATTTTGTGAGTCAACATAAGTATTTATGAATCCAACTCAAAATTTTATTATCCTCTTGTAACTGAAATGCAAGTATATTCTTGCACTAAGTAATTTTCTTTTAAGAAATATTTACTCTAGTCCTGAACAACTAAAAGAGTTTAGCGTCTTTGATAGAATTGGTATTTTTAGATGATACAAAGTCCCGTCATAAAAGTAACATTAAATATCGTTCATCTTCCCATAAAATAAATTTATTTCACTTAACAAATTATTTATTCCACTTATCAAATTATTTGTTCATGTTTGTTCTACTTAGTAAATTTTTCCTTTTTGTTGAATTTATTTTTCTTTTTTAACATAACTAAATTAGCTTCTTTTGATAGTCAACTAAATTAATTTAGATTAAAGAGATTATATAATGGACAGATTAATTAGGATCAGTTTAAATTAAAAAAATCATTCTAATATTTTTTTTGGTTTTAAACACAACTAAGTCAAAGCATATAAATAGGATACATCATCGTCAAATATGTCATCATATCCCAACGTATTCTTATTTAAAATTAGATTAATGTTTACTATGCAGTTAATTTTCTTATGAAATTCAAGCTATTGACATAAGAGATGAGTTGAGTTCTGACTTCTTCGCATTAGAGTGGTTAAGAAATCAAGTTTAATTTAAATATTCCTAACTATTAAATAGTTTTATATGAGTTATTTGAAATATCAGATTAATCAAACAACATTTATTCGACTATTACGAAAGTCTGTATTATTATTAACAGTCGCGTCGTAGACTATATGGTTGTGTGGTCAAATAAGATCTAACATGAGAAATACATTTATAATCTGCAATTTTTATGTGGTCATGAATCTATTTTACTTAACAATTTATTTTATTTAACTTCAGTTAATGTTACCATTCTCATATGATATTTCACGGGTTATGTGCTAAAGCATTAATTTTGTACAAATCTCTTAATTAATATATCACTTATTACTTACAAAAAGAAATGATATGACTATGTAATTTGTGAATGTATAAATTTGTATTAGACTACTACTTATCTAATTAAATACTGTAGCAATTGCCATACTTTTTTATTTACTCATTTGTAAGTTATGGATCTATGTGTTTGTACCAGCTATCTAAATATGATGCAGTAGATCATATCCTTCCACCTGATCAAAACTGGAATATCATAACGAAGTAAGTCACTTGACCAACAGGCAATATTACCTTAGCTGTATGAGGATGTTGCTAAAAGGAGGTGCTTGCTTTCGCACAAGCAAACCAAAAGTGGGATATAAATGATCTACCATAAGAGAGGACAATGAGACCTCCATTATCCACTTTCCTCCATTAGATTATTAGAGGACTTAAATGGGGAGAAAGAAAATAAAAATAAAGCCCAAGTCACATGGGCAACCTTGGAGATGGAGCATTGTTCATGTTTTCTTATCTTTTCTCCCTTTCCATATATCACCAGTGAGAAAATATCAAACATCCAATTCAATGCACTTACCCCATTTTGAGTGCATAATTTTATGAGACAAGAAGAATTTTTGTTGAACTTTTGGGAAACAGATACTTATTTTAAATTCATTGTTTATGGCACCAGGACAGGGAGGACATACATCATCCAGTGAAATGAGCCCATCTATTTGAACCTTCACTTCATCCCTCTGGGTTCTGATATGAGGCTGCAGTGCTCATGACATATCTAGTGCAGTATCAAGGGATCACTACAAGCAGTAATAGGATATGAACTACACGCCAAGAGAATTATGAGAGCTCTCAGCCACTGTACAGCTACTTTATGGAAATTTGTTTTTGCAAGCATGGTTGGTTCCTCATACAAAATTAGAAGAACACAGAGAACCTGTGCTAGGGACAGTTCAAGAACAGTTCCTCGCACGTATAAAAGCGTTGTCATGGAGCATCGCAGTGTTTTATCAGCTTCCTGTTGATTGTAATATCTAGTGCGGTTTTCGCGACATCATTGTATACAGAGATTGGAACAGCAACACTGGTGCCGAGATACTCTGAGTTTTTTTTTTGTCCATTACGTTCAAAAAGGGATAGGGAACCTGAGGATATCATAATGTGTGCTCTGGGGTTAAGCAAACCAATTCAATGTGTGGATTGCACAGCATGCAAGCAAAATACTGTCATACAGTCTCTCCGACTTATGTGCACACAGGCAAATGAATCAAAAGAAAAACTTATTTTTACACACCCTGAGGGTAGCAGTACCAAGAGAAAGATCTTCTCAAGAATCAATGAGGCCTCCACAGATTGGGAATAGGGGAAAAAAAATTACAGCTTCGGAGAGCCTCTTTCTCATCATCTATGTAGTTGAATATATAACATTTTGGCTGCAACTAAAAAAACTTCTTCAGATTTGTCTAACATCAGTATCCCCACCCCCTCATTAAAAGCTTAGATATGGGGATCATATATAGAACTCATGCATCGCCACAAGCAGCACGCCTTTACAGCTGTTACAGGATAGGAGTAGGTGATTTCATGAAAGTCTCACGTGGATTGCTTCATGTATCCTATGCTTCACCAAGCTGGCCTTTGCCTCGAGCCGAGCGGTATAGCCGACGGTGTTAGGCCTCAGTGACCTCTGTTGCAAAACTTGGCAGTACTCGTGGTCTTTGCACCGCCCATCGTAACGCAACCACTGAATCTGTGCATGGTACAACGGGAAGAACCACATCTGGATCACAGCATATGTGAAGTAGGGAATAAGGGCAGCAACCACAACGAGTGGCACTATGATCCAATACAAAGCAGCAGCGGCCAGCTGTTCGGCAAAGATCATGAAAGCTGTGGTGGATATGGAAGGCGTAATGGCGCCGTAGGCGAAGAGGAAGAGGTACCACACAGCAATGCTGCCCCATAGGAAGATGTGCTGTATCAGAGTGAAGTAGCTGATGGAGAGGGCCATCTGGCAGTTGACAACCCATACGACGCAACTGTACATTGTGGCACCAAAGGTATCGATGCTCACAACGTGGCCGTCTTTGCGGAATGCTTGGTGATGCAGTGTGCCAGTGCAGAAGAAGAAGATGGTTATGGCACTGCAGATGCCATTAACTATCCAGCCAATTATACGGATCCAGCTGAAGAGAAGGTTCTGGGTGCCTTCTTGATACAGTATGGGGAACTGCAATGGCAGTAAGGAGTGAGGTTAGGATCACTGACCAAATGACATAAGCATTCAAGTTAAGCAACGATGGAGGGGGGGAAATTTGAAGTATGTGCATAAATATGAGAAGATGCAAAATTTAACAAACTGTGTGACTAGTGACATAACATGGGAATGTCCACGTGACTGCGTTTGTAGAATAATGCCATGTCTCACTTTCACTATATTGTGTATTGAGATACAAGCTATCGATTGCAAATATCACAACAATTAAGGCCGTCCTCCTTTGAGCTAGAGTAAAAATGACCATACAGAGCATGCACACTTAGGTACTTCATAAGAGAACTGCTAGGTCTGGCTGTCTACCTTGAGACAGTATTGCGTGGAAACGTCCTGATCAAAAACACCCAAGGCAATTGCTGGAAGTGAAGTGAAAAACACATTGTATAATGCCAAGAACCAATCATTGTAAGCAGGCTGCCCAGAAAAGGAAGTATATGCCTCAAACAGGAAAACTGTAAAACCAAATGTGATGTTCTTGTAAAAGAAATAGCAGATCTGCAAAAACAGTAGAATGCGTCAACCTTGTTCACCCAGGGATAAGTTGCATGACATGAAGAAACAAGAAAAATGAGTACCATCAATGATAACCTCCTATAACACCAATGGCCATGCACAAGTACCAGCCGCTCCAGAAAACGAAACTGAGCAATTGCAACGTCACTTGCCATGACAGCCTAAAAACATAGAACAAGGCATACAAAAGGTCAAAAAAGAATGTCAAATTTACAGCAGAAGAATGGGCTAGGAGCTAACCAAATCAAACTAACAATATCTACAGTTATCTACCAGGATCCAAGTTGTTTGCTAGATACAATATGGGTAATATTTAGAGTGACTAACCTGCATTCCTTCAGAACCACTGATGCCGATCCCTATATCAGCTTCTTGGAGCATACCTACATCATTTGCTCCATCACCAATGGCTAATGTTGTTTGGCCTGTGCCAGTTTTGACAAGCCTTGTGACCTAAACGTTTTAATCATGCTCAACTTTAAACTTTATTGTGCAAAGTTAAACAGCTATCATTTACAAGATGTTAAACAACATCACCATCGAGCATAATCATAACTCACTAGAGCTTTTTGTTTGGGCGATGAGCGACAGCAAATGACAGATGCACAACCAACTGCAAGGGCTAAAAACATGTTCTTGACATCATCCTCTAGAGCAAATGTGAGTGACTTTCCATCGATGACAAGAGCAAAAGCATCAGTAGAAAATGGAGTAAGAAGATTCTTTCCCTCGTTTATTTGACGAACAACGCTTGCCTTGGATGCCTGAAATAACAATGAATAATTCTAAATGGTGATTTGATTGTCAACCAATCAAATGGATACCACTGTATCATTTACTTTTCTGGAGCTGTTTTTTTTTAGTTTTTTTTTTTATGGCCCAGGTTAGAACCAGGGGCTCCTCCTAAACCGCCCCACCCCAATACCAACAGAGATGTACTTTTCTGGAGCTGTTTCCCACTGTGAACAATTGCATGGTTAACTTAGGTTAAATTTTGTTGTATAACAGTGTCCTTAGGTTTCGAGGCTAGAATATTTAAGTTTAAAGGAATGTTAAACGATCAATTGAAGGAAAGAGATAGTGAAGAATGCTGGAAATACTGATCTTCATAGGACAAAATTTAAAAGGAACATAAATACAAACCATTACAAAATATTGGGAAAACTGAGAGCATAAAAACGGTACTAGCAGGTTTTCAGAAGTTATATTGACCACTTTACTTTAAAGTTCAATTAGCATCATCAACGTTTTTCCTCTGAAAAGTGATAAACAAAATGTGCTGCTTCAATAGCCTGAAAGTACAGCCCTCACTCCTCAGTACAGGATATCTCTGAACAAATGAAAAATGAAAGCCACAATAGAGCCAAATGAAATAGAATTGACTTAGGGCATCATTATGGCAACATACAACTCACAAAGTCAAACTAGAACTCCTGTATGAATGGCATGAATACTTGCTAAGAACCTTAGCTTCGAATCCTATTTATCTCGAACAAAAGAGACAGAATCTGATTAGTTGTATGTGACTATGCATATCATGTTTTTACCATTACAATGGAGAATATTTAAGTGTCATTCTGATCAAATAAATGTTAACATAGCGCAGTATCAAAAGAATACATTTCTGCTATTTTTTGGGGGGATGCATTTCTGTTGTAGTTTAATGATAATGATCATTTAATATAACACTGAACATGCACGCTACTAGAGACAGGAAAACAAAAGGCATCAGAAACATATTTACCAATCAGGAAAAGTTGTTTACATTGTAAATGGCATCCTTGTTTCCCTTTTTCTCTAGTTCTTTAATCTCAGCTATATCCAGACTAATACTAATCTGCTTCATTCCTTCTCTTAGTAAACTACACGCATAGCTGCAAAAATCTCATGTAAGTCAGAGGAAGCAATACAACCCCCCCCTTCCCCCCCCCCCACACACACAAAAAAAGAAAAAGAAAAAGGAGAACTATTGGCTTCACTTTGGTAACAGTAGGAGAGCCTCACAAAAGAATACCCATATTGATGGCTGTCTCCATCTTATCTCCAGTGAGTACCCATATCTTAATTCCGGCTTGGGCAAGTTTGTCGATGCATTCAGGAACCTGTAGATCATGGTGAAAAAAAGTGCATGCTGAGTCATGGCCCAATTCTTGGATTTATCTAAAAAATCAGAAGCTTCACGTATATCCCAAAAACTAAACATACTTGCGATTATCTCACCCCCCCAACCACAATTTCATGTAGCTGAACTAATGTTTATATGCCAAATCTTCTTCATTTTTCTATGCATCAACAGAAGGCCTGGGGAGAGGATGCGAGATATGATTTTTATATTTAAAATGTTGTATGAGAAAATTTCATGAGCATTATATTCAAAATAGATGGATTCTGATGGACAAAAAAAAAAAATTTCACGGCTTGAAAGTTATTTGTAAAATATAAAAGCAAGAAAATTGCAGCTCATGTAGGTTAAATTCCTTAGAAACTTCAACGCACCCCATCCTGCAGTCTATCTTCAACAGCAGTGGCACCAAGAAGAATCAAATTTTGCTCTATTTTATCAGCTACTTCATCAATTCTCTCATCTCTATCTGCAGTAAGTAAATTTTTTGCCTCATTGAGCTCCTTGTTGAATGATGCATATTCTTCTTCATCAAGTTCACGATACGCAACTACCAAAGTCCTCAAACCTGCAGCTGCATACTCATTTATGTGCTCCCTGGTCTCTTCCTCAAATATCCTTCCATTTTCAGCAAGCCTTTCAAACATGACACTGCAAGACAGTCATGCCAAGGTATCAACAAACATAGGCAATTACAGTTACATGTGATGTGGAAGTTTGAGGTGCATTTGTATGTGTAGGAAGAAGACATTCATGATATACTGCAGATGCATCAATCCTAACAATAAATGATTAAAGCTTCTGATGGATCTCACTAACCTGTCAGCACCTTTGCATAGCAGTAGAATTTTTCCCTCCTCATCTCTAACTATCACAGACATTCTCTTCCGTGCGCTACTAAACTCTAGGACACTCAAGAGCTCATAAGTCCTGACAGGCAGTAAAATGCACAATGTCATTCAGGGGTAAAGTAATCCAAACAGATCAATGGAAAAATATTAAAGGAGCAATCATAGTCATCCGGCTGGGTTGATATAGAAATCCTAATCTCATTTTCTAAAGTATGTGACAAAAAGAAGGGCTTACCTTTCAACTTTCTGGCATGACAAAGGATCCAACTCATGAACACATATGCATGTCTGTGTTCTCTTATAGAATTCAAAACCTATTTCTTTTGCTGCAACAACTAGTGCAGCCTCATCTGGTGATTCAGCTTCATATGTTACTTTACCTGACTGTTCATCTACTTCAGATATGACTGTATGACAGATTGACAACGAACGAAAGAATTTCCGAATGATATCAGACTGAGGCTCATTGATCCAATTACCATCCATGATCCGCCTATCCTTAAAGTTAAATCCCTTAATTGCAGACCGATGATCTTTATAACTGCTCGTTTGTTCACTATTTTCTGACTCTTGGGGCAAAGATGATCCGCTTCTTTTAGCAAAGGCTCTCTCAACCTCTGTAATCCCATGGCCATAACTGGTTCCAGCAATTGAGCATTTTAAGAACTCCATTTGGTTACATGTCAGAGTTCCAGTCTTGTCTGATAATATAGTGTCAATTTGGCCAAGTTCCTCATTCAAATTAGATGTCCGGGCATGTGCAGGTTTGTCTTCCTCTTCATAGTACATGTTCACATCTTGATTAATAAACATGCTCTGCAAAATCTTGCAGATCTCTATCGATACATACAAAGAAATGGGAATGAAGTAGCTGAACAGCATCAAGTCTGTTAGGCAGTGCAGTATCCCTGCAGCTACTGCCCTTTTAGGATCAAAGAAAATACTAGGATCATCAGGTCTGAGATACCACCTTTTCATCTTACTGTCCTGCAGGTCATGCTTGGTTGCAATGCCAAAAATAATAGACCCTAAAGTAGATATCAAAACCAAGAGAAATAATAGAAGGTATACAATTTTGTCCATTTTTCTCTCAATTTTGCTTCTCTTGGATGGTGGGGCTGTGGCATTTTGCATTACTTTGGTGTCATGACCAGTAAAGATCACTGCCCCATAAACTTGAGTAGTGTTGCGGAGCTTAGAGTCCCTCAAAAGAAGTTGTTTAGGTGAAAGTGGATATTGTTGTCGTTCATAGTCCATACTACCTACAAAGGTATAGAGGTTGGGATTTGGATCTTCACATTTTATTAGAGCTTTAAATTCTTGGAAGCTAGAATCATCTCGTAATCCCGAAGTTACCTTCAGAGCTTGTCTCAGTTTCAAATTTGTTTCTCCATCAAGGTTTGTGGTCTCAACATAGCATATTGCATCCTCATAGCTGGAAGCAAGCAGGATAAGGTCAGCAGGAAAAAAGTGATCCTTCTCCACTTTAACAATATCTCCAACTCTTAGATTCTTCCATTCAGTATAACTGAATGTTCCATCACCACGATGCACTTCAACTTTCCTGTTATTCACCTCATTGTCCTAGAGACAAAGACGATTCGTGCATTAAACCATAAACCAGGGTGCTAGAATGAAAAAAGTAAGGCAAAATTAAATCAGCCATTTGCAATATGCAGCTACCAAAGACAAAGAACAGATGGGACAGGAAGTGGGTCACCCATATGAACCACCAGCTTTGACATATTAGCTGCATGAAAAGACTAGAAAATCTTGTACTTGAACATGCATGCTCCGCAAATGGGGAACATGTTACATGATCTCCAAAGATATTGCTAACATAAATCCGTTTATGCAAATGTCCAACGGATAACACACACATTCTACGACGACTAGCCGTTTATATCAGATGAGGATAGGGTAAAAACCGCTGTGCAACAAACATTGTATATGACAAAATAATAACCATGCATCGGTTGTTTGATTTGATCATATCTAGTGAGCTTATAGTCATCTTTTTTCTGGGAAGGGAAATTGTATAGCCATCTAATCAAGAGAAAAATTACCTGTTTGAACCGCCTCCAATCCTCTATAGCTTCCTTCACCATGCTAGCTCCTATCACAACAGCCAAAGGTAGAATAGCACTAACAGCATTGTAGGGAGCCAATGGTGTGAAAGCTAGGCACCCAGTGATGAGGAAGTATATGTTGGCGACCCTCCTGAACTGCTCAAAAAGGGACTTGGGGACGAAAGTAGCCAAGGTGTATTTGGTTGTCGACACATAGTTGGAGCAGTAATTTAGGTTGCCGGCTTCAGAGAGACCCGGGTCGTTGACGTTGGCTACACGGGAGTAGCCCGGTCCTCCAATCTTTAAATGCTCCTTCCGCCAGGTAGATTTTCCACACCAGAACGTGTAGCACTTACTGAAGACTATATTTCTCGTTCTACCACCCGCCATTTTCGTCTCAAACCACAGATTCCTCCAAATTTTGGCCAACCCAAGAGAGAGAGAAAGGAAGAAAGACGGACAGCACACTCTTAAGAAAGCTTCACCCACGACAACGATTACCAGTTACACACGAGAGGAAAACCAGATGCTCGAAAGTTGAAACTGCGCAAACATACATGCGAAGCTGAGCCAAGAAATCCTGCAATCCACGTAGAACCTAAATTCATCAATCTAGATAGAACAAGAACTAACTTACAAACAGTTGGAAGCTATTCCATCTATAGACTAAATGACAGGACCCGCTCAGAAAGCCCACATCTTTAGGACCATAGAGAAACCAGGGCCACCGTCGAGCAAGCTATAAGCACAGACATGACCACAGCAGTAAACTTTACCTGAACTTCGTAAAGAGCTAGAAAAATCCTGCACCTTGGACAAAGTCCACAGCCAAAGGACACCTGTTCATTTGCAAAGCGCCGACATCAGAGACACTCCTCAATCAAACAAAAGGCGCCCCCTTTCGTCCAACCCAGCGCTAATTAGAATCCCACGGCTGGGTCCTCCAAACCCAAACACACCACAAGACAAGGGGATGACTTGATGAGGAAAGGAAGAACCGGTGAAGAAGGAGACGAAGATACAAAGCCCTGAAGAGTGAAGACCTTCATTAGGGGTAGCACCAGCAAGCCCTTCCCTGTCTGACACGAGGAGAACGGCAGGGAGGGGGGCGGGAACGCGAGAACTCTTGGAAAACGGTCATGTGGGAAGGCAAGAGAGAAGACCTTGCTGGCTCTGGCAGGGAAGTATAAAGACACCCAGAATTCTAGAAGGTGAAGTGCGAATGATGTGGAGCAGGTATGGCGGGAAGCGGCAGAGGAGGTGTCGTCATGGCAAGCTTCTACCTTTCTCCTCGGCGTGGAAAATGGTCTCCCCGCCCTTCCAGGTGTGGACTGGGTTTGATATAATCACTCTATATTGTTATTCTCACCCCATTTGTGTCCATCTTCCCACATTCTTCTGTGCGAGGGAGGGAGGGGAAATAAAACCACTCCCGTCAGTCAAACCGTCAAATTTATAAGTTTGTTATATTAAGATGGGTTTTTTTTATTGATACCCCTCTTAGGAGATTAGAATTGTGCAACAAATTTATATTCATATTCATATTTTTATTGATACAAAATATTCTGGAAGTGGTGCTCTGTTGGACATCTTGTGAGCTGCCATGTGAAGTGACAAATACGGAACGGTGGGCGGTGGCAGCCGACAGTGACGATTGAGGGTTGGTGATCTACGATGGAATCTAAAATTATTATTTTAAAATTTAAATTTATATTTTGAAGTCAAAATCTATATTTTGAAATTTAAAATTATTATTTTAGAATCTAAATTTATATTTTGAAGTTTAAAATTTATATTTTAGAATTCAACGGTGAGATCTAAAATCTCTATGTTAGAACTTAAATTTATATTTTGGAGTCCAAATTTATATTTTCGAGTCTAAAATTTATATTTTAGAGTCTAAATTATTATCGAAAGTCCAACCAATATTCTTAACCCTAAGGGTAATATTTTGGAGCTCAAGATTTATATTTTAGAGTCAGTCGTTATCCGTCACCTGTCGTTCGTCGTCGTCACTTGGCATTCAAGGTGGCGCCATGCGAGCGCCATCTTGTTGCTAATTGATTGCACTTATTGCTACAGAGTAAGTGCGGCAAATTTTTCTCTATGACGTAAGTCAAAAATATACTTCAAATATTCATTCACTGTTATTTTTAATAAAATTATATTTACAAAAGTGAACATAATATTCCAAACATAATTTTGACATTGGCAACATGTTAGAATAAAACAGCATCTTAAAGTCATTTTGTATCTATAAGAGAGATTCTAAATATAAATCTAAGAAAAACTCTCACTAATTAATATTCTAAGCGGAATATATATGTGAAAAATCCAACATAGACTACCATATCGCTTCGAGATGGCAGTAAACTAAGGCTTTGTTCTGTGGAACATTAGTAGGAAAGTTTTCTTTTGCTAAATTCTCTAACTCTACAAAGAGTTAAAGCTGTTAATACTAACCGGTATTAGTAACTATGAGAGGGTGAATTAACTACAATTAATTAGTAAAATATTTGAAAATTCATGCTTTAACCTTTTAGTTTACTTTTATTTTGGAACATAAATATATATAAAATAAAATCATGTTTTAGAAATCTTTCTCTTTTACCGGAGACATCCACAAAGCATAATCTAATTAATTATTTCCGGCTTTTTTTAGACAAACAAAATTCGATGTTTTAGAGGGTCAACATGTAATTTGGTGGCAGGATCTCTGACTGGATCCCAGTCGCCATCTTCTGGAACGTCCGAAGAGCAGAGAGGACCAACTTTCGTTAGGGGCCCACATGGCTGCGCTGGTGCACACGTGGTATCCGTTGGTCTGGCGCGGGAATTCTTCTGGAAGCGGGGGTCCATTTTTTTTATCTGATATACCCCATAACGCTTGACATTTTAGAATGCGCCCCTTATCATTTCAAATTTACCAACATACATTAGAGAGGGACTGACATATCACTTATGGAACAACCAATACAGACAAATTAAAAAAAAAAGGTTTAGGTTACCTTTTACTAAGATAATTAACTAGGATACATTAGTATAAGCATTGGACATCATAAGTGTATATGTATATATCGCTTATGTCCTTGATAGAATAGACACAAATAAATGGGTAAATTAATTAGAAAAATATTTAATAGGGTAAATTAATTAAGAGTCTCTAATAGATATTTGACTTATTTTTTAGTCCCTGACAGAACTGTAATTCATTACAGTAAGTGTTATCTTCTGTTACAGTACAAGTTAAATTATGTTACAGTAAAGACCTCCATATTACAGTTAGGAACTTCTAATTAATTTTTTCTATTTAATATATGTCTGAATTATGTACCGCTTATCCACATGATGTCTCGCAAGTGAGAAGTGCCATGATGCGACATGATATTATTAGTCACCGTTGCGATCACCATCTAAACTGCCACGTGGTATATACCCTAAGCATATGCTAAGTATTTCTCAACAAGTTATGTCTAAGATTTCACTACTTAAATGGCATACTAGAGAAAAGAGCATGGGAAGGAAGGGACAATTCCTTGCTCTGTGGAAGGGTACACCTCTTGCCCTCCAAACAAGGACTGCACCCCCATCAAGTAGCAGCAAAAAGGTTGAGAGAGGAGGAGGTGAAGGGAGGAGGTAAAGGGGGAGATCTCTTGACGGCTACATGGGTTTGGCATGCATCTCTTCTTTCCCCATCACAGACCCCTAATCATGTGTCCTCTCCTGTCTCAAATCTTTTCTCTGTGTTCCTCGGATTCCTTTTTCAGGGAGGTGGGGAATCTAGTGTTTTTGTGTGTGTCTGTGTGTCTGTGTGTTTTGAGTGTGTTTATTTTTCCATTAGAGCAAGAGAAAGAAGCTCTCACTTCACATGGTTTGAAAGATCTCTTCTACACTCTGTTAAAGAATGGTTGTTTCTGGCAAAGCTTTTTGGAGGTCAGGAGCTTCTTGAAAGCCTGGCTTTGTCTGAAACTTCGTGTGGATGAAGCAATTATTGATGTTTCAAATGTAACTTTTGATAATCCAATTGTGGGCCTCGAACGGAGTCTTGTGTCTGTCAATGTCATTGGGGTGAGTCTCCAAGTGTACCGTAAGTCACAATAAAGCATCGTAATATATCAAAACAAAAACCCAAATAATTTTTTTAAAAAATAAATATTTTTAATAAAAATGATATGAATTACCCTCCAAACAATTTTGTTAGTTGAAGGGCAATAAATCTCTCTCTCTCTCTCTCTCAACTAATAAAACTACTTCAAATGTAATCCAAGTATAATACTAGGCATTTCTCATTTTTCATTATTTTATGACGACACGAGACAACCCCTAGTAGGACTGTCAATGGATATCCGCTTTCCGACTTTTCGACTTTTTCGTATCTATTTTTTCGTTTTCGATTATTTTCTGTTATTCCGCTTCCGATAAGGTATAATTTTTATTTTATTTACAAAATATATACTCTTAAAATCTTATTTCTTAATATTAAAAAATTTTAAACTTCTCCTTAATTTATAAATAAAATCTAATTAACTTCTCTCTCTCATAACATTTATTATATCTATTATTATCAAAGACATTTTTTTTACCATTATTCTTAATGCTACATACATCTATCATTTGATCGTACCAAATGTTTCTGATTACTTTTCGTTTCCGACCCATTTCTGATTTTCTTATAAAAAATAGATACAAAAAAGTGTTATTTTTTATTCCGCCTCCAACCCGTAGAGATCAAAGATTGGCTGAACACCACTTTTGATGGTGCCCTCAGCGGGAGCAAATCGAGCCTCCAGCTACATTGTTCCCAGAATTTTGAAGGATGAGTAAGAGTAAGAACATATGTTAGTGATATCGATTCAAAGGAGCTCACACAGGTCTCCTCTCAACAGGAATCTGGTTTGAAGAAGATCCCATTCAATGTAAAAACTAAGATGAATACTTTTTAGAGAACCTGCTATATAATAAAGATGAAGGGGATTTATATCAAGACTAGTTTCAAAATGTGCCTCAACCACTCTCAAGTAAACAGGAAGGTAATATTGCCACTGATTCTTCTGTTACCCTGACATCTCATTCTGCATGTAATGCTCAAGAAAATGTCAATTGTCGGACTCGCTGCGGATGGATATTGCTCGGCCGCAGACACAGCTGGATGCATATGAAGGAGGGTCACATACATCCGATGAGAAATGCTGGTTGGTAATCCGGATTAGCAACAATGTTCATGTGGACTGCTTTTCAAATACTTCTATTGGCTAAAGATCTTATCAAATCCTTCTTTATCTCTCTTTTCTAACCAATAAAATTACTTGACAACATCCACAAACACAGTGTTCATGTGGACTGCTTTTTAAATACTTCTATTGGCTAAAGATCTTATCAAATCCTTCTTTATCTCTCTTTTCTAACCAATAAAATTACTTAGACAACATCCACAAACACAGTCAGATGCATGTAACGGAAGGATAGTACCAGTTGCAAGCTGCCAGGCAGCTAGCAATTCTCAATGCTCAAATCAGATTGTTATTGTGTTATAAAGAAAATGGCTGGTTAGCCCTTATGTTATGATCCGTGAGCAGTATCAATAAAACAAGAAGGAAAAAGAGTAAAAAGAACCGACGGGCTAAGTTATTAACAAACACAGGGTAGATAAAACAACGGTATCACAAGCTCTTATCAAGGTGGGGACTTGAAACTGCATTCAAAACTAATTTTCCTTTAAAACTCACAATGCACCGAGACAGAAAGATTAAAGTTACACTCTTCAGATAAAAGAAAAAGGTCACCCTGAAGCATTCCTAGGGGACGCAAGATCAAGATGACAATCAGATTACCGCATGCAGATTAATAGACACCTCGCATTTCTCTTCAATATTGCCACAAATGGCGATCCCAGATGGGGAAACTAGCGTATAGTGTGTATCAGCACAGAAAATTGTTTCACCCAGAAGTGGTTTATCTGCAGGACTTTCACAAGATGTTCCATCTCTGCTCCAGCACATTGCAGATGCGGCTTATACAGCATGCAGCACTTAGCGGGTAATTGGAAACTGCACAAAGTAAGATGAAATCAGTACCTGAATATTTGTTCAAAATAAGGAAGCAGAGACGGTGAACGAATCATTTTTTTATTATTAAACTTTTCGCTACCCAAGATAAAATTCTTCACTATGCTAGACTATGAAGAGAACTACCATGCTAGTAACCTTGGGGGACCCTCAACAATGTCTAGCTAGAGATTCCAAACACATCTAATGGACAGATCCCAAAGGTTATCCAATCCTTCATGCACACAATAACCCTTTTTTCTCTAAATGGAAAAGATAGCATGATTTGATTTCACCAAAACTCATTTTTGTGCACTTAAAAAATGTATGCTAGGACGCGGCAAGCTACCAAAGTACTAAGGATGTATCAGACTGGGAAAGAAGAAGAATTATCATTACCACTAGACATGAAGCCTTCTCCAAAGAAACCCGTTCACAAAATGAAGAGTAGTTTCTTAAAATGCAAAACCACATTACCTGAAATAAGATCATCCGTATAGTCTGAATCAATTTTTCCATGGGCCATTGCCCCAACCTAATAATGCAAATTTCTAACATTAGAAGAATGCAATGTAACAGAACAACAGGTAAAATTCCTTATACCTGGGAGTCTCCCAGGGTAAATGATGATCATGATGCCCTAGGAAAGTCAACTTACCACAAAAACCAAAGTGACATCATCACCAACCGCAGGAATGTAGTCTTGCAAACGAACTAGTTTTTCTGAACTGTATGAAAAGCCTGCAATTCCACGCAAAAAATTAAGTGAAAGGTGTGGTTTCACCAATTATAGGAGCACATTTGCCACAGTACCCCACCTATTTTCCTAGAATTGACGGGAAGATGCTTGGTTACAGGATTCTTGATCATACGGAACAATTTTTCTCTTTTGCCTGTAGCATGTATACTCTTTTGGGTTTTCAATTGATCTGCAATGGGAAAAAAAAAGGTAAAAAGTTAACATACACAAAAGAAGAAAAAAAAAATCAGGCAATGGTTTCACGATACTACGTTACAAACTACATCTCAACTTACACATGAGGCCGCAGAAGCGTTTAAAGGTTCTGGGCAAGCGGACATAAGGTTTAACATCAATCAGCTCGCCATCATCAGTTTTGACGTACAGAGCTTGCAACCTTCCAGCCTTGTTAAGCGGGCTATCCAATATTGCAAGCATGGCCTAACAAAGTAGTGTAGACAGTGTACCGCACAATTACAAGATTTTACAAACAACCAAGCACAAAGTCCAAAAGACAAACCAAGTATCATGGGCAACACAAAAAAAAGCAGCTAAAAATAGTTGATATCAATTTAATGTCAGGAAAGCAATCTAAATATTCGTTCTTCATAATAGAAGAGGTCATCCATCAAATAAAAACTGATACAGAAGAATAAACTGTGACTGCCCAAAAGTGCACTCAAAACCTTTCAACCAACCTGGTGAACGATGTCAGGCCGAAACTCCGCAGGATTCTCCCCCTTATTCTTCAAGTAATTGGCATCGTCATCTGCGCTCAAAATGTGTTCTTTCTGCGATCCAGGAGAAAGGAGCAAGTGAATAAAAAGTATTAGGGAACACATAAGGGTCAAATTCACGAACAGAAAACATAAGAAAGGCTTAAACCCTAAACCAAGCAATAACATCCGCCTAGAGTCTTTAACAAGAAAGGAAAAATAACGCCGGTCACCCAAAGAAAGGGATGCCCAGATTTTAATTAGCAGCCATCAACAACGGAAATCTATCAAATTGAGCACCTTGCCGACCCTCCCGACGCGCAGGGAGGCCCTCTCGAGGATGAATATGACCCCCTGCTTGGGGCGCCGGTCCTGGGTCGCCACGATTGGCAACCCGGGCAACGCCTCCAGGGGTCCTTCCTCCGTTCCCCTCCTATCATCCGGCACACTCGCCGCCGCCGCCGCCGCTAGCTCCTCCCCCCGCCTCTTCTTCTCCTCAACTTCTTGTTCTTCCACCACTTCCACCTGTTCATCGTGCTCCTCCTCCGCGTCT
Source organism: Colocasia esculenta (assembly GCA_014218235.1). Classification (NCBI taxonomy): domain Eukaryota; kingdom Viridiplantae; phylum Streptophyta; class Magnoliopsida; order Alismatales; family Araceae; genus Colocasia; species Colocasia esculenta. The sequence continues at coordinate 13,490,985 of CM024761.1, forward strand.
TCTGCCGCAGCGGCGCCGGACGCCGCGCCCCGCTTCCGCTTCCCCTTTAACCATTTGACGGCGTAGGGACGAACCATCCCGGCACACGCTCCTCTTCCCCTCTCACTCTTCGCGCTCGGTGCGCTGTCGCGGGCAGAGGAAGACGCTGTGCTGAGGAGAGCACTAGTGTTAGTTTCGGCCCGGGCAAACCCGGCGAGCGCCCTAGCTAGTTATTTTGTTCCGACTGTCGTCATCCGTCCGATCGTCCACTGATACTGTTCACGATCTTTAGTCGGCTCGAAAGTCCGGTGGTCCGGCTCAATTTTACACAGATTTGTGTTGAATATGTTTTTTTTAATTTTATACTTGGTCTGGAGTAAAATTGGGTCGGATCCAGATTTATCTCGGCCCGGCCCGGACAGTTCGGTGGTTCGGTAATTTAAAAAAAATAATAAGTGGTACGACGGTAATTTTAATATTTTAAAATTTTGAATTGAAAATTATATTGTGAAACTATGTTTAATGACTTAATATTTATTTTATATTCATAATAATTAGAAATAATTTTATCTAGATTAGTCTAATATTTATTTTATGTTATTTTGATTCAATAAATATTAATTTTATTATAAAATAAATAAAAAATAAAAATATATTTAAAAAAGTAAAATCGAGCCGAACCGATCAATTAGAGATTGGGCTGAACTCGAGCCAACCCAAGCTCGGCCTCATTGTCACCCCTAACGACTCTTCTTCTATTCTTTTTTAAAGAAGCTTTTCAGACCCAATTTCGGTCGAGTTATCCGACTCCTGTAAAGTGGATGTGGGTTTGCTGTTATCATGATTGGGAGATCTTCTTGTGAAAGCGAATAATGCTCCATCGAATAATTCGGGTCAAGTATTAAATATTTTTATTTATTTATTATATATTCATATTCTTCATTTTTATATAAATATCTTCTACTGAAGGAAAATTACTTCACTGCGACCTATCAAAGAGTTGACACCAGAAAGTTAATTATTTGTCACGTCCTAATAAATATCTATTTATCGAAAATGACAGAAAAACAGACTTAAGAAATTAAACTTATATTTTTATTCATCTATCGACATTATTGCGTAAGCTTAATTTACATAGTACTCCTCGTAACAATCCACAAGAGGAGTAAGAAAAAAAAACAAAATAATATTTTCATTCTTCTAATTTCAACACTAGAAGGGTAATCTAAGGGACTCCATCGACTGGATGACCCGCTCAGCACACCCCCCTTAAGAGCTACGCTCATCATGTTCACCTGAAAAAGTAAGATTTAATGAGCTAACGAGCCCAATAAGATTCACAATTCTAATCAACAGGAGTATGATAACTAAAGAGATGAGCATAAAGCTTAATTAGTAGCAATGCCAAATATCAAAGGTGGTTGTGTAATCATGTCAACTAGACAACAGTTATAGAACAAGAGTACTGAATCAAACTTGCATAGATAAGAATTCTGGATAATAATCACATTCTGGTTCAAGTACATGTTCAACTCATTGACAAAATAAGATGATGACCAATCAAGCATGTATGATGTAATGCCAAACATCCAAGAGATCTATTATCGTTCCGCACGACCATTAAACGAATTCGGGTGCTCCTCCCGAGACTGGATCAGCCCCATTGCACAGACATATATCTCAATTGAATCTAAAGACCCAAAAATTGTCATCATAATTCATTTCTGTAAAATATTCAAGTGATGTACACAAGTACTCAAGATCTCATTAGTAGCAAAAGGTTGGGAGTCAATGTCAATGACTTCAGAAGGGGGTAGCTATGTAGGGATCAATTATACTTGGGGTGTTCAAGAACATTCCATAATTGGATGTGGATGAAAAATGAATGGTTCTTTTCAGTTAATGTAGTTGGAATTCAAGAAAAGAGGAAAACAACTTGTTGGGTTAATACCAAAGTATGTCACCTTTGGTTGGACATGAAACAAATCTGGTTAAACCCACAGACGGTGTATGTCGACAGCCAGAGAGTGGCTGTCGACAGCCACTGTCTATCCAGAACCAGATTTCTAGAATCTGGTCCCTGTCTATCGACAAGTCAAAGGTGGTTGTTGACAGATGAGGGCCATCTGCCGACAGATGAGGTCTGTCTGTCGACATCTACTGGTGTTTCTGCATTTCTGGTTTCTGCAAGCATGAAACCTGTCGACAGATGGGTTCTAGCTGTCGACAGTCGTAGGCTAAACTTCTAGAAATGATGTAATACTACCTCAGGAAACTCTACCAAGTGTTCCTATGAATATATGCATAGTTAACAACATCTAAAGTGTCTTATTACATTTCTAAACACCACTTACATGAAGGAAGAATAGAACAATAAGAGTACAATTGTACACATGGAATGGGTATGATAACTCATGAAAGGATGATCGATGACTGTATATACAACATTTCTAAGAAATTTTTCCTAGATCTAGTAGGAAGTTCTCCACAAACATGCTTAGATATAACATGAGTATAAGCCAAAGCTTGATTATAACGAATAAGAGAAGCATTTCTAAGGGTGTTTATAGAACCAAAGTCAAGTGTGAACGGGGTAAACATTTAAACACAAAGCTCTTTATCAAGAGAAGGAGACAAGAAGGAGAGTAGAAGGAGAGAATCCTACATTATTTAGGAAGGGTGAAGGTCCTTCTCATCTTCCCAACGAAGGAACTAGCAGCAGGAAGAAGAAGAAGACTTGGGAGTGGTAGCCACAACTGGTGCAACAGATGGAGTAGCAACAGAAGCAGCTTCAACAGCAGCTCCACAGAGCAATGGCAGCAGCAGGGAGACTGGGCAAGTGGTGGAAAAGCCCATACGAAGGGTTAAGGAGAGTTTATATAAACTCTCAGGTTCCATGCATGTATGGCATGTACCCATACATGTGGAGCCGTATATAAACCCCTCTTTCACCTCCCAAAGCCACGTTTACTGTAACGACCCAGAACCCGCATTACCAGTAATAACCGGTAACCCGAATTCTGACCCGCTAACCCACGAGACAAGCTCGGAAGGGTAGGAATTTAAGAGTCCGAGGAGAATATGTAAGAAGATACCACACCATTCAAAGCAGTAAATTCCATTATATGAACATATCATATACAACCTCAGAGTCTGAGACAAGGTACAGAGTACAGAAGTACAACAAAAAGGTACAACTCACTGCAGCTAGGGAGCACCAACACCGGAGTGGCTAGACTCGCCTGGAACGGGAGTCGACGAAGACCCACCTGAAAGGGAGGGAGTGAGTCTCAAGAAAGAGACCCAGTAGGAAAAGTAACCCCACCGGTAACAGTCTAAAGTGCGGAAAGTAAAAACAGAAAGTAAGTACACGTCGCACTACACAAAACTGTAAACCACACGGCTCAGTAACACTCACTCACACCACAACAAGTAGGACTCAGCTAGGGTCTGTGGCTCGGCGTCACGTCACCACAGAGGCTCTCAACCCCAGCCACGTGTGCACACTACAGACGCTCTCTCGCGCGTCTGGTCCACGACCGGTTTTCCCCTACGCTTGACCCTAGCGGTAGAGAAGGGGCTCCACGGAGACCGGCTCAAAACCCCAAAAGGAGTACGCACAGGAACAGAGTCGCACTCGATGTCCCGGCTCACTAGCGGAGGACAACCTACACGCTAGTCGTCTAGACGGAGTCGCACCCACGCCTAGGTAACACAACAGAAACGGGTACACGGTAACGCAACGCGCGTACACAGACGGAACACACTCAACGTCTGAACCCCGTACAGTAAGTAAAACACCTCGTGCCACAACAACTACTACTATGCACAGGCGGAGTCACACTCTAGCCTGGCCCAAATGTGTTATTAGGGCGGACATCACACGTCAATCGCCTCTAATCACATAGCTTAAGCCTGCTGGGAGACAGGATATAAACAGCCATATCGATTGCCGCCAACATGGGTAAACGGCAACCTCATGTCGTTAACAGGAACTAAACGGCAATCGACCTTGTCGTTTACTTCACCCCTGAAGATCTCAACGTCAACAGATGTGGACGTTGATATCTTCAGTCCCCCATACCCAGAAACTGAACTGAATCAGTCCCAATATGGGCAATTCACCAACCAGACTCTGACTGATGGAGAGAAACACTTCCTCTCATCAATCTGAGCTACCAAAACACTAAAAAAGACAGTCTAACACCTAGATTATGATTCACCCAAATCCCGGCATGATACAACCCAAAACCCTAAACCATAAATTACACAACAATTGCTTAATTGGACATGCTGGTTTGCTGGGGAAGGTTATAGGGGTTAAGTCCCTACCTCAGAACACCTTAAGAATCCCCAAACAGCCACCAATCGCCGGATCTCCCCGAAGACTCCGCGCGAATCACGCCAAAACCTTGCGATTCCCGCCGATCTAGCAACGCCACACGATCCAGGGACTTCCCACGAGCTCAAATCACTCAACAGAAGCTACAGGAACCAAGAAAGGCTAAGGAGGAAGGAAGGAGAGAAAAGGAGAAGAAGAAGCTCTGCTCTCGGCGCCCTATTCAACAGGACTGGTTAGCGACGTCAACATCAATGGCCGCCAACTGAACCGCCTACAGATTAACGTCCACATATCTTGTCGCTGAGTTCAAGCTCAGACGTCCACATCTCTGGACGCTGACTCAGACTCAACGGCAAGCCTGGCCGTCAACTACACAGAACTACTACAGACCCAATAAGGATCCATTAAAAACCGAGACCTTACATTTACCATGGGGTTTTACCCCACTCACACGTAGTAAACTACGTGTAATCCACTTACCCAAGGTGCAAGGAGTCTTACGCAACCCATGTTACGTAAGCAAAATAATCAAAAAAATTGGATTACGTAAATAGATAAAAATTCAGTTGGTCCATTTATCCTTATATTTTTATATCCAAATGATGTCCAAATAAGTTGAAGTTTCAAACATAAGCTAATTGGAAGGTTTTACAAATTATGGTGATTTTAGTTTAATTTTTAGAATTATTTTTTCACACAATAAAAATTGCCCAAAAAATCATTATGTCTATTTAATCTTGATATCCGCGAGTCAATAATTTTGAATATTTACATTTCTAAATCAGCATATTTTTTTTTAATTATGGTATTTTTCATATTTCAATTTCGTTACAGAATTCCGGTGACGCCTTGTCGGAGTGCGCACCTCTGAAAACAACATTAGAATTAATTTATTAATATAAAATAATCTTAAATAAAGATAATACATATCATGAAAGTAGTTATGTTTAACAATTAAAATCATCACATTTTATCTAAATTTCAATAAATAAAATTTGGGGTGTTACAATTCTCCCCCACTAAAGAAATTTGGTCCTCCAAATTTAACATATAAAAATTTAACGACAAGTGCTTCTAACCCGTAAACATTATGGATACTTGGTTTTGATAGCATCTTCCAATTCCCATGTTGCTTCTTCTTGTCCTCGCTTATTCCATTGGATCTTTAGTAGCAAAACTTCCTTATTCCAAAGTTATTTGATCTTTCGGTCAAGGATTTGCACAGGTCTCTCTTCATATGCCAGGTTTTCTTGTACTATCAGATTCTGGTATTCAATAACATGTTCTGGATCATAAACATATTTTCACAACATTGACACATGGAAGATGTCATGAATATTGGATAGTTGGGGTGGTAATGCTAGTTGATACGTCATTCCCCAACTCTCCTTAATATCTCAAATGGTCCAATGAATCTTGGGCTAAGTTTTCCTTTAATCCCAAATCTCTTGATTCCTCATCGAGGTGACATTTTGAGAAAAACATGATCCCTTGTTGAAATTCTAGCTCTCTTCTTCGTCGATCAGCATAACTCTTCTGTTGGTCTTGAGCAGCTTTCATTCGATCTTGTACTAACTTTAACTTTCTGTAGTTTCTTGTATCATCTCAGGTCCAAGAATGTGTGATTCCTTCAATTCAATCCAACATAACAACGGGATCTGCACTGTTTGCCATATAAAGCTTCAAATGGTGACATTGAATTGTAGACTGATAGCTGTTGTTATAAGCAAATTTCATGATTGCAAGATGGTTACTCCAGTCGTTTCCAAATTCTAAAAACATAGGCACGACACATATCTTCAATAATTTGATTTACCCATTCTATTTGTCCATCGATTTGAGGATAAAATGTCGTACTAAACTTCAGTTTGTTCACAGTGCATCTTGTAGTTCTCTCCAAAAATGTGAAGTGAATCTTGCATCTCTGTCAGAAAATTGATGATGATCAGTCTATCCCCATGTAATTTACTTACTTACATATTTATTTTGGTGATTAACAAAACCTATCAAATATTCTAACATATATTTCATAAGTCTTAAGTACAGGAAATATACCAAGGTCAAACAAGCCAATATGGTAACTATCATCTTTCTGAAACATTAATTATTTCAAGATTATATCTCTCTAAGTCCACATCGACTTCTGTTGAAAGTCACAACGATTTCCTTCATGTATATTGATTTTAATAGAGCTATAACGATTTGATATCATAACGGCTTCACAAGTATCTTAACGATTTCTTTATAAGACTGAAACATCATGTGGTTAACAACAAATCGTTCCCGTAACGATTCCTTTAGTCATCATAACGATTTGCTCATCACAACGATTTCTTTAGTCATCGTAACGATTTGCTCATCGTAACGATTCCTTTAGTCATCGTAACGATTCGCTCATCGCAACGATTTCTTTAGTCATCATAACGATTTGCTCATCGCAACGATTCCTTTAGTCATCGTACCAATTTGATCATCGCAACGATTTCTTTAGTCGTCGTAACAATTTGCTCATCGCAACGATTCCTTTAGTCATTGTAACGATTTGCTTCGCGTAACGATTTGTTAAGTTTATTACAACGATTTGCTTCGCGTAACGATTTGTTAAGTTTATCACAACGATTTGCTCATCGCAACGATTCCTTTAGTCATTGTAACGATTTACTTCGCGTAACGATTTGTTAAGTTTATCACAACGATTTGCTTCGCGTAACGATTTGTTAAATTATCACAACGATTTGCTTCGCGTAACGATTTGTTAAGTTTATCACAACGATTTGCTTTGCGTAACGATTTGTTAAGTTTATCATAACGATTTGTTTTGCTAACGAATTGATATGATTATAACGATTTGTTTATCTTACACAACGATTTCATAAGTCACATTTGCATCGATTTCGAATCTATATGACTTATCCCTGATAGCGTTGAATAGTCAAGTCTTCGCACGAACCTCCATGACTGCTGTGCATTTAATGAAGATAGAACGTATCTCTGCATGCATGCAGATGATATCTTTTCATTATCGTGCATACTCTGTTAACATCTTTTAGAACAAGCTATTTGGCATTACTATTTTGGTGAATATCACATCAACGTTTTTGACAACAAGAGATAGTCTAGCTGTCTACTGTTCTAGCATTTAATGTATGCAGGGCCCTAAAGACATTTTGTCATGCAGCGTTGGACCATATAGACGTCAGAAGATCCTATCTCTTTGCGTGCACAAATGGATAAAAGACTGTTGACTAGAAGCTTCCAAGTGTCAAACAGTCTAACGTCTACCAAAGCTAGAGACAACGATTACTTCAACGAATACATTTCAAATTGGAGATATAAATACAAGATAGTAACTCCAGAAGGAATAAGCGAGAGTTACCAACGAATACTTCAAGCAAGTCTTAACAACTCAAATCTTCTGTGAGAATCCAAGAGCCAAGCGCCTCATTCCTAATCTATCTCAGCTCTTTAGCTCTCTGTGCTGTAATAGAAATCTTGAGAGAGAGCCTGTGTAGTTCTGAGAGAGACCATTGTTTAGATCTCCTTCTCTCAGGGCTATTTGCTTCAGATTGTGGCTTGTTAAAGTTTGATCTAGGGGCTTGATTTTATTGCTTATTTTTGCTGTTATAATTCCCTTCTGTTGTGAAGTAAGACCTGGTGAGGTATTCAGGGTGTTATAGTTCCCTTCGTAGTGAAGAAGGACCTGGTGGGGCATCCAGGGTGTTGTAGTTCCCTTCTTGTGAAGGAAGACCAGCTGGGCTGGGTGTTGTAGTGTCCATAGGGGGACTGTACCCTAAATTAGTGGAATCCTGAGTCACTGCTCAGGGACTGGACGTAGGACTCCTAAGGAAAGGAGGTCCGAACCAGGATAATCTCTGTGTGTTGTGTGATTGATTTCCTGTGTGTGTGTGTTTGTTGTTTATTCTAACTTTCACTAACCTTCATCGAAGAACGTCTTTGCGTGAATGTTTTAAGTACATGTATTAATCAAATAATTTTTAAAAGACCCATTCACCCCCCCCCCCCCTGGGCTCGTCAACTGGGCAACAAGTGGTATCAGGCGAGTCTCTTCGACAAAGAAGAAGATCTAACGATCTGAAGAGTAAAGATCCATGGCAGCCAAGGTAACATTGAAGGTCAGTCTGTCAACTGACCTCATCTCTTCGATGGTGAAGATTATGCTTATTGGAAAACTAGGATGGAGTATTTCCTGCAAGGTTTCGATTATCAAATCTGGTCCATAGTAGAGAAGCCGATCTCCTAGTCACAAATGTGAAGGCTAGTGGACAGATGATGACAGAAAAAAGATTTCCTTGAACTGTAAGGCTAAAAGCATTCTATGCTGTGCTCTCAGCAAAAAGGAGTTCAATAGAGTGTCAGCCTACAAATCTACAATGGAAATGTGGGAAAAACTCAGAATTACCTATGAAGGTATGGACAAGGTGAAGGAGACAAGAATTGACATTCTTGTTACTCAATATGAGAGATTTCAGATGCAATCAGGTGAGTCCATAACTCAAATGTTTAGTAGATTTACTGATTACAATGGGTTGGCTGGTCTAGGAAAAACTTATGGATTGGAGACATGGTAAGAAAAATTCTCAGATCCCTACCATCCTCATGGACCCAAAGGTAACGGCCATTGAGGAAGTCAATGATCTAAAAAGGATGTCCTTGGAAAAACTCGTCGGGTCCTTATGGCCCATGAAATAAATATGGAGAGACTAGGAGAGTCCTTGTAACGTCGCGCATTTTCCGGATCCCCGTGGATCCAGGTTTAGCGGGTTTGGTGGCCAACGTGTGGCCCATTAGCTTGTGTTTCAGGTGTTTATGCGCGTTGTGAGGCTTTGTGGGCCGGCCGTTGGGCCCAAAGTGCTCACAGGTTCTTTGCTTGTGAACGCGACAGGCTATGTGTCACGTTCTAAACGCGACAGTCGTGGGGGTCGCGTTCACGTTGCAGCTGGTTGGCGATCTTCGTCTGCATGACTGCTGCGTGTCGCTCGCCGGGCAGTCAGCTGACGTCGGCTTTGGGAAGGCGACAGTCACCTATGTCGCGAGCAGGTCGCAACCAAGATGCATGTCGCGATCCCAACCGCTGTGTGGTTTTTAAGAACCCCAGCCGAACAGAGCAGGGGAAGCTCTACTCGGCCAGAGGGGGGAGCTGCTGCGGGATTTCCAGGCGGCTCGAGGTTCTGGTGTTGCGTGGGGTGCGCTCTCGCCGAGAGGACGTCGTGTGGAGCGGGGGAGATGCCGTACCGTGCATGTTTTTCATGTTCTTCGCGGAGGTAGGGAGAGTCCACCTTGTTTGATTGTGTGGATTGCCCATGGTGTGGATTTGATTTGTTTAAAGCTTAAAGAACAGTAGATACCATGCTAGGGTATCCATTAAAGCATGTAAAACGTGAATTAAGCATGGTTTGAATGGTCTGGAATGGTAATCCGTGGAGTTCCTCCCGGATTAGGGTTTTCGCCTGCTAAGGCGACAGCCCTGGGTGTCGCGATAGCCCGATCCGTCGCATTGGGTTTCCTGTTGCGACATATATTTAGGTCGCGATCTTATGGCGGCCCAGGTTCCTATCGCGGTCTGTCGGTGTGTCGCGATCAGTTAGCGACAGTTGTACCTGTCGCGACCGCATTTCTGGTCGCGCCATATCGTGGTGTCGCGATCTGATGGTGGCCCTAGCCTCTGTCGTGATCACAGCCGAGAAGGTTATTTTGTATATTTTTGGTGATTGGATATCCGGTGGTTTACTTGTGTGCATGGCAATGACATGACAGAGGAGCCAGTGCATTGTTACGCTCATGGAGCGTATTGCTCACGAGATGGCATGTTTAATGGGTTAATGTGTTATGTACTAACCGGCTTAGTGTTTACGTAGTATATGTGGTGCGTTGGCATCCATAGTGCTCTTGGAGTATGCTGTCCATGTGTTGGACATGTTGTTTGCGTGAATGACGTGTGATGTACTTGGTTGGTGTATTATACACGTGCTATCTACGTGGTTGGGGTGTGTGCATGGCACACACATTGTCGTAATATAATCCTTATGATTTGTCGTAATAACTAGGCAGTGAGGTTCCTGAGTGAGCCTAGCCATGTTTGTGGTATTTGGGCAGTGAAGGTCATGTGTGGACCTAGCCCTGGTATGTTTGTGTTCTTCAAGGAAATATTATACTGATTTATGTATTAAGAGGGTGTGTGTTGCTATGGAGGTCACGGGGATGACCATGATAGGCAGGATTATGTTATGTGATTGTGATTGTGAATGTTTGGTGTAGGATAGCTTGAGGGTCACATGGTGACCGATGTTAGCTAATCCTAACACATGTATAATCGCGATTTATAAATAAGGTTATATATGTATATAACGTGGTTTGTGCTAGCCGAGTGTGGTGATCCGGCGCCTATTCCGGAATGCCTCTCTAGTCGGGTACCCCAGGTTCTTTGTGAGCCAGCACGTGTGTTTCTTGTGCTCGGGGTTGTCCCGGTACTTGTGTTGTCCGTTGAGGTTTGTGTCGTCTTCTTGGACACCCTCACTCCTTTGCTTGAGCTGTACGTCTGACTGAGGAAAGACGACAGTGGGACTGTGACTTCTGTACTTGTCTTTTAGTCGCTTGTGGCGCGCTCGTAGTTGGGGGTACGAACACCAGTAGACGTCACTGGTCCCAAGCTAGTCCTATTTTCCAGTGCCTCACTTTAGGGTGCTCTGGCCAGAGACCTTAGAGGTGCCAGGCATGGGCCTGCAACTGTGTGTCTGCAGGTGTGGTGTTAGTTGGTCTCCACAGTTGTTTGGCTTTACCTTATGGAGCTGCAGTTGGACCTTTCGTCCGTGACTGCGAGGCTGAGAGGTTGTTCTTGTCCGGGTTGGATACTGGCCTGATCAGCCAGTAGTCCGTTCCCGTGTGGTGGCGTCGTTTCCTTTCCGACTCGTGCTTTGCTACTGGTTGTGGCTTGACTCGTGCTTTGCCACTGGTTGTGGTTCGTGAGTTTGTGACTCGTGGTCGAGGTTTGACCAGTTCGAGGTGTGCCCTGGTGTTGGCACAATTGTGACAGTGGCTGTGGTTTGTGTGACTCGCCGGTTGAGGTTTTACCTGTAATGTTGTGCCTAAGTGAAGGCACAGTAAAGTTATGGTTCTGTGTGGTGTTTACCACCAATTTGTACCCTTTGTACGGGTATTTGTGTTGTGGTACCTTGAGATAGCAGGTACCTGTACCCTTCGTAGGTTACTTTGTAGTTTTGTGGTGGTACATTCTATACCAACCCTTTTGGGCACTTGTGTGTTGTGGAGGTCTTGTGGTTTGACCTGCCACTTGCTGTAACCTATCCGTTTTAAGTAAATCTTTGTTTATAATTTATTGTGGATTAGTTTATGGTTGTCAATCATATTACCCTTTGTGGGTAATTTGCCGATGAGGCTTATGGCCTAGGCATATTGTGGTTTGGTGGAGTTGTGCTCTGCGGAGGTCGTATGGTGGGACCTTCCACTCGTTGTGTTTTACCTTTCTTTAGGTAAGCTTTCGTTTATGATTTTAGTATGTGATGGATTGGCCTGCTGTAGCCAGTCTTGTTACCTCGTGTGTACTTCCGACGTAGTGTGGTTTGGGGTATAAGGGACCAGCTTTTGGTTAGCAGTCCTGTTACCCAAGTGTTTAAGGTTCGCCTGTGAAGCTTGTAGCCTGGGCAGTGATTTGCATGTGTGGCTTATAGTTTAGACAACCAGTTGTTGTAACGGTGTGCCGGTGAGACTGTGGTTTAGGCACTCTAGTAGTTGGGCTGACTAATAATATTATATTAGTCCTGTAGTTCCACATTTCTTCCGAGGATTTTATGATTATGTTTAATCATTAATTATTGCATGTTGTGAGCATGCCATGGTTTGGCTATTGGTGTTGCTAGTGAAACCCTCTGGGGTTGAGGTCTCTTTTGTTTAATTGTTGAGGTTTTTGGGTGGCCCCTACTGAGCCTGTGACTTGTTGAGGCTCACTCCCCTACAGTATTTTTCAGGGCTTGCCGTGTGTTTGGCTTGCAGCAGCGTTGTGTCAGACTTGTACCACCAGCAGTTGAGCTGTTGTTAGTGTTGTGTGAGCTTGTGCTCCCTCGGGGTATGCCCCAGGTAGTTGTACTTTTATTTGGATATGTAATTATGTAATGGGACAGTTGTAAATTGTTATATGCAGATATGAACACATGTACTTTCTTGTGTTATAATTTGTTGTGGTTTATCTTTTATACTCTTCATGGACACGTGTGTGAGATGTCCCTTGCGAGACTTCGGTCCGTTCGCGGGAGGCGGATCTGGATATGGAGCCTTATTGGGCATAAATATCCAGGGCCGTCACAGTCCTCAAGCAAGAAAAAGCACCCCAATGCTTTGAAAGCCGAAGAAGAATCATCAGAAGCAAGCTCAGAAGACAGTGAAGGCATTGAGGATAGTGAAAATGAAGAAGCAATGCTATCAAGAGACTACAACGAATTCTAGCTAGAAAAAGAAGTTTCAGTCTGGCAGAAGGTTCTCCAAGAGAAATAAAGAATTTAGGAAGCCAGAAGGAAAGGATCTAAAGAAAGGAGAACCAATATGCTATGAGTGCAAGAAGTCTGAACATATCAAGGCAGAATGTCCAAAGCTTTAAAAGGATGGACACAGAAAAAGGACAACTTCTCGACGATTCAAGAAATATAGAAAAAGGCAATGGCAGCCGCTTGGGAAAATAGCAGCGACTCAGACAATGAGTCAAGCTAAGCAGCGATTAAAGAAGAAGCCAACCTGGCGTTCATGGCAATACAGATGATAAGGTAACATCTGATTCCTGCAATAATTCTGATTCAGATAATTAGAGGAAGCATTCAATGAACTATATGATAAATATAGAGATGTATCTAAATTATTGAAAGCTAGTAGAAAAAAACATCACTGCTAAAAAAAACACAACTCAGAAAAAATCGAAAATGAACAGCTAGAAAAATAGTTAACTGAACCTTAAGAAGAAATTGATTATTATGTGAAGATCTAAAAGATAAGAATGAACATATAATTAAATTGGAAAAACAAGGAAGCTCAGATGAACTAAAATAGAGATAAACTCATTAACAGAAGAAAATAAAAAGTTATCTAGCACATTGGAAAAATTCACAAATGGTAAAAACTTCATCATATTAAAAGGTGCTAGAAGATCAGTAAGAAGAAAAATGGATTAGGATATACACCCCAGATAATGAAGAAACTATAGTTTATCCTAAAATATATCCAACACCAAATTGGTACCTGAAACAAACATTGCATACAAGCAGATTTCAAATATATAGAAAAAGTAACTAAATTATCATGTTGTAGTCACTGTAACAAGTTAGGACATATTTATAACAACATGCCCAACAAGACACAAGAAGTGGATAATCAAAAGCGAAATCATAATACTAACCACCAGGACCAAAAGAACTTGGGTACTAAAGCTTAGTGTTTTCATTTCAGGGAGGCCTTAGAGCATGAAATGGTACCTGTGACAGTGGGTGCTCAAGGATATGTCAGGAAAACAGGAAAATTTTCTCTCAATAAAAGCCGAAGAAGGAACAGTTACGTATGGAGATAATGGGAAAGGCACAGTCATTGGTCTGAATATGTTGGCAGTAAGGAAAACCCAAATTGAAGATTCTCTGTGTAAAGGGTTTGAAGCATAACCTCATAAGCATCAGCCAGCTGTGTGACAATGGTCACCAAATAAAGTTTCAAGAATCCAAGTGTATTATCTTAAAGGATGGAGCAGTTTTTTTTGAAGCAAATAGAGACAAGAACTGTATGTACTATATCTTGAAGACTAAAAGAACAAGATGTCTGTTTGGCAGCAAATAGAGATCAATCAACTGAATTATGGCACAGAAGATTAGGACATTGCAGCTTAGATAGTTATGAGGAAATTATTAAAGAAAAGCTTAGTGGAAGGTCTACCAAAGGTCAACACGAAAATGAAAGGTATTGGTAGACCATGTGCAAAGGAAAGCACACTAAGAGCTCCTTCAAGTCAAAAACCGTGGTAACCACCTCAAAACCCTTAGAACTATTTCATATGTATTTGTTAGGGCCAATGAGGACCACTAGTCTTGGATGAAAGATTTGGATTTGTCATAGTGATGACTACTCCAGATTTACTTGGGTGTCATTTCTAGAACATAAAGATGACACATTTGAAACTTTGTCAGTTTCAGCAAGAAGGTTCAGAAAGACAAGAATTCGCATTGTTAGTATTTGATCAGATCATGGAGGTGAATTTCAGAATGAAAAATTTGTAAAGTTCTGTGAAAATGAATGAATTGAGCACAATTCTCAGCACCAAGGACACCACAGCAAAATGGAGTTGCTGAGAGGAAGAACAGAACCTTATTAGATATGGCAAGAACAATGTTGTCAGAGTATGATTTGCCAAGATACTTCTGGGCTGAAGCAATAAACACAGCAAGCTATATCATCAACAGAGTAATGATCAGGCCAATCCTAAAGAAGACTGCCTACGAGCTGTACAAGGGAAAGAAGCTAAAGATCAGTCACCTCAGGACATTTGGGTGTCCTTGCTTCATCCACAACGATGGAAAATGGATAGTGGTAGTTAGATGCCAATCAAATGAAGACAATTCATGGGGTACACTTCTAAACCTAAAGGCTATAGATTAGTATTTAACAAGCGTACTTTATTATTGAACAATCTGTTCAATCATTTTTGATGAAACTAACCCTTCCTTGAGAAGGAAGAAGATAGTGACATTGATGATGCAGATAAATTGTCTGAAAAATTAAAGGACACATCAATTGAAGACAAGATGATCCACCTCTGGAAGACTGCAACAAAAGACTTACTCATGAAAATCTTCCAAAGGAGTGGAGATACAAGAAAGATCACCCACCTGAGAACATTTGGTGATCCGCTATAGGGGTAAGAACAAGAGGTAATGTAATACCTTGTGACTACTTAGCATTTGTTCTCAAATAGAGCCTAAGACAGTCAATGAAGCTCTTACTGATGAATCTTGGATAATAGCCATGCAAGATGAACTAATCAATTCAAGAGAAACAGTTATGGTCACTTGTTCCCAGACCATCAGACCATCCAGTTATTGGCACCAAGTGGGTGTTCAGAAATAAATGGATGAGACTGGTGTGATCCTAAGAACACGGCCAGATTGGTGCTCAAGGCTATTCCCAAGAGAAGGCATAGATTTCGATGTGAAACCTATGCACCGTGTAGTTAGACTTGAGGCTATTCGAATCTTACTTGGATAGCATCAGCATTAGATTTAAAATTATTTCAAATGGATGTTAAGTCCGCATTTTTAAAGGGTTTATTAAAGAGGAAGTTTATGTGGACAACCTCTGGGTTTTGATGACACAGAATTTCCTAATCATGTTTTTAAACTTCATAAGACATTGTATGGTTTAAAGCAAGCACCTAGAGCCTGGTATGAAAGGCTTAGTTTTTCTATTAAATCATGGTTTCACTAGAGGACAGGTCGATAGCACTCTATTTGTAAATCGAAAGTTAAAAGCATATTACTTGTACAGATTTAGTAGATGACATATCTTTGGGTCTACTGATGATCCATTTGCAAGTATTTTGAAAAGTTAATGCATGGAGAGTTTGAGATGAGCATGATGGGGGAGCTCATTATTTCCTGGATTACAAATCAAGCAAGGAAAAGATGGCACCCACATCTGTCAAGCCAAATACACCAAGGAGCTTCTGAAGAAATTGGATTCGATAATGCCAAGCCACTGTCAACACCTATGAGCACATCAACAAGGATGGACAGTGACAAGAATGGTAAGAAAGTAGATCAAAAGACTACAGAGGTATGATATTTCATTACTTTATTTAACAGCTAGCAGACCTGATATTGTATTCAGTGTATGCATGTGTGCTAGGTATCAAGCAATCCTAGAGATCTCATTTAATCAGTGTCAAAGAATTTTCAGATATTTAGCTAGAACTCATGATTTAGGTATGCTATCCGAAATCATGTGAAATTAATTTGATAGGATACTCTGATGCTAACTACGCTGGATGCAATGTAGATAGAAAAGCACAAGTGGATGTTGTCAATTCCTTGCAGGATGTTTGATATCATGGTCCTCCAAGAAGCAAAATTCAGTGGCACTATCAACTGCTGAAGCTGAGTATGTTGCTGCCGGGAGCTGTTGTACACAACTCATGTGGATCAAGCAACAACTTGAGGACTATGGCTTCACATCAAAACAATTCCTCTGCTGTGTGACAACACAAGTGCTATAAATCTCACTAAAAACCCAGTACAGTATTCAAGGATAAAGCACATTGAGGTTAGATACCATTTCATTCGAGATCATGTAGCTATGGTAATTAGAAATATCTTTTATTGATACAATAGTCAGTTAGCAGATATCTTCACAAAAGTCTTACCCGAAGAGAGATTCACATCTCTTAGAAGGGAATTGGGCATGTGTAATTTGTGAAAAGATCTCTGTTTATACTGATATAGAAATTTTCAGAATTTAAGATATTTCTCTCCATGGCGTTAAGCAAAGATATATTCAATTATCCTATTTGACGGTCACTCTGAAAGTCCATTTTGAAAAGTCAACTTGTTTGTCGTTTCCTCCCGCCTTTTGGCACCTCACTTTTTGATAAAGTATTCATTTATTTACTCCGAAATCGATGTGGGAACGATTCATCTCCTACCTTTTACCTTTTTCCCTTTCGTCTGGTTGCCTGAGCTGATGCCCTAACGATTCCGACATCGACTCTTTGCAAAATTCGAAGCCTCTCACTTCTTCCCGCGAAAAATTTCTTGAGGGCTTTCACTTTTGCCACCTTCTCATCCCTCCTAAAACTTTTCCACCCAAAATCCATGGCCGCATTAGCTGTTTCCGGCAGTCTTGGGTGTAGACATGTGAATTTTCCCATCGCGGGCAAGTTTTCGAGTTGTGTTATAACGCCCAAATGACCCTTCTTTTGCCTTAAAAGAGTGTTTTCCCATCTTTCTAGATATCGCCCTTCTTTCTTGGTGCTTCCCAAGGGGGTCCGGTCGCGGATTTAATTCGCGTCCGCTACAGTGGCCGCGATTCTGCAAATCGAGTCCAACATTCCAGCCGCGATTCTGCAAATCGCGCCCAACATTCCCGCCGTGATTCATAAACCGCCTTCCAAATCGCGTCCAACATCCCCGCCGCGATTCAGGCTCCGACAGCGGCCCAGAAAGTCGTCGCGTGCATGTCGTATAATCATGACAAATCTCTGAATCGCGTCCGTGTCAGACGACGCGATTCAGAGATGTCAAATTCGACGTCGCGTCAGCCGACAACACAGTCGTGGGCCAGTTGCATCGAAACCACGCGATCCCAATCGCGACAGGATACCCCGACACGATTCAGGAACCGACCTTCTTAATCGCGGCATGCAGACCCGACGCGATTCAAACCTTTTTAATTGCGGCGGCTGTCCTGGACACGATTTTGACCCAGAACCTTAAAACTCAACCAGCAGCCTTCTTTCCAGGGGGGCCTTTCATTTGGGGTTTTGGCCGGGCTTTTTAGAGAGAGAGAGAGGGGTTTTAGAGAGAGGAAGTGAGGGAATCCTCTCCATCCGGCGGCCCGACGTCGCCGTTCGCGTTCCTCGCCATCCCCGTCCTCGTCTCCGACCCGACGCTGCCGTCTTCCTCTCCATCGCACGCGCATCCGGAGGCGGCTCGTCGTCTTCCTCCTCTCGTTGTCCTCTCCCAAAGCGTCGTCACGCCGTCCGGCTACCTCGGGGCAGCACCCCACTTCTCCCTTCCTTCGGACCCCGCGTGGTCCTTTTCATTTTCATTTGGGCCCTACGTTGCCCCTTTTCCTTTTCATTTTACACATCATGCATGCACGCACCACTTTCCAGTTTTTAGGGGTTTAAAGACCACCAAAAGGTGTGTCCTTTCCCTTTCTTTTTATGTCTTTCATTTCCATTATGTATTTGATACTGCACATTCCGGGCTAATCCCGTTGTCTCTTTCATTGTCTTTTTGTGACAGGTACCCCGAGCTGAATCTCTTTTGCCGGCCGGCCGGTGGAAGGAGGAGAAAAGAGCCCACGCATATCTTCCCGCTACGCGATCACTCTACGGGTAAAAGGTACACATCACCCTCTTTTACTACCTGTCCCTACTTTTGGTGCTTTTAGTAAAAGTATCTGGCGATCACGATCATTGTCTTTCATTTTTCGTCATTTTTCTCCACTTTTTCTTTGTGAACCGTGTTCTTCGTGTCCCCCCCTAAAAGGGAGAGCGGAAAACGCAGTCTACATTGGGGGCTACAGCGCTGAGTTTCTATTGGCCGAGCAGCAGGAAAGGTTTACTTTCGTGAAGACAAGCTTTTTGGAAATAAGGCGGTAGATGTTGCGGATCTTGAGAAGAATGGTATGCACAGTGTAGTGGTCGCTATGAGAAGGATGCAGTGGACGGGAATCTCAACCTTCTCAGAGGTAAGCTATCCAGACCTCGTGAAGGCCTTTTATGTGTGTTTGAAATCAGAGGTCGATGGGTCCCTGACATCCTCTGTCAAGGGAACCCAAATCAGAATAGACCATGAGTTGTTGAAATTACTGTTTGGAGTGAGTACCTCTGGGCACAGTGGGGTTCACACCGTGGACGCCCAAGCAAAGGGACTTGGTATTGTAGGACCTGGTTTCAGACTGAGAGATGGAAAATTAGATATCAATCAGCTGAATGCTTTCAATCGTCTTTTACATTTCATAGTCTGTCAGATTCTAGTTCCTAGAAGTGCAACTTTTTCAACTTGTACCAAGGCAGATTCGGACATGATGTTCTGGGCCATTCAGAACAAGGAGATTAACATGGCTGAAGTGATGATAGAAAGGATGAGGTTTGCTCATAGTCAGATTTGGGACACCAAGAGCAAGCTCAATGTTTCTCTGCTATATGCTCACCTGCTTACCAAATTTTTTAAACATTTTGGTATTGACTTGTCTGGGGCAGCAGTTGAAAAGATGGGCCAAGCTATTAGGTCCAGAAATCTAAGGAAAAGTGGATTTTCTGTTGTTAATGGAGTTTGGACTAAGACCTCTGTGGCTGAGGGAGAGGCTATTATAGGGGAAGTTCAAGAAGTCCAGAGAGGTAGAAGCAGCAGCCAGCCAGCAGAAGTAGTAGGATCATATGTAGTAGCAGCTCAATCAGAAATTGCAGAGGATATTCCGAAGCACCAA
Source organism: Colocasia esculenta (assembly GCA_014218235.1). Classification (NCBI taxonomy): domain Eukaryota; kingdom Viridiplantae; phylum Streptophyta; class Magnoliopsida; order Alismatales; family Araceae; genus Colocasia; species Colocasia esculenta. The sequence continues at coordinate 13,510,519 of CM024761.1, forward strand.
CAAGGATAGCAGTGGAAGTAACTGATAGAAGATTGAGGACATCCTCCTGAGGTAATTGTCCCCATTGTATCTACAGCAGAGGATCTCTACCCACTTCCATTGTAGCTTCTATACTTCGAGAGGTATTGGATTCCATTCATTCCACCTCAGTTATTCTTGAAACTGGTGGAAGTTCAGTGGAAGAGGTTGTGGCATCAGGCCACATTGAAGAATCTATGGCAGCAGCCCCATTTCAGGAGGAGCAAACAGTTGCTCCAGAAGATACTGTGATGGAAGATGCTCCTATTCAGGGGGAGCAAGAGAGAGTTGAAAAAGATGCTCCTGTTGAGGGGGAGCAGTCACAGGAAGGACAAAAGGAGACAACTGTGGCATCAGGCCACACTGACATCTCTATGTTAGAAGAATCAGTTCCTCCAGCAGAAGCAGCACACACTGATGTGCCTATGGGAAGTGTGCCTGCTGAAGAAAATTTTCCAAATGCACAGGATGATGGGACTCAGGGGGAGAGACATGAATATCCTCCAGTTAATACTACCAGAGATGGGGAGACTGCCAGCTCCTCAGACTCAGATGATGATGGACAGCAGCCTCCAGCTAAAGAGGCTAGGAAGAAAGGGAAAGGAGTGGCATCAGAAGTCCCTCTACTTGCTGACACTCCTTTTGAGAGGCAGGTGAGACAGAAAATTGTCATAAACTTGAAACCTATTATTGAGAGATTGGATGCTCAAGGTGAGATCTTGTGCTCTGTTCAATCTGATGTGAACTCCATTTTCATGAGCCAAGCATCAACTACTAAGGAGATTTCTCAAATCAGAAATGCCATGAAGTGGTTCAACAAAGAGATGGGCAGCATGAAGTCAGTGTTTTCTGAGATTTTGAAGGCGGTTAGAGCTCAAGCTCCTCCTCCTCCTCCACCTCCTGTAGCTCAGAACAATGATGATAGTTCTCCTAGGCCATCAGGGCCAGCAGCAGTAGCAGTAGCAGAGGTCAGTGTGCCAGGGCCATCAGGGCCAATGGAGTCTGAACTTGTGCCGAATTTGGCTGAAGACGAAGTCTTGGCTCATGTGCCCCCGGCTCCCTCTTCTTCTCAAACACCTATTCCTCCATCACCACCTTCATCCTCTACAGCTCCACCTACCCCACAGACCTTCAAGAAACCTCAACCCCGACCTATCTCTTCACCAACACCCTTTCCCTCTCAATCCACCTCTTCTCCTGCCTCCTTCACTCATATTCTTCCACCTCTTGTCCTTGAGGTCCCTCCAGCATCCTCTGCTGGAGCCTTCTCCTCCTCCTCTGGTCCCTCCTCTGAACCAGCTGATGAAATCCCTTCCACTTCTGCTTCATTTCTTCATCCTTCTCCTCCACCATCTTTCATTACTATAATTCCTGAGAGAGCTCAACTTGACTCTCCCTTTCTTGAAAAAATAAAAGATGAGTTTGAAGAAGCTATTCTCAGGTCGGTCCTGAAAGTTGGGGATCACATTCATAGGGCAGACTCTTCCAGTTCTGCTCCTAAAAAGAGAAAAATTTCTTCTACTACTTCCCTTTCCTCTGTCCCTAAATATCCTCCTCTGTGGTTTTCTCTCACAGTGGACAACAGAAATAAACCACTGTATAGAGAATATCTTCAGAAGGTTGTCTTTGCCACCATCATCAACCTTCCCTTCCTTAACCTTACAGACCACCTAAATGTTGTTCTACCCTATACCCCTCTTACAAAACTGAAAAATCCAAAATCTTCTCTGTGGTTCTCTCTAAAACCGAAGAACAGTGGGCCAAGGGGCACAAAGAGCTTTACCATAAATATCTTCTAGCCAAGTCTGACAGATTCCCTCCAAGGGACCATTCCTAACCTATCCGAATAGTTTCCAAATCCACCACAAGCATTCTTGGGGGCCTTTCATTCAGAAAGAGATCAAGATGGTCAGATACTTCCTATTGTTCAATAACTACAGTATGTCCATCGACTTCCTAAAGTTCAGTTGAGCCAGTTCAAGCAGGCTATCAAAGCCCTCAGTCCAAGCATTGCCCACACTGAAGCTGTTCGGATAGACTTTGCTACCCTTCAGTTGCCTGAGGAGATCTCTCTTCCCCAGATCCACTTCCTTGTCATGGAATCCTCTGTTGGGTCTATCATCTTTGAACATTTTTCCAGAGTTATGGGAAGAATCAAGGTACAGAAAGGCTTTCTAGTTGCATTTCATAGATTTATCTTCAGAGAATATCACCAGGGCCATGTCAGTGCTGAGGTTCTTGCACCTATCCTGTCAGAATGTGAGAGATTGATTCCCTCATAGTGAACCAGACTTTATCCCCTATCTGCTCAGCAGCTATCTGATCTGAATGAGGCTCAAGCCAGGGAAGGTAAACCTGCAGTTTCTCCTGCCACCTTCTTGGACATGAACTCCATTCACCTTGTAAATGATCCCCTTAAAGCTTGGGTGGAAAGGTACAAGGTGTTTGTAGCCATGTGCTAAGCTCTCAGGCAGAAACAAAATTACTACCCTGTGTCCATGGATCAGTTTCTTGCTTGTGCCAGTTTTGGGACAGTTCTCTTTATCAAGATGACCATGGATAAGGATTCATATGCTGATCTTCTCTCCAGCATCTCACTCTTCTCTCGAAGATGGCTCCCTCCATGGGACCAGCCTATTCTTTATCCGGGAGTGTTTAAGCTGTATTTTAAAGAGCAGGAAGAACATGCATGGAAACTATCTCTCATTTTGCCTCTCTTTTGTCTCCTGCTTATTATTTACCTGTACCTCCTCAGAATTAATGCAATGCATTTGTTTGGGTGCCCCTCAATCTTTTCCCTTCACTCTTTATCTCAAATTATCTTTTGCTTACTGACAAAAGGGGAGAACAATACCTAGCATGTCTGAAATACATTCCGCAAATATTCAGATTTTTATTAATGCTTACTGATAAGTTTGTCATCACCAAAAGGGGGAGATTGATGATGTCTGTCCCCATGTAATTTTACTTAATTACATATTTATTTTGGTGATTAACAAACTCTATCAAAGATTCTAACATATATTCCATAAGTCTTAAGTACATGAATATACCAAGGTCAAACAAGTCAATATTGGTAAGTATCATCTTTCTGAAGCATTAATTATTTCAATATTATATCTCTCTAAGTCCACATCGACTTCTGTTGAAAGTCACAATGATTTCCTTCATGTATATCGATTTTAATAGAGCTATAACGATTTGATATCATAACGGCTTCACAAGTATCTTAACGATTTCTTTATAAGACTAAAACATCATGTGGTTACCAACAAATCGTTCCCGTAACGATTCCTTTAGTCATCGTAACGATTTGCTCATCGCAACGATTTCTTTAGTCATCGTAACGATTCGCTCATCGCAATGATTTCTTTAGTCATCGTAACGATTTGCTCATCGCAACGATTCCTCTAGTCATCATAACGATTTGCTCATCGCAACGATTCCTTTAGTCATCGTAACGATTTACTAATTGCAACGATTTATTTAGTCATCGTAACGATTCTTTTAGTCGTCGTAACAATTTACTCATCGCAACGATTCCTTTAGTCATTGTAACGATTTGCTTCGCGTAACGATTTGTTAAGTTTATCACAACGATTTGCTTCGCGTAATGATTTGTTAAGTTTATCACAACGATTTGCTCATCGCAAAGATTCCTTTAGTCATTGTAACGATTGCTTCGCGTAATGATTTGTTAAGTTTATCACAACGATTTGCTTCGCAACGATTTGTTAAGTTTATCACAACGATTTGCTTCGCATAACGATTTGTTAAGTTTATCACAACGATTTGCTTTGCGTAAACGATTGTTAAGTTTATCATAACGATTTTTTTGCATAACGATTGATATTGAGTTATAACGATTTGCTTATCTATACACAACGATTTCATAAGTCACATTTGCATCGATTTCGACTGAATATATGACTCATCCCTGATAGCGTTGAATAGTCAAGTCTTCGCACGAACCTCCATGACTGATGTGCATTTAATGAAGACAGAACGTATCTCTGCATGCATGCAGATGATATCTTTTCATTATCGTGCATACTCTGTTAACATCTTTTAGAACAAGCTATTTGGCATTACTATTTTGTGAATATTCACATCAACATTTTGACAACAAGACCGTCTAGCTGTCTACTATTCTAGCATTTAATGTATGCAGGGCCCTAAAGACATTTTGTCATACAAGTTGGACCATATAGACGCCAGAAGATCCTATCTCTTGCGTGCACAAAGATAAAGACTGTTGACTAGAAGCTTCCAAGTGTCAAACGTCTAACGTCTACCAAAGCTAGAGACAACGGTTACTTCAACGAATACATTTCAAATTGGAGATATAAATACAAGATAGTAACTTCAGAAGGAATAAGCGAGAGTTACCAACGAATACTTCAAGCAAGTCTTAGCAACTCAAATCTTCTGTGAGAATCCAAGAGCCAAGCGTCTCATTCCTAATCTGTCTCAGCTCTTTAGCTCTCTGTGCTGTAATAGAAATCTTGAGAGAGAGCCTGTGTAGTTCTGAGAGAGACCATTGTTTAGATCTCCTTCTCTCAGGGCTATTTGCTTCAGATTGTGGCTTGTTAAAGCTTGATCTAGGGGCTTGATTTTATTGCTTATTTTTGCTGTTATAATTCCCTTTTGTTGTGAAGGAAGATTTGATGAGGTATTCAGGGTGTTATAGTTCCCTTCGTAGTGAAGGAAGACCTGGTGGGGCATCCAGGGTGTTGTAGTTCCCTTCGTGTGAAGGAAGACCAACTGGGATGGGTGTTGTAGTGTCCATAGGGGGACTGTACCCTAAATTAGTGAAATCCTGAGTCATTGCTCAGGGACTGGACGTAGGACTCCTAAGGAAAGGAGGTCCGAACCAGGATAATCTCTATGTGTTGTGTGATTGATTTCCTGTGTGTGTGTTTGCTGTTTATTCTAACTTTCACTAACCTTCATCGAAGAACGTCTTTGTGAATGTTTTAAGTACATGTATTAATCAAATAATTTTTAAAAAGACCCATTCACCCCCCCCCCTCTAGGCTCGTCAACTGGTCAACAATGATATCCTTTGGAATTCCATGTAGTCGGATAATTTCCTTTAAGTACAAAGCTGCTAATACATTGACAGACCATTTTGTCTTGATAGCAAGGAAATGAGCTGACTTTGTGAGTCGATCAACTATTACCCATATTGCATCATATCCATTACGTGTTCTAGGTAATCCCACAATAAAATCCATATCGACACTGTCCCATTTCCACTCTGGTATCTCAAGGAGTTTTAACTTCCCTGCGGGTTTCTGGTGTTCAGCCTTGATTTTCTGACATGTTAAACATCTAACAATAAAGTCTACAATGTCTTTCTTCATGTTACACCACCAGAAATTTTTCTTTAAATCTTGGTACATTTTGACAGCTCCCGGATGGATGATATAATGTGTCTGATGAGCTTCCTCTAATATTTGTTTCTTGATTTCTGAATTATCCGATATGCACAATCTGTTTCGGAATCGAATATTTCCATGAGCATCTTCATTAAAATCAGGTCTAGAATTCAGTTTTTCCTTGATTTCTATCAATGTGGGGTCATTGTCTTGTTGTTCTCCAATTTGCCCTAATAGATCAGATTATACTGACAGATTATCAATCATAGCCCTATCACAAGGTTTAGCTTTCAGACTCAATGTAGAGAATTCTTCCAATAGTTTTCATTCTTTGACTTGCATATGAAATATTTTAGCCATGGGATTCCTACTGAGAGCATCAGCTACAATATTACCTTTTCCAGATGGTACTCAATCTTAAAATCATAATATTTGATATATTACATCCATCTTCTTTGTCTCATGTTCAATTCCTTTTGTGAAAGTAGATATTTCAAACTTTTATGATCGGAGTACACTATGAATTGAGTATCATATAAGTAGTGTCTCCAAAACTTTAGAGTAAAAATTACCGCTGCTAATTTCAAATCATGTACTGGATAATTTTTCTCATGATTCTTTAATTGTCTAGATGCATACGCAATAACTTTTTCTTCTTGCATCAAGACACTTCCTAACCCGATATTCGATGCATCGGTGTAAACTTCAAATGTTTTTCCTTCTATTGGCAAGGCTAAAACTGGTGCGGATGATAAACATTCCTTCAACCTTTGAAATGCATTTTCACAACTCTCATTCCATTCAAATGTAGTTCCCTTTTGGGTTAGTTGTGTAAGAGGTAAAGAAATTCTGGAGAAATCTTTGACAAACCACCGGTAATAACTAGCCATACCCCGAAAACTTCTAATTTCAGTAATGTTCTTAGGTTGTTCCCACCTCTGAATAGCTTCAAATTTAGAGGAGTCCACTGATAATCCCTCTCTAGAAATGACATGCCCTAAGCATAGACGGATCCAGAAAATTTAGTGGGGTCACTAATGGTGCTCTATAAATTTATGTTCGTAATTCAGTGGGGTCACTAATGGTAGAATTTTATTTTTCTAATAAGACTTTTATAATCCAGTGGGGTCACGTGACCCCACTGGTTAAACTCTAGATTCGTCCATGGTCCTAAGAACGTTACTTGTTCCAACCAGAATTCACATTTACTAAATTGCATATAACTTATGATCTCGTAGCAATTGTAAAGTAACATGTAAATATACTTCATATTCTTCCATACTCTTAGAATAAATCAATATGTCATCAATGAATACAACCACAAACTGATCTAAATATGACATGAATACATCATTCATCAATCGCATGAAAGCAGCAGGTGCATTGGTTAATCCAAACAGCATCACTACAAATTCTTAATGCCCATATCTACTTCGAAAAGTTGTCTTGTGAATATCTCCTTCCTGAATTCTCAGTTGATGATACCCAGATCTAAGATCAATCTTGAGAAATACTGGACTCCGGACAATGATCAAATAGATCATCAATTCTAGGAAGTGGGGATTATTTTTTATTGTTAACGGTTCAATTGTCTATAGTCTATGCATAGTCGCATAGTCCCATCCTTCTTCTTAACAAACAATACTGGAGCACCCCCAGAGAGATGTACTGGGTCTAATGAATCCTTTTCTCCATTAGTTCCATCATTGCCTTTTAAATTCTTTCAATTCTCCATTGACATTCGATAAGGTGTTCTTGAACTGGTGTGGCTCCTAAACCAATTCAATAGAAAATTTTACTTCTCTACTAGGTGGTAATCCATGTAATTCCTCAGAAATACATCGAAAAAAATCTTTTACTACCGGGAATCCTTCAATCCTGTAGTATTCTGATTTATTAATGTCACAGAAGCCAAATATCCTTGACATCCTTTCTCTACCAACTTGCATGCTTTAACTGCCGAGATTATGGGTATGCTTCTTATACTAGATTTATCAAAAGTCATGGAGTAAACCTTCTTACCCAAAAAAGTTACTTGCCTTAATTGGCAATCCAAATTTGCATGGTGTTTAGATAGCCAATCTACCCCAAGGATTACATCATAATCCCACATCTCAAGGCATATCAAATCACTCGGAAAATTATGTTCTTTAACTAGAATCTGATTGGCAGGGTACTATTCCTTAAGTTTCTTACCCTCACTTAGAGGAGTAGCTACTTCTAGTTGTACAGGTAATGGAACTGATTGTATTCCCAAGGATCTAGCAAATTCTTGACTAATAAAGGAATGTGTAGCTCCTGAATCAAATAAAACATATGTAGGTTTAGAGTTTACCTTCAATAAGTTCACCCTCTTGTGGAGATTCAGGTTCCACTTCCTGAATAGCTTGTAGATGTCCTGGTTTGGCTCGAGAATTCTGGGTTGCTGGTGCATTCTTCATCATAGGACATTCAGGAATCTGATGTTGGTTACTCCACATCGGAGGCAAGCACCCAACCTACGCCAACAATTCTCAGTCTTGTGTCCACTGATATGACAATGCCGACAAACATCCTTATTCCCACTGGAGCTTTTCCTGCTTTCTTGGTGACTGTTGTACTTTTGGGGCATTTCCTGTCTCAACTTCCTTTTACGGTCAGTTGCGGAAGAACTTTCACCAGAGCTTCCTCTAATCTTTTCCACTGTTTCATTGGCAGCTTCTAAAGCCAAGGCTCTTTTAACCATTTCAGAATATGTGGTAATTTAATGAAGCGTTAACTGAGTAATGAAGTTGGAGTAGACCGTTCATAAACCTTTTTGCTTTCAATCTTTCTGTAGCTACTATATGAGGAGCATACTTAGACAGTCGAGCAAACTATGCTTCATATTTCGACACTGTCATTCTGAGTTGCTTTAGATTAGCAAACTCATTAGCCTTCCTTTCTTGAACCACCTCATAAAAATACTGATAATTGAACAACTCCACAAATTCCTCCCAACCTACCTGATTTGGATCCTCTATAGTAGATTATACAATTTCCCACCATGCTCGGGCATCTAGATCCAACTGGAATGTTGCTAGGCGTATCTTATCCTCTTCGGCACATCGGATCACCTTAAAAATTCTTTCAATATCTTTTAACCAATTTTCAGCCTCATCCGGATCCGTGCTACCTACAAACCTTGGAAGATCTAGACTTCGAAAATCCTTAAATAGATTTGTTCCATTATGAGTGTTGTTCTTAGCCACTGTCCTCATCACTCGGGTCAGATCATGCATTGAGCTTTCCATCTTCTTCCAATTTGCATCGCCTCCTTCCATATCTATTTTAAGGAAATATCTAAGACATCCAACAATTCATACATTAATATCATCATCCAACCCAATACACACATTCATCTCATACAAATTTTTTGTTATCACAGAACATACATACTTTTCATTAACAAGCCAAAAATATTTACATCACCATCATTCTTATCCTAATAAGTCGAAAAATATTTACATCATCCTTAATAAGCCGAGAATATTTACAACATTATCACCACCTTTAACCTCTCATTACACATATACATGAAGAGCTATATATACAACCCACTACTAACAAAAGGAGAGGTTAACAAAAGTAAGTTTTTAATTTCCTAGCTTGCTTCAAGTTTGGGTGGCAGATTCCACGGACGGCTGTTGTTCACCCCCAGGCCCATGGTACAACTCTCTTGCTGCTTCAGACAACACCTCTCAATATCCTTCAACCTGATGAAGCAGCATATCTTGTCCTAACTTCAGACTATCCGGATTGCACATTATTTGGGTCATAGTCTCCAAGGAAGCACGGGGATTTCCCGCCAGAAATGCGCCAGCAGTTAGCTTCAACACTTCTTCCTTTTATTTGCACATGTGCTTCCCTTTGGGCCTGAGCATATAACTCCACATCCTGTCAGAGTAATTCCATTGCAGACACTAGCCGTTCCTGAGCATTCATATCCATTATGTACCAAACAACAAATTAAGTATATACATATACAAATATCTATTGCCTTTATAACTAATCCAAATTTCTACCCAACTCACTGGTCATCCCTAGGTTTATAGAACTAAGGCTCTGATACCAAATTATCTGTGCACATCCTAATAAATATCTATTAATCGGAAATGATAGAAAACAAACTTAAGAAATAGATCTTATATTTTTATTCATCTATCAACATTAGCAGAAGCTTAATTTACATAGTACTCCTCGTAACAATCCACAAGAGGAGTAAGAAAAGAAACAAAATAACATTTACATTCTTCTAATTTCAACACCTAAGGGTAATCTAAGGAACTCCATCGACTGGGACCCGCTCAGCACCCCCTTAAGAGCTAGGTCATCATGTTCATCTGAAAAAGTAAGATTTAATGAGCTAACGAGTCAGTAGGATTCACACGTTCTAATCAACAGGAGTATGATAACTAAGAGAAGAGCAGGAAGCTTAATTGGTAGCAATGTCAAATATCAAAGGTGGTTGTGTAATCATGTCAACTAGACAACAGTTATAGAACAAGAGTACTGAATCAAACTTGCATAGATAAGAATTCTGGATAATAATCACATTCTGGTTCAAGTACATGTTCAACTCATTGACAAAATAAGATGATGACCAATCAAGCATGTATGATGCAATGCCAAACATCCAAGAGATCCATTATCGTTCCACACAGCCATTAAACAAATTCGGGTGCTCCTCCCGGGACTGGATCAGCCCCATTGCACATGCATTTATCTCAATTGAATCTAAAGACCCAAAAATTGTCATCATAATTCATTTCTGTAAAATATTCAAGTGAGGTACACAAGTACTCAAGATCTCATTAGTAGCAAAGGGTTGGGAGTCAATGTCAAGGACTTCAGAAGGTGTAGCTATGTAGGGATCAATTATACTTGGGGTGTTCAAGAACATTCCATAATTGGATGTGGATGAAAAATTGAATGGTTCTTCTCAGTGTTAATGTAGTTGGAATTCAAGAAAATGAGGAGAACAACTTGTTGGGTTAATACCGAAGTATGTCACCTTTGGTTGGACATGAAACAAATCTGGTTAAACACCACAGACAGGTGTATGTCGATAGCCAGAGAGTGGCTGTCGACAGCCACTGTCTATCCAGAACCAGATTTCTGGAATCTGGTCCCTGTCTGTCGACATGTCAAATGTGGTTGTTGACAGATGAGGGTCATCTGCCGACAGATGAGGTCTGTCTGTCGACATCTACTGGTGTTTCTGCATTTCTGGTTTCTGCAAGCATGAAACCTGTCGACAGATGGGTTCTAGCTGTCGACAGTCGTAGGCTAAACTTCTAGAAATGGTGTAATACTACCTCAGGAAACTCTACCAAGTGTTCCTATGAATCTAAGCATGGTTAACAACATCTAAAGTGTCTTATTTACATTTCTAAACACCACTTACATGAAGGAAAGAATAGAACAATAAGAGTACAATTTGTACACGTGGAATGGGTATGATAACTCATGAAAGGATGATGACTGTATATACAACACTTCTAAGAAATTTTTCCTAGCATCTAGTAGGAAGTTCTCCACAAACATGCTTAGATATAACATGAGTATAAGCCAAAGCTGATTATATGAATAAGAGAAGCATTTCTAAGGGTGTTTATAGAACCAAAGTCAAGTGTGAACATGGTAAACATTTAAACACAAAGCTCTTTATCAAGAGAAGGAGACAAGAAGGAGAGTAGAAGGAGAGAATCCTACATACTTAGGAAGGGTGAAGGTCCTTCTCCTCTTCCCAATGAAGGAACCAGCAGCAGGAAGTAGAAGAAGACTTGGGAGTGGTAGCCACAGCTGGTGCAACAGATGGAGTAGCAACAAAAGCAGCTTCAGCAGAAGCAGCAGCAGCAGCTCCGGCAAAGCAGCAACAGCAGCTCCACAGAGCAATGGCAGCAGCAGCAGCTTCAGAAGTAGGAAGACTGGGCAAGTGGTGGAAAAGCCCATACGAAGGGTTAATGAGAGTTTATATAAACTCCCAGGTTCCATGCATATATGGCACGTAGCCATACATGTGGAGCCGTGGAACCCCTCTTTCACCTCCCAAAGCCACGTTTACCATGGGGTTTTACCCCACTCGCACATAGTAAATACATGTAATCCACTTACCCAAGGTGCAAGGCGTCTTACGCAACCAATGTTACGTAAGCAAAATAATCAAAAATCGGATTACGTAAATAGGTAAAAATTCAGTTGGTTCATTTGTTCTTACGTTTTTGTATCCAAATGATGTCCAAATAAGTTGAAGTTTCAAACATACGTTATTGGAAGGTTTTATAAATTATGGTGATTTTAGTTTAATTTTTAGAATTACCCAGTAAACATTGCCCGGAAAATCATTGTGCCGACTTAATCTTGATATTCGCGCGTCAATAATTCTGGATATTTATATTTCTAATATCAGCATATTTTTATGGAAACTATGGTATTTTCGGATTTTATTTCGTTATAGAATCCGATGACGTTCTGTCGGAGGTGCGCACATCTGAAAACAACATTGGAATTATATTTATTAATATAAATTAATCATAAATTAAAAATAATTACATCTCATAAAGTAGTTATGTTTAACAATTAAAATCATCACATTTTATCTAAATTTTTAATAAATAAAATTTTAGGGTGTTATAAATAGAATATAAGGAGAATTAATAATTACGAGGATTTACATTATTTTCACTCCCTATTGAATTTTCTAACATCGACTTATTTTTAAGCCTCTCCTACATAATTATATAAGTTTATAAGTATGTAAGTTATATAATTATGTAAGTATTTAATATGTAACTTGTACTTCTTTAACTATGGGAGTTACAAAATTATGTAAATACTTCATAATTATGTAAATATGTAACTATGTAAGTATGTAAATTATGTGAGTATGGAAGTATGCAATCATGTAAGTTATGTAACTTTGTAAGTATATAATTAGTGAAGCACATGTTACATACTTAAATACTTATATAATTACATAACTTACATACTTACATATTTACATACTTACATAACTTACATATTTACGTAGTTACATGCTTATACAGTTACGTAAGGCGAGACCTAAAATAAGTCTTACAAAAAATAGAGACCATGCGGTACAGAGAAATCTGACAAGGATTGAAAAATAATATCAGTCTTCTGTCGGAGAGTAATTATTAATTCTCCCTAAAATATAGTATTAAATATGTACAATATAAGACTTTAGAAGGATACGTAAAAACCATATCAAAGATTCGAACATTCTAAGGTTACGCATATCATTATAAACACGAGATATGTTTAACTAGTGTAGTAATTCGAGAAGATTAAATAGGGCATATGTGTTTTTTACTTTAATCTGTCTAAAATTAAGTTAATCAAATAATTGATAATGGTATGGCTATATCTGATGAATTACAACACATTATAGGGATACACATGAAAGTTTACGAATATAAAGAATATATATGTATATACGTATATATCATTATCCCTATTTCTTTTGATTTTTGTGTTGTTAATAAGATGGAGCATTTTATTGGAAATTAAATTGAATGAGTTTAGTTAAGAATGATATTTCTTGAGGAAAGCTTTTAAGCAATTGAATTCACACTGTGGAGGCTATTTCTAGCCTCCTAGGCCTACGAGCCCACTACGGCTCATCATGACCCATCAAGACATCAGGACTCCGGTCATCAAGCCACGTGACCTCGGGTTCAGCCAAAGGGCTTCCGAACACGCTTGGCCATCCGGAGACTAAGGGCCTCGAGGGTGGTCTCCCCCCGCAAACTTGTTCGAGCAGAGCACCGTCTACCACCAAGTGCCCCGCGCTGTGCTTCCGAGCACCGGGCATCGAACAGCCTGCCCAGTAATTGAGCAGGCCCCTGCTCTGTACCTTCCGACCAAAGGATCCAAGGCAGCCGTTCGCCTCCCAAAGACAGTAAATCTAACGGCGCGTCACGCATCCCATGGCCAAGCGCATTAATTGAAGAATCCCAACATGCGTCTTTCGGTCTATACAAGGGTGCTCGGATCATCTCTATTCAAAGCTTTTCAACTCGAAAGGATAGCGCGATACCCGAAACCTTGGAACAAAGGCGTTGGACACAAACTCGAGGTCAGAACTTTTTAGTTCCCAAAAAAACCTACGCAGTACCCACAAGCCTCTAAACAACTGACGAATTCTGATTCGAACAAAACACTGCAAGGGAGGAAGATAGAGCCATACATAGCCAAAAAGGTACATTTCATTCCATTAGAATTTGTACAGAGCCCCACTAAGGAGCAAGTTAAACAAGTGGAAGATACAATTCAAGGAGCTTGCTCGGAGGGTCCAGCCCCATCGTTCCCAGAGGTCATCCGCCCAACCTTGAAGTTCGCAAAGCGATTGTAGACTGTGTTTTCCTCCTCCTTTTTAGGGGGGGGGGGACGAAGAACACGGTTCACAAAGAAAAAGTGGAGAAAAATGACGAAAAATGAAAGACAATGATCGTGATCGCCAGGTACTTTTACTAAAAAGCACCAAAAGTAGGGACGGGTAGGGAAGGAGGTGACGTGTACCTTTCACCCGTAGAGTGATCGCGTAGCGGGAAGATGTGCATGGGTTCTTTCCTCCTCCTTCCACCGGCCGGCCGGCGAAGGAGATTCAGCTCGGGTACTTACGACAGAAAGACAACAAAAGAGGACAACGGGATTAGCCCGATGTGAAGTAAATGAATGCAACAATGGAAATGAAAGACATAAATAGGAAAAGGGAAAGGACACACCTTTTGGGTGGTCTTTAAACCCCTAAAAACTGGAAAGTGGTGCGTGCATGCATGATGTGTAAAATGAAAAGGAAAAGGGGCAACGTAGGGCCCAAATGAAAATGAAAAGGACCACGTGAGGTCCGGAGGAAGGGAAAAGTGGGGTGCTGCCCCAAGGAGGCCGGACGGCGTAACGGTGCTGTGGAGGGCAAACGAGAGGAGGAAGACGACGAGGACGTCGATGGAGAGCTTGCGAGAGACGGTGACGTCGGGCCGGAGACGAGGACGGGGATGGCGAGGAAGACGGCGACGAGGCAAGGCTCCGCCGCGAAGAACCCCCTCCTCTCTCTCTCTCTCTCTCTAGAATCCTCACTCTCTCTCTCTAAAAACCCTCTCTCTCTAAAACCCCCGGCCAAAAACCCAAATGAAAAAAACCCCTTTCCAGGTGAAGCGCTGGCTGAGTTTTAAGGTTCTGGGTCAAAATCGCGTCCAGCACAGCCGCCGCTTTTAAGAAGGTCGGTTTGATAAGTGCGAATTATTGAACCGCGTTAAAATCGCGTCCAGTACACTGGACGCGTTTTAGACTCCCATGGTTTCGAGGCAACTGACCCGTGAGTACGCTGTCAGCCGACGAGAGGTTGATTTGACTTTTTTGAATTGCGTCCACTACAGTGGACGCCATTTTAAGAAACTCGTCGATCGGAACGGACGCGAATAAAGAGAAAAGTCGGTGACTGATTTAGCGACGGAAACAACGACGGAATTCTATCGCCTTAAAATGGCCTCCTTAAATGTGGTGACCGAAGCTGTCGCGAATTTGAGGCGGTTCAGTGGTGGGATATTTTGTGGTCGCCGATCAGTCGCTGATTGGCGACAGATTAGCGACGGAAACCTCACGCATCGCGTCCCCGGCGCCAACGCCTTTTGCTATTCTTCAAGGAATGCGGGGATAGAAAGGGCCGCGAATTTGAAAGGCGGTTCAGCGATAGAATATTTTGTCATCGCTATCGCTGATTGGCGACGGATTAGCGACGGAAATTTGACCGTCGCTATTCCGTCACTGACTGTCCTTTGTGATCGGACCCCTCCTTAGGAAAGCACCAAGGAAAAATAAGTGAAATTCAAGAAATATCAGAAAATTGCTCTTTCAATGCAAAATGAGGGTCATTTTGGGTGTTATAACGCAACTCGAAAATTTGCCCGCGATGGAAAAATTCGCGTGTTTACAGATGCCCAACCTTGACGTCTGCTTTGCAGGAGAGCGAGCGGAGGTACACGAAGTGAAGCGCAATGGAATGTAATGGAGTGAAATGGAGTGCAGCGTAGCACAGTGGAGTGAAGTGGAGTGGACTGAAAAGTAGACATCAAGGTTAAAAAGAGACACGCGCTGAAGTGGCGAATGACTGGAGCTGTTCGTCAATTCATAGTAAAGCTGCCATTCGGAAACTCTTTTGGAGAGGAAACTGTACCATCGTAGATAACTAAACTACAAAGTAAAGACAAATGCGAGATCAACTTCCGTCGTCGGGAAGTACCTAAGGACGTAATCCATTAGGTTTCACCTGCGTATGGGGCTGCCATGGCCGTAGGTGGATCGAAAGTAAAGGAAAGGAAAAGATCCAGGATGGATGAGTTTCTCTCCGAAAAGAACATCTTCAAACAACTTTATAATAAACTGAGTACTGGACTCAGAGTGGAATTATCGGGTTGCTTTGGGATTTGAGCACGGATGACCCTTAAATTGCCTTGGAAGAGCGGATTTCCACAGTGATTTCAATATGCATGTATGTTGGGCTAAAGGGAAAAAAAATTAAAATGAGAGTAAAATATAACCAAGGATATATTGTTACGCCGGTGAGTTAGGACCGGGGGTTATGCATGGGTCCGTCGTCCCCACAAGCCAAGCGTAACGGCCTATCCGTGCGGCTAAGAATCCTCTGGGATTATCATGGTTTTTGATGAAGGGGAACTCTAACCCCAGATTCCTCAAAGCCACAAGGTCCTTGGTGTGCTCTAAGGGTATAATATATAGTAAGCAGATAAGTGATGGTGAAGGCAGCAATAGCCTGATTGCGCCGGATGAGGTAACTCGGATCCTGCACACAAAACTCGTTAGCCAATGAAAAAACAAACATCATAAAAAATAGCATTTAGCATGGAGCATGCAGCATGGATAAAGCGTAAACAACAAGCATGGCTCATTCAATTGGTTTGTTTAACCATGAGAATAATTAGACTTGGCCAAAGATAAAGTGCAAGATGGGAGGAACCCCAGATTGAAAGATTCAGTGCGATCTGACCAGGCAGGAGGCGATTGCCTTGCAATACCATCATGATTTTTTTTGGAGTTTTGAAGATATTCAAATTTTGTGAATTTTGGAATATTTGATTTTTATGAAATTTTGGAAAATTTGAATTTTTATGGATTTTGGAATATTCGAATTTTTGTTGGTTTTTGGAGTATTTGAATTTTTGTTGATTTGGAATTTTTTGATTTTGTTTTTTATTTTGGAATATTTGATTTGTTTGTGATTTTTTTTGAAAATATTTGTTTTTTTTTTTGAATTTTGGAAAATTGCCATGCCGTGGCGGCATTGAAATTATGAGATTGACCGGCGAAGGGGTCCTTGTTGATTTCTGAATCATTAAAGGAAAAAGCCCAGGGTAGGGTGTGCATTTTAACGTGGCGCCCACGGGCTAATTGCACTAGGCTAACAGTACCACTGCCAAAGCCACGCCTGAAAAGGCGACAAGTCTTAAATAGGGAGAAGGGAAGAACATTTGAAGATAAGCTTGGTATGGGTAGTCGAGGAGCTGGGTTTGACTTCCTTCCTTGGCACAACCGTCAGAAGGTTCTGTCTCATTAAGCACTTGGGTTTTTCCAATTATTTTGGAATTTTGAGTGATGACCAATTGATTGTAGGGACATGCGTACGCCCGGGTCCATTTGGATCTCCGCGGGGACTTTGTCACTCTTTGCCATGCCCTATTATCATTGATTTGTTTTTAACTTTTGCATGCATACGGCCGGGTCCATTTGGATCTCCGCGGGGACTTTGCCGCTCTTGACATGTATTTTGACTTTATTTTGATTGGTCATTTTAATTTTGCCCATTTGGAGGACGTTTTCTTATGACGGAGTGCCTTGGGTTGGTTGTCTTGCCCAGACTGCCTCTACTACCCATACTTTGGCCGAATAGGAGAGAAATAGACTTTGTGCCATTCAGGCGTGGCTGTGACGATGACGGTGTCTACCGGGAGCAATCGGCTTTGGGCGCCGTGATGTGTGTGAAGTGCCCATGCCAAAGGCAAACCTTAATGACTCGGGAGAGAGTGCGAGACTCCTGGCGCGGAGTTCTCATAACAAAAATTGCTGCGATAGCATGGCAATGCTGAAATATTCATCTTTTTATGGATTTTTGAATTTTTGACACTGCTAAAATATAGTAAGATTTTGGAGGGTAAAGGATGACGAATGCCCATGCCCTGCGCTGGGGTGGATATGCCCTGCGTTGGGGGCGAGAGACCCGGGAGGTCTAAGGGAATTGACAAAATTCTTTATTCAAAATTAAAAGGACACGTGCGAGAAGGGCCGAAGAACCCGATTGAAAAATGGAGGTGACAATAAAACAAAAGACGAATGCCCTGCTGGGGGCGAGACTCGAGGGTCTACACGAATTTACATTTTTATTTAAAATTTAAAAAGACACGTGGGGGCTAAAACCCCGAAAACAAAGCGAGAAGGGTCGAAGGACCCGATTAAAATGGAGAGAGAAAAAAAGGCGGAAAGGACGAATGCCCTGCACTGGGGCGAGACTCAAAGGTCTAGAAGGATTTACATTTTTTTATTCAAAATTAAAATTATACATGGGGGCTAAAGCCCCGAAAACAGTGAGAGAAGGGTCGAAGGACCCGATTGAAAAATGGAGAGAAGAGAAATGTGGAAAGGACGAATGCCCGGCGCTGGGGCGAGACTCGGAGGTCTACAAGAATTTACATTTTTTATTTGGAATTAAATTATACATGGGGGCTAAATCCCCTAAAACAGTGAGAGAAGGGTCGAAGGACCCGATTAAAGACATAGGGGTCAACACGGAAAAAGAATTTGGAAACTCTGGAGGGCTCGGAGGGTTGAGGGAACAAGTAGGGCGCGATGCCCTAGGTAGGAAACAAATCCGATGGCCCGGATGAAAACAAGATAAATGGCCGCGTGGGCCGACATGGAAGGTGCACAGCGTAAGGTGCTAAAAGATGTGCAATGTGGGGCACTGATTGGACAAAAATGGGCGCGATGCCCGGTGTACGCTGAATAATCAGAAAACAAGTAGAAATAAAAAGCCTCCCGTGGGGAGGGAATGCGGAGAACCCATGGGTAAGTACTTAATAAAATAAAAGAGGATTCAAATTGAAAAGAGGGGGGTGAAGGTCCCCTGGCCTGTTGGTGCCGTGCCCGGTGATCAGATTTGGACTTGGGGTTGGCGTTGGGACCCTCAAGTATCTCCTCACAAATCTTGCCCAGCGGGTAGATGGACGTGCTCTTCTCGCAGAGACTGAACGGCTCTCAAAGATTAAAGGAAAATTGTTGACTTCTGACGAAAATTTAACAAACAGTGATAACTCCCTTGGAATAAAATTCAATGAAAGGGTGGGGAGTTCCACTGGTAAAGTCAGAAGCAATAATAAAGGGACTGTGCCCAAGGAATGCATCGTGTGACATAAGAGGGGGCACGCCCCTTGGGTGGTAGATTGTGCCAAGGGTTTAGCTTCGAAGTGCGTGTGCACAATCTGCATGGTAGTTGCCCTTGTTGGAGCGGAAAGGTGCAACAGTGGTAACTCCCTTGAAATATGATTAAATGGACGGGTGGAGAGTTCCACTGGCTGAGTTAAAGGCAACAATGAGGGGCTCGTGCCCAGCGGTTGTATGATATGTGATATGGGAAGGGGCACGACCCCTTGTGTAATTGATTGTGCCAATGATTTGGCGTTGGAGTGCAATAGCACAATCTGGATAGTTGACCCCTTTACTGGAGTGGGAAGGTTCACAACAACTGTGTGAGGAGTCATGAGAGCCTGGAGGGAGAGATTCCCTATGAGCACTTGAAAATGAACCCGGCTGGCAGCGGGTATGATTGGCATATTCGTAGAAGGCCTTTTGACGGCCATGATTGGAGGAGATCCCCTGGTCTTTTGCCTTGCCCGGCGTTTGGGCTTCCGCTTGGGAATCGGCGCTTTGACCCTCAAGAACTTCCTCATAAAATGTGCCCAGCGGGCCGGTGATCTTGCTCTTCTCCGAGGGATTGAGCAGCTCTCAACGATTGGATTGTTGACTTCCGTCGGAGTTTCAAACGGTAGCGGCAACTCCCTTGGAGTATAGCTGAATGAAAGGGTGGGGAGTTCCACCGGTGGAGTTGGAAGCAACAACAATGGGACTGTGCCCAAAGATCGTAAAATGCTTGATATAGAAGGGGGCACGACCCCTTGAGTAATTGATTGTGCCAATGATTTGGCCTTGGAGTGCGTGAGCACAATCTGGATAGTTGACCCCTTCACTGGCGCGGGAAGGTTCACAACAACCGTGTGAGGGGTCATGAGAGCTTGAAGGGAGAGATTCCCTATGAGTATTTTGAAATGAACCCGGTTGGCAGCGGGTATGATTGGCATATTTTTAGAAGGCCTCTTGACGGCCGCGACTGGAGGGGAAGACTTCCGCTCGTACCTGTGCCCGGTATGGAAACAATGACCGGCATGCGGGGAATGTATCCAGAAAATTCAGAATGCATGCCCGGTTCCGGTACTCCCTTCTTCTTTTGCTGACCTGATTTCTTGCTCCTTGAAAACTTGCGTCTGCTCCGGCGAAGGGGAGTGGGTGTAGGGGTAGGTGGTAACGCCAGTGGTGGCGTGATGGGAGGCTGTAGAGCCAGTGGTGACTCGGTGGATAGTGGTATTATCGGTGGAGGGTGACGGGTGTCACAGCAAGGGTTGCTCGGGTGTCGGTGCCAAGGGTGTTGGCGGGTAGGTGGTGATGTAATGGCAGGCGCCATGGCGGGTGTGATGGGAGGCTTGATTGTGGATGGTGATGTGATGAGAGGCTTGTTAGCCATAGGTGATGGAGGTAAATGACGCACGGAGATGACCTCGGAAGGCTCATCATCGTAGCGCCAAGTGGTTTGACGAAGTGGTTGGAGGTTGGCGACCTCTACCTGAGCAACGGGCTGTGATGGAAGTGGAGGTTGTTGTGGAGGTAAGGGAGCTGGCATGGGTGTCGGAGCAGGTGCAACATAGGGTGCAGGAGCTTCTTCATAAAAGATAGGGGCACCGTAGGGCCCAGTTGGAGGTTGATGGGTCCGAGGAGGACGAATCAGTGGACGCCTGGGTGGCGGCATGTTGTGGTAAATGGGGGTATGCGGAGGCGCATATGATGTGGATGGTGTATAGCGGTGAGGTGGGTAGTGGACGGCGTCCACTGATTCATTCTGACACGGATGAATTTGATCAAAAAGTTCCGCGATCGGGGAGTCCATTAAATGGGCTCGAATGTAACATCCCCGCTCGTAGAGCTCTTCCATTGTAGTGATGTAATTCATGGTCAGGATGTGCCTGAACCTCGGAGTAGAGTTTGAAATGATAATTTTGATTTGCTCTGACTCTGAGAGCTCATATTGTAGGCGCATGGCCATCGACCTCCAACGGTCAGCAAATTGTACAAATTCCTCGTCGGCCTCCATCTTCTCGGATGCTAGATCCGTAATAGAGAGATGGGGACTGACGCGATCTTTGTACTTGAGAAGGAATTTCTTTTGCAGTGAGTGGAAATCTCCTGCCTCGCTTGGCTCCAGGGAATAGAACCATTCAAGCGCAGGGCCGTCAAGAGATTTTCTAAAAAGATATGCCAACGTGACGGGGTCACGTTGCCAGCGGGAAGACTCATAGAGAAATTCTTTGACATGAATGTAGGGGTTACCCGTGCCATTGTACAGTCGGTACGACGACATCTCCGAAGGAGGAATGTGAATTTCGGGAGCCGGCATGGCGGCACGGGGTCACCCTTGGAATTTGAAAGCTTATTTATTTCTTTCTCCAATTGTTCAATTTCTGGAGAAGAGAGTTTTGGAGTGGAGTGGGAGGCTGCTGGGCCTACGAGGGAGTACATGGGGGTGGCCGTGAATGAGTGGGCCTTCCCAAGGGACGGTCTGTACGGACCGGAGCATGGGAGTGCAAATGGCCAGGGGGCCGGGGTGATGAAGAATGTATAGGGGTACGTGGCGAAGTCGCCGGAATATACATAGGCGGCTGCCTGGGGGATGGAGAAGAAGAAGGAGTCGCGGGAGGAGTCACACCCTCAACTAAAGATTGGATTATATAAAGTTGTTGAGGTGTGAGCTGATCTAGTGCATGCAGGACATGCTGGACATTGGAGTCATGGTGGGGGGTAGGCTCTTGCCGGGTTCTGATCGTGGTAAATGTGAAGGGACATCAGATTGGTTAGTGCGTGGAGTGCGCACACAACCATGAGAAGTGGAAGGCTGTCCCTCACGGTGGTGAGATGGACGAACATGGGATCGAAAAGACTGGACACTTGAATTATCCTCATAGTCCTCAATAATCAGCATGATAATATGGGTCCATTTTAACAAGCAATAAGCAAACAAGTTGAACAAAGATTAATCAATCAATGTGTGGTTCAAACAAGTTGTAATGTTTAACGCTGTTTGTTTTTAGGAGTTTCACAATTATTTAAATGGATTGTAAAATATTGTGTCACTCCAGATGAGATTCTAGTTGGGTAAATGAAGAGTACTTCGAGATACAACTAGAATCACCTCTCACCACGCAATGGGATGTCTAAACTCGGGTCAACGAAAGGGTACCGCCAGCTCGGTCCGCCGTGAGGGAATCCACGGGGTACGAAGTCTTACGGGGTTCCGGAGAAGGTTCACTGGTCCAAAGGGACGGAATGCCCAATGGAGAGTTTGCCCTCACCGGAAGGAGTGTGTGGAGCCTAGGAATATGAGAAAAGGAGGTCCCCCGACCGATGCAAGATGTCCACAATGCAACAGTTTATAACACAAAATGGCAGAAGGAGGCGTTTCTGTCAACAGTTAAAATCGCGACGAGCACAGTCGCCGCGACTAAAAAACGCGTCCAGTCACCGCGACGCGGAAATGAAAGCCCGCGCGAGGTCCCTGTGGACGGCCACTGTAAACAAAAACGCGTCGACTTTAGCCGCCGCGGTAATAAGCATGCACTAAATCGCGTCCAGTCTGGCGAACGCGAATAAAAACAGAAAACCCTCCCCACAGAAAATTCAAAAAAATAAAAGACTGGAGTGAAACACGTCGGCTATACCCAACGCGATTCAAGCCAGTAACCCTACCCGACGAAAAAAATCCAAACGGCGCAAAAGGGCGGCAGCTATCCCCGCCGCGATTCGCGCCAGCAACCCAAAAATCAAAAAATTTCACAGAACGAATAGAACACACATGCACACACTGATGAAATGAAATGAAATAAAACTCTAAACAAAATAACAAAACTAATCACTAATGACACTAAATAACTCAACTAAACATGATTTAAATAAATAAAAAATGGTAAAAAAACACAATAAAACAAAATGCCCAGTGGGGCAAAAAAGTGGCACACGTGGGTGCCAAAATGTAACGCCACGTGGGGCGTAAAAAGAGGTACCCGAACTAAAAAAATGAGTGTCCCCCGTGATCGCCAATTTGTAGACTGTGTTTTCCTCCTTTTTAGGGGTGGGGGGGGGGGGGGGGGGGACGAAGAACACGGTTCACAAAGAAAAAGCGGAGAAAAATGACGAAAAATGAAAGACAATGATCGTGATCGCCAGGTACTTTTACTAAAAAGCACCAAAAGTAGGGACGGGTAGGGAAGGAGGTGACGTGTACCTTTCACCCGTAGAGTGATCGCGTAGCGGGAAGATGTGTGTGGGCTCTTTCCTCCTCCTTCCACCGACCGGCCGGCGAAGGAGATTCAGCTCGGGTACCTACGACAGAAAGACAACAAAAGAGGACAACGGGATTAGCCCGATGTGCAGTAAATGAATGCAATAATGGAAATGAAAGACATAAATAGGAAAAGGGAAAGGACACACCTTTTGGGTGGTCTTTAAACCCCTAAAAACTGGAAAGTGGTGCGTGCATGCATGATGTGTAAAATGAAAAGGAAAAGGGGCAACGTAGGGCCCAAATGAAAATGAAAAGGACCACGTGGGGTCCGGAGGAAGGGAAAAGTGGGGTGCTGCCCCGAGGAGGCCGGACGGCGTAACGGCGCTATGGAGGGCAAACGAGAGGAGGAAGACGACGAGGACGTCGATGGAGAGCTTGCGAGAGACGGTGACGTCGGGCCGGAGACGAGGATGGGGATGGCGAGGAAGACGGCGACGAGGCAAGGCTCCGCCGCGTAGAACCCCCCCCTCTCTCTCTCTCTCTCTCAATCCTCACTCTCTCTCTCTAAAAACCCTCTCTCTCTCTTTAAAACCCCCGGCCAAAAACCCAAATGAAAAAAACCCATTTCCAGTGAAGCACTGGCTGAGTTTTAAGGTTCTGGGTCAAAATCGCGTCCAGGACAGCCGCCGCTTTTAAGAAGGTCGGTTTGATAAGTGCGAATTACTGAACCGCGTTAAAATCGCGTCCAGTACACTGGACGCGTTTTAGACTCGCATGGTTTCGAGGCAACTGACCCGTGAGTACGCTGTCAACCGACGAGACGTTGATTTGACTTTTCTGAATCGCGTCCACTACGGTGGACGCCATTTTAAGAAACGCGTCGACCGGAACGGACGCGAATAAAGAGAGGTTACTGGTTTAGCGACGGAACCAGTAACCTTAAAATCGCATTTTCGAAAAACGCGACGACGAAGCTGTCGTGAATTTGAGGCGGTTCAGCGATGGGATATTTTGTGGTCGCCGATCTGTCACTGATTGCGACAGATTAGCGACGGAAATAGCGACGAAAACTCATTTGTCTACAGCGAACTCCGTCTAGGCAGGGATCCTGAGTGCGGCATCGGCATTCCTAGAGGGCGGCTTCAAACGCTTCTTGCGCATACTCGTTCGTTGACAACTGTCGCCCTCGATCCTCCCCGATCTAGAGCCCTACCTTATAGCAAGACACGCCATATTGTTCCATATCTTCTTGGAACTCTGGCCCCGCCTTGTATTCAGCGACTCCTCGAGCTTCGGCGTCGGAGAGGACCCCCACGAGCACCGCCTTCTCTGCCCGGACGACCGCGAGCTCCAACTCAGAGGCCTTAAGCGCGATGCGGAGGTTCTTTACTTCCCTCTGCAGCTCGGCTTCCCGGAGGCGGTGTTGTTCTTCGTGCTCCTCACAGAACGTGAATACAGCGTCCCACATCTGCTGGTGGTACTGGGCCCAGGATGCAAGCCTTTTTAGAGGGGCCTCCGTCGGAGTGGTCGCTCACAACGACCAAGCCCAAATCCGAGATCACCCCTTCAACTGTCAGGGGCCTTGTCTCGGACAGAGTGCGTGACCCCGCCTGTTCAGCCGTCTTCACCAGCTTCCTCTTCTTCCGAAGCTGGAGTTGGGGCACCGCGTCTTCCTCCTCTGACTCCTCCTGCCTGGCCACCCTCTTCAGGGGTGCAGACTCCTTCCGAAGATTAATCTTCAAGGGCCTCTTCTCCGTAGCTCAGCGATGGAAAGGCGGCTTTCTTCGGGTTCAGCCGGAGGAGCACCCTCGCCCAGATAAATCACATGAGAAGTGACAGTTATCTGCTCGGCATAGGTCGCCATATCCTCCTGATCCCGACCAGCAGCCAGTTCTTCAACGCCTACACGAGGAAAAGGAGATTAGAAGACGGCCCCTAACCGGCCCAAAAATTAAACAAAGTTGAATACTTACTCTATGGTCGGCTCAGCTCATACTTGACGAGTTGAAACTCTGTCAGATAATGCTCCACGTTCCTCACAAGCGCCGTGTTCAGGCTATCAGAGGCCTTCGCCTCGTCTCGAACCAAAAAGGGAATGTAGTCCTTCCGCGGATCCCGAACCCTAGTAGGGAATCCCCACTCTGGCGCATCAGCTCCCTGGCGGAGGCCGACGAAGAGGACACGGTGTGTCCATCCCTTGTTGTTCGAATGTTTGCTCCCAAATAGGATCTGCATCTTGTTTCGGTGATGCTTGCTGTAATACACGCTATACCCTGACTGCGGCGAGGATGTGAGGTTGAATGCCCCCGAAAGACGTCCGCGGTGGCTTGCACCCCCCCCCCCCGCAACTTGCAGATGATGCAGAACACACAGATAATTCGCCACGAGTTTGGGGTCAGCTGGATGGGCACGATCCTCCACCCGTTCAGCAAGTCCTTCGCCACCTCCAGCAACGGCAGCCGGAATCCCACCTTCAGGATGTCAAGGGAAATAGTGAAGCAGCCTAATTTGTCTACCATATATGACTCCTCCTCTTTAGCGAGGAGAATGTCATACCCCTCGCCGATCCGGTAGCGCTCGCGGAGGCCCTCGAAAAAGCGGTACTTCGGCCCCCGGGTAGCCTCCGACGTTGTCCTGCTCGCTCCAGCAGCAGCGACCGCCTTCCCTTTCTATGACATCACCGGTTGCGAGAGGAGAAGCAGGGAAGGAGACGACGAACGTAGAAGAGTCGCGAGGAAGACGAGGACGAAAAGTAGAGAGCAAGAAAGCTTTCGTAGGAAGAGGGTGTGAGCCCCATCTCCTCCCCTACTCTTCCTTATAAGGAAGAGGCACGGAATTCGAAAGGTGGAAACGACGGTTCTCCCACTTCAACGGCCCGTTCAAACGTATCGCGAAGCATTCGCCGCACGACACGTCACCCCTGCTATCATGAGGTTTATGTCCCCAAGGAGGGTTTCAAGCGGCGTCATTCTGAAGCCATCCACACTGCCGAGGTCGAAATCGCATTTAATGCGAGGGTGACGTTCGAGCAGACCTACATTCTCAAGTGTTGTGATATCCAAACTAGCTTGAGAGCGTGGGGGGCAAGTGTGGATGCTATTTCTAGCCTCCTAGGTCTGCGAGCCCACTACGGCCCATCATGACCCATCAAGACATCAGGACTCTGATCATCAAGCCACATGACCTCGAGTTCAGCCAAAGGGCTTCCGAACACGCTTGGCCATCCGGAGACTAAGGCCTCGAGGGTGGTCTCCGGACACCCCGCAAATTCGTTCGAGCAGAGTACCGTCTACCACCAAGTGCCCCGCGCTGTGCTTCCGAGCACCTGGCACCAAACAGCCTGCCCAGTAATCGAGCAAGCCCCTACTCGGTACCTTCCGACCAGAGGATCCAAGGCAGCCATTCGCCTCCCAAGGACAGTAAATCCAACGGCGCGTCACGCGTCCCATGGCCAAGCGCATTAACTGAAGAATCCCAACAGGTGTCTCAACAGACAGCCCCTCGCCTGAGAACTTGAACCGACGCGCCCCTCCAGTCATCATTGCAGAAGATAAGCG
This sequence comes from Colocasia esculenta, assembly GCA_014218235.1. Classification (NCBI taxonomy): domain Eukaryota; kingdom Viridiplantae; phylum Streptophyta; class Magnoliopsida; order Alismatales; family Araceae; genus Colocasia; species Colocasia esculenta. The sequence goes on from CM024761.1 coordinate 13,537,131, forward strand.
TCCGGGTCTTCATCTCCCTCACCTATAAAAGGTACATGTAATCCCCATGCAAAGGTATGTAACCTTCGGCACATACACTCGCCCACGCGCGAAGCACACACCGACGAACCTTCCTTTTCAACCTTCCTCTACAGTCCGATCTGATTTAGGCATCAGAGAGTTCCCCCCGGTTCTTCAACTGGGTCCCCCTGATCCGTTCTGAGTTTTGCAGGCCATCGTTCGTACCGGACCGTCTTCCCTCTCTTCCCAATGGAGGCCCATTCGGCCCAGGCTCGAACGGAGAATCACGTCCACACACACCTTACAAACTTAAGAATAGAATTCCTTCCTCGTTTAGATATCCTCCTTCAATTAGACTCATGTTTGAATTAAAAGCATGGACAAATTTTCGCTTACCAAAGAGTATAATCTCTAAATAGAGTCCAAATAAAACCCAACAAAATATATTTATTAGTTGAAATATGGTTCACAAAATTAAATTAATTGCGTATCTCACCAACCTCATAGGCATGGCGTGGGACCCATGCCACAGCTGATCCACGTCGGCTAGTTATCCGGACGCCCGGATAACTAACATTTCTCATATTTCTTGTATCTAAGAGTAGGGGTTGATTTCTTGAGAACTTACACAGAGTTTCCTGATTTTTTTTACAATTTTTTTAAAAGCATCTTAAACTAGAGTATTGGTATACATCACATAAGATGCAAAGTTACATCCAAGCTCGATAGGACGTCGCGCACGCCCACTTCGCAATCTGATTAGCTTATCACAAATAAATTATCCATGGATAAGATGAGCCACTTTATGACATTTCTTGTTTAAAAATATGAGAGGGGAGATAGAGTTATCAAAACTTATCACCAATAATTACTGATAAAAATTTAATAAGTTATCCAAATTATCAAAACAACTCTATTAGGACGGATAACTTTATTAGAGATTATCCGGTTATCAAAGCGGATAGATCTCTCCATCATGTGAGAGAGCATTTTGGTGTCATAACATTAAAAAGAGAGATTTTAAGTGGTAACTTTTGGGGTCAGGACTCAGGAGAGGAACAAATAGCTTCCTTTTAACTTTCCGGCATTTAACAAAGCGGATGCCTACTCCATGGATCAGTGTGCCAAAAAATAACAAACTTCCGAAAGTGCAACCCATCTGATGATAATAATGATACAACACTTTTATGTCCCCAAAACATGATAAATACTTGTGAAGAAACAAGAATTTACTTGGAACAGAGTCTAATCAAGCAGCGAGTTCCCTGTTTAAATACTCGATAAACATCCTTTTTGCACTGCCAGCATCTGAAGGTGGGGGCGGCCCGCTCAAGCTCGCCTGTCCTGTTAGCTTCATGAATGTGCGCCTCAAGCTTCGCAGTTCTGGTAGACTCACTGTTCTTTGGATATTGATGTGGATGTTGGTCAAGGACTCAAAACAACAGCAAGATGAAAACATAAACACAAGCAAGTACACATCTTATGCAAGAAACATGTAAGCAACATATGAACGGGGTTCCGGTAGTGGCACCCAAACCAATGGTTAAATTCACACTACAACATCTAAAGTACAAGCAGGGACTCTGATATTTACCTCTTTCATTTTCTGTTGTTACATTCCAGATTATGCTACTTAAGCAGTCAACAAAATTAAAAAAAAAATTCAAATGACTTTCAACAGGAATATTCTTAGTAGCACTGCTACATTAATTGATATTGAATGAGGTATCTTCCGAAAACGAAAACCGAGGCATAATGTGCCTCATACATGTTGTGTTCTCAAAGACATGTTTTGACATACTAATCACTGAACTGTGGAGAGGGACAGGAGATCAAATTCTAGCACCAAAATTGTGTTGCCAATTGTTGACAATGATTAACAAAGATGATGAACTAGAAAACTGGAAGAAAGCGTTTGGGGGAACACCACAAGCGCATCAGCAAAGACTGCATTTTAATGTAATATTCAATTTGCAAAGGCCAATCGATCGCATGATTCCATGAAAATGGTCGATCACATCTGCTTAGCATACAAACAAGCAGGGGTGGATCTAGCATATGTTCAGTGAGGTCCTGTAATTCTATTGGATAAAAAAATTTATATTGAGGGGATAATTTTTCACCATAGATGACCCCCACTGAATTTATATGGTTGCACCATTAGGACCCCACTGAAATAAAATTCTGGATCCGCCACTGCAAACAAGGTTGCAGATGCGCGTAAACCCAGACTGGATCATTTCAATCTGCAGACAACGAACCTTCCCAAAAAATAAAAGGTTTCCGGAAGGATTTCAACATTTCTCAATAAATACAAGCTAATTTCCTGGGATCTGGAAGTGGTAATCATTATAACTTATTGACTGAGAAAAGAAGGATAGCATCCAGTATTGGGCTGTTGTAATCAGTACCAGCCAAACCTGCATGTCAACCTGTTTCATTCATGGGTTACTTCAGGAAGATCAACGTGAACCACAGAGAAAGCCACCACTCTCCCTCATGGTTTGGCGCATCGGAGTGAATCGGCCCGATTCGGGCGAATCGGTGTGGATCACAGGAAACCCGAAGTGCGATTCGGATCGATTCGCCCGGATCCGGTCATTCAGGCGAATCGGACCTGATTCGCACGATCCAATTCGATACTATGCGAATCGGGCGCGATTCGCCCGACGCCCTTAAGAGTGTCGGCCGATGCGCTGCGAAAGGGACTATACAGTCCCGATTCGCAGCGCAGCAGGCCGGAGCCCTCTTTCTCCCCCTCGTTTTCATTTTTTTTTCTGGAAAAAACCCTAGATCTGCATGCAGTCCACAAGTGGAGGGTTCTTACGTGAGTTTGCATCCATTTGGACGTGGATTTGGAGGCATTCAAGCCTTGTTCTTTAAGGTTTTTGGAGTTTCTACGGGGGGTTTGAAGGTAAGCCACCATATTCCTTCATTGTTTTGATTTTTTCTTAGTGTATGACTTAGATCTTCATGGGAAATGATGTTGCAAATGATTGGTGTACACTTGCAACCATTTCTCATCAAGATCTACAAGTTTTTCATGTAGATTTGAAGATTTTCTCTAAATTATGAATTTCTGAATAAAATTTTAAAAAATCTTAAATTTTTTTGAAGAACCAAAAATTGATAACAATGTTTTATTTACTTCTATATCATGGTTAGAAGTTAGAACTTGATTCTATATGAATTGGAGCTAAAATTAATTTATGTTCCCGCATGATTAATAAATGTTTTAAAATTTTTTAAAAAATAAATAAAACTTGAAATTACAGAAAATGCCTATGGAGGTGTGAATGTATTTGTATGATCATGTGATTCATGTCTATGAAAAAAATTATCATATAAGAACACTTTCTTTTAGTATTCAAATTCTGAAATTTGAATTAATTTACTGTTAATATATTTAATTTTTATTTGTCCCTCTAGATGGCACCAAAGAAGGGCTCTGATGATATTGGGTGGCAGCATGGCACCATGTTGGGCAGTAGACACAACTTCAAGTGCAATTATTGTAGTTTTACGGGACAAAGAGGTGGCGTCTCCCGTTTGAAGAAACACCTTGCAGGTGGTCGACTAGCAGGCTACCATGACGTGCATGGTTGTAAAATGGTGCCAAGTGAAGTTAAAAAGCTTATGATTGAACACCTTAAACATGTTCGAGCAGAGATTGCAAAAAAGAGGGCGGATAAGGAGATGCAGGAGAGGATCATATCAGGAAGGGAACGAGATGAAGACATTGAGGATGAAGTAGAAATGTACGCAGAATATGTGCCTGATCCTGATGTGCAGGAAAGGCGAGCCAGAGCACAGAGCAGGGCCGAGGCATGGGAAACTGACCAAGGGGCAGCCTATAGAGTCAGTTTTCAGGGAGCTCAGCATGAGGTTGGCAGTGGCAGTGGTAATGGCTCAGGGGTAGGGGGCGCCGGCGAAACGCAGTCCCGTCGATTTTCTAATGTGGGGGATTATTTCACTCGCCCCCCTCCACACAGACACAAGAACAAGGAAGGCATAGCAAGAGACCCACAGGTGTGCAAATAGAGGACGTGGACCCTTATGTGTATCCTAGAGAGCATGGCCAGCATAGTAGGATTGAGGATGCATACGACCAGCAGGGGCCGAAATACAAGGTGGGTCGAGCAGTTGCAAAGTGGTGGCACCATGTAGGGTTACCATTCAATGCAGCAAATAGTCCTTATTACAAAACTATTATACAGGAGGTTCAACGTGTAGGGCTACATGTGCAGCCTCCTACAGCTAGGGACTTGGCTAGGAAATATCTTCAGAAGAAGTTAATGAGATCAAGTCTTATATTGACAGTTTAAGAAGAAATGAGAGAAATATGGTATCACATTGATGTGTGATGGTTGGTCGGGCACCACCAGGAGCAGCCTCATCAACTTCCTCGTGTATTGTGATAGACAAGTCTTCTATCACAAATCTATTGACGCATCAGATAGAGTACACAACTACGAATACATTTTGAGTTTGATGCGGGACATTGTTGAGGAGATTGGTGAGCAATACATTGTGCAGGTGGTGACGGATAATGGATCTGCCTACAAAAAAGCAGGGGAGGAGTTAATGAAGATTTATCCTCATCTTTACTGGACCCCATATGCTGTCCACTGTGTTGATTTGATGCTAAAAGAGATTAGGACACAGCAAACCGTGAAAATGGTGGTGGATGCGAGGCAGAAGATTACAAGGTTCATCTACAATCATCATGTTGTGTTGGCGTGGATGAGAGAGTCCACTGGTGGAGAGTTGTTGAGGCCGGCTGTCACCCGCTTTGCAACAAACTTTGTGGCATTACAAAGCCTATTGAAGCACAAGGATGGATTGAAACGCATGTTCAGGGGTGATAAATGGTTACAAAGCACTTTTTCTGGAACATCGGATGGAAAAGAGGTGGAAGACATCGTCAACAGCTCAAATTTTTGGGATCGGGTGTTCAAGCTGGTTCAGAATTCAGATCATTGAACCTCTATATGAGGTATTGAGGGTGGTTGATGGGGATAGGAGACCTTCTATTGGATTGGTGTACGCAAAGCTTGAAGCCGGGAAGAAGAAGATCCGTGAAGTCTCACCTCGGTATGCACACTTAGTTTTGGATGTTGTTGAGAATAGATGGGACCGGCAGATGAGTAGAGATCTACATATGGCGGGTAAGGAAACTGTTGATATTTTTGTAATGCACTAAGTATTAATGTATTTTACAACCATTGATATTTTATACGTCAATTGCAGCATATTATCTCCACCCTACATACCATTACACGCACGAGCTCGCATATGAGGATGACTTGACAGCTGCTTTTACAAGAGTTGTTGAAAGATTGTCAAGAAGTCCTGTGCAAGCAGCAGATGCCATTGATGAGGCAAGTATAGGGTTATCAACTTCCATCCAAACAAATACTTGAATTTGATATGCATGATCAATTTAACAAATGCAGATGAAGAGCTTTCGGGAGGCTATTGGGAGCTTTGCTGAGTCATCTGCCATTGCTGGTCGGGAGCGTGAGGGCGGTAATATGCTTTCCCTTTCATTTTTTGTCATTGCAACTTGATGGTTGAGGGCTGATTGAGTTTCACTAATTTCGTTGCAGCTGATTGGTGGTTTAACTTTGGGCATACTGCGCCAACATTGAGAAAAGTTGCAGTGAAGATCTTATCGCAGACATCCTCATCTAGTGAATGTGAGAGGAACTGGAGTACATTTGCATTGATACACACCAAAGTGCGGAATCGATTGTCATATAGGCGCTTGGACAACTTGGTGTAAGTGCACTACAATATGAGGTTGAGGGTCAAACATCTCACAAAAGATCCAAAGCAGCGTGGGGACGTAGACTATGATCCTGTTGACATTGGGTTCGTACGAGATGAAGAAGACCCAACGGTTGCATGGGTTGCACGAGCAACCACAGAGCGGGGAGAGTATGAGTTAGATGAGGAGGCAGATGATCCTGAAGATCCACCTCGCCCTAACACTTTCTTGGCAAGGGCAGTAGCAGAAGCAACAGTAGAGGAGGAAGGAGATTGTGGAAATGTGGGACATCCATACTCCCCTCAGTTTCAGGCCGATCCAGAGGCTGAGGTGGATCTTCTTGGGGACATAGAACTAGAGCATGTTGAGCGTACTATAGGTGGAGAGTAATTTCTTCGTTTCATCTTACATATTTTATCAATTGCATTTGTGCTAATGTATCATGTTAGGGGCTATTGCAGGTGGAGGACATGGTCATGATGATGATGATGATTTTGAGAGGTTGATGGAAGGCCTCCCCCGCACACGATCTTTGAGGGAGGCACCCTCACAATCTATAAGGAGAGGGTCATCTACCTAGGTTGCTGCTCCCTCACAATCTACAAGGGCTCCCACATCATCTCAATTGGCAAAGGGTAAGCAAATAGCTCAAGAATCCCGCCGAAAAAAAACTGGTGCAACAGAGTCCCGGCCAACTAAAGGAGTTGTTATACGAGAGCCACCTCCCCCAGTACAAAAAAAGAAGAGTTGGTTATCTGGTTGGGGATCCAAGAAAGGCAAGAAAGGTGCTACCCTTGTTGAAGATCCACTTGACATTGCCGATGCAGAGACTTTGGATCCAAATGCAGAGGATGACACACTGTCTCCGTTGGATTCACCCCGATTGCCCAATAGCGCCTCCCATGATTCGATGACTACTGGTAGGTCATCATTTTGTATTGCACATTACCTCAAATGTATTTGTATTTGTGCTAACCTATCTTAAAATCATATTGCATTTGCAGGTGGTTCTTCTTCAGAAGCTGGAGGTGGCGGTGGTGGTAATAGTGGAGGTGGACGTGGTGACAATGGTCAGGGAGGAGGAGATGGTGACAGTGGTCAGGGAGGAGGAGGTGGTGGGATGACATTCACAGAGGAGCAATTTTTTCGGGGTGCAACACAAGATAGTAGTCATGTTGTTCCACTGCAGTACAATAGAAGGCAGAAGTTTAGTCGTGGCGGTCATGCAGGAGGTTCTCCAGTGGATTCCAATAGCTATGAGACTATGATATCAGACTTCGAGAGGATGAGTACACAAGAGTCTGTTGGATCCTATGGGGCCATAGCTATCACCTCGAGTCCACTAGCACAGACTACTCTAGTGGGTACAGACCGTACAGTGGGTACACTGCCACAGTAGACTACCTTGGTCCATCTCCATATATGTATCCTCCTCCTACATTTTATGTTCCTGTTCCAGTTCAAGTTTTTGCTCCTTTGGAGGATGTACATATGGCACAACTGAATGTAGTCCGTCCCAGCTGCCAGATGTGGGACCGTTATCTCAGGCTGTTTCGACAGAGATACCAAACCATGATGACATGGGATGAGTATCGTGATTTTGTGTCTGAAAGAAAAGGTTATCACATTATTGGAGAGCTACCCTCAGAGTTAGATGAGTCGGAGTCAGTGCCTAGCCAATCCCAATGGAATGCATATGATCCATATCAGTAAGGGCATTGGGGTTATTAGAGTAAGTCATTGTACTCTGTATTGGAATTTAGAGTTTGATCGTTGTATTTAATTTGTGCAATGTAAATATCTTTCTATTAATGAGTTTCAATTTGTTTTCACTCTTCTAATGTTTTTTTTTATTGAAAATAAATATTTGTATAGCAATTACATGATATAAATCTCATCGAATATGATGAAACACATTTACAAGAGGCCTAAACCAGACAATTAGTCAAAAAAGGCCAGGTTCAAGAGAATCGGCCAAGAAATGGGCCAGAAACCAGGTTTCTGGCCGCATCCATGCGAATCGGACTGAATCGGTTCGATTCGCCCGAATCGAACCGAATCAGGGAGAACCCGATTCGGCCCGAATCGCCAATGCGCCAAACCTTGCTCTCCCTAACATGGCTGTCCAAAAACCAGAGTGCACGCAGTGTCCGGCCAACTTCATGAATCAGGAATAACAGCAAGTCATGGCCACACAAACTGAAGTGAGAAACAAAACAACGGCACTGTATGGAGATCGATGGTACAGTTCACAGGATCAGTCAACATGGGCAACAGAAAACAACAAAGTAAGAAGTAAGGATATTGTGGGCAAATGCTGGCCAAATGAAATCCTGTTTGCCATGAGACCCTGGACTTGTGCTTCTACAATGACATTGATCACTTCCTGCAGACATGGAGCAGATTAAGCCAACATCTCATACCAATGCAGTAACATAATATGTATATATATGAGTGTGTGCGTGTACAGGTGTGTTTTTGTGATGTACCTGTGTTGCCTGATCCATCTCATACAGGGAATTCACATCCGTGACACGTGCCTAAACATATCTCCAGTAAATTAGAATTCCAGTAATAAAATTACATTACATGAGGATTTTGGAAGTTTCACAGAGCATACATACAGATTCATTCTCTATTGAGCTTACATAAGCAATAAAAGCAATTATGTATCCCATGCTAACGAAAAATATACCTCTTGAGACTACTGATTAAGTTGTAGTTCAATCATTATCAAAGAATCTGTAGTCTGCAATATGATAATCTGCTTTTGAGTTTGGATGTTTTGGTGTGTAGGAAGAAAGAATAGAAACATTCTGCTTCTCCTTCATTTCCTTCCTTTTTGGATGTGGGTGAGCAGGTAGGGTGCGAGTGTTGATGTTGCATCTATTGTCATAGAAGTGTAGCAGAATTGCAAATAAGAAAAGATCATCAAGACAATCAACATAACCTCCATGTAAAATGGCTCCATAGAAGTTCAATAAGTGCAGGATTGGATTGCACTATAAAGTCATGACAACAAAAGGCTCCTTAACACCAAACAATCAGACTATCCCCCTTCGAAAATAAATGGTTGCAACAATCGCCTTCCTTTCTATACCAAACAGCCGCCACTTTGTTTTATCATCCCAGATATCTGAGATACAGAAGTCAATGCGATCCAGAAAAGCAGCTTCCAAGAAATCTACTTGTCAACAGACTCCAAAGGTTGCTGCACATAGCAGCAGATGCATATGTACCAAGAATAAAGCATTGCCAGCAAAGCTACATGCCAACTTATTGATCCGACCAAGAGGATGCAGGCCTTCATCTGTATAAGATGGAGGCCCCTGCCTTGAGTCTCAAAGGACCAAACTGAGTAAATCCTATCTACCCTCCCAACAATCACCTGATTATTGTTAACCTGGCACACATGACAGAGCATCCCCACAATAGTCTAGGGTTGAGACTGAAAGCATATAAAAGGTGCCACATTCCAAATGTACACCTTAGGTGCTCTTGCAACCACTAAAACTCTTCCAACCAATAAGAGCAAAGCCCAACATAACCACTGGACCACATTAGAGAAGACACAAACAAAGCTCCACTACCATGCTTTGTATCTCGTGCATAGGCAGGAGGGAGAGGGGGAAGAGAGAGAAATAAGGCACAGTGATATGAAGCTGTAGTAATCATTGGGACATAAGCCTCATGTATATAGGCACAGACACCAAGACACTACAAAAAATGCAATGGGCATAAATGGATCCTAAAGGACCCTATAGACATACTTGCAAAGCAAAGAGTATAAATATGATATGACTGTAACTTTGTACCTTCCATTTCCACTAGAGCAAACTCTAGTGATATTCCAACTTCCAAAGGCAGAACTGCTGCAAAATCCAACAATTGCAACAGGAACCTTGTTGGCATTGAGGCCAAACTCTGTGTACTAAGAAACACCAGTGCCATGCTGCGTACACACCTCTCCTCTAATCACACATGATATGCAGCAATATTACATCCACAAAGTTCTCCTGTATAGTTGAGGCCTCTGGAAACCCACTGTCTCCACCTCCCCTCACTCCCTGGCCTACTGCAGGTGCGTGCTACAGCATGCAGACATAAAAATGCAGTACCCTTATCATCTCGCAAGTAGCAAAAGTGACAGGGATGTCCCTTTCAGCTCCATCGCTGTATCCCAGCAGCCACCCTCCCCTCCTACAATGCCACTAAAACATTTCAAATAAACATCAATTTGAATTGTCATAAATTTTGCAGTTTCATGGTCCCTAAAATTTTGAGATATGTATAGTAACATATAGACAATGGCAAACAAAAGTAAAATATGTTCTTCTAATTGGTGCTTATCTTGAGAATGCAATACTATGTAACAAAAGCAAATAACATACTTTTTTTCTGCGAGGCATGTGTATGGAAGTTCCTTAGGACCCATAACTGAAAACCTTGAATATTAGATTCTGTTATACCCATCCGGAAATCAATAAGCACCATCAATTAAAGTGAACCCAAACAGGGATTTATTATTCTCTTTCTCCACTCAGATTTGTACTATGCATACCGATTATGATCAAGCCATGGTTCATTCTTACATTTTGGGTTGCAATGGTGGGCTGAAGAACTTTAACATCCCTGGATTTTGAGTCAATCTTCCGCGTCAAGTATGAGACAGCTTCAACAATAGCTGGAGATGATTCTTCAATCCTGTCTATTGGAGGAGAAAACACAAGGTAAAATCATGAGGTAGAAGAAGGGAGGAAAAAAAAGGGGGGGGGGGAGAGAGAGAGAGAGAGAAAAGAGTTTGTGCATATACATCATTTACAATCAAAATTACAGATCTGTTGGTCCTGTATTTGAGTTTTTTCACATATACTATTAAGAATGCAAGTAATGTGTGAGAAAACCACAAAATAGTCCTCTTGCACACATCCAACTGATCTTCTCACCAACTATTGGCGGATTTATTCATATATATACAAACTCAAATACAGGAGCAATAAATTTGTGGTCTATCAAAAATCCGAAAACAAGACTACAATGAAACAAATTACCCATCAGTTAAAGCTACAACATATCCCAGCTGACATAACCCGCATCAACTTGATCAACATCCTTACAAGCCATGCCTCTACCCACCATCCATAATTGTGTTCCCAGCAACAATTTCTCCTCCCTTAAATCAATCACCACCTTTTTTGGGGGGGTATTGCTGAGAGCCCTCGACAATGAACCATTCACCCTATCCAACATGTTCTGGACCTCACTGACTGGGTCATCCATGACAAAGTCCACCATCTTTATCTTGTAGATTTCAATGCACAGAGCTCCTCATCTGCTGACCAACATGGTAAGGAAGGCAAACACGGGAATAAAGCTTGGACAGAGACCCAAAGCCCAATTCAGATGCGCTGGATTGACGGATCTGAGACTGATCTGAGCCTGATCCCAGACCAACTATGGTGATTCAAATTTTTTTAAATTAAAAGGCAAAGTTTTATGAAAATGTTAGGGGATTCTGTACAAATGTACAACCAGCTTCCCTTCCCCAGTAGTTTCCTCCCTCTTCTTCTCACACAGATGGAACAAAACAAGGTGGCAATGGAAGGCAGCGGCAATGGGGTCCCGTCGCTGACAGCAACCCGTAACCATAATGCTGACCGCAAGAACACCAGGTGGGCATTTCTTTTCATTCTTGTTCTTCCTTTGGTCTTGTCCTACTGCTTCTTCGTTTTCTTTCTTGTTTTGAAATTTCCTTGAGTATGAGACATGGTTGGCAGTTTTGACCGAAACCGATACATTTTGGTTTCAGCCCTGAACAATATGAAACCAAACATGTTCACTGTAGCAGGTCCGAAACTTATTATTATTATTATTATTATTATTATATATTAGGTTTCGGACGATCCACCAGGAATGGGCAAAAGAGGACGCGAACTCCCCTCTGCACCCCTCATCTGAGACTGAAACGGAAACCGACACTGTCATGCTTGGTAGGGAAGAGGGCTAGGAGCATGGAAGGCAGGATCGAAATAGGATCCGGATCGCCCAAGCCCGATCCCGATCCGATCCGGCCGATCCCCAAGCAGAATCGGCCAGAATCGGCCTGGATCGGCCATGGCCGATCTGATCCAGAATCGGCCAATCCCGATCCGATCCGGCCGATTCTGCCATCCATGGCTGGGAGAGAGGTGTGGGCCTGGCCTGGGTCGGCTCTAAATTGGCTGATTCACAGTGTGGGATCAGCCAATATGGCTGAGCATCTGAGCCCAAGTGATGCGGGAGCATCATGGATCCATGGCGGGTATTTGGGTCCACAAGCTACTAGGGCTCTCGATGTCCTTTGGACCTGAAATATGTACTTTTATCGGAGCCTAATAGCGTATGTTTAGAGTCATTAATCTATTTTATTTTAAGATGTTTTCCTACGTGGTTGTGTGCTTTATTTTGCTTTTGGAATATGTTGGTCAATATATTTTGATCCAAGGGACATTTTGGTCTATGGTTTGTGTGAGGAGGGCCACACCTCTTTAAATGCCCATATAACCCCCACTTTGAGGTATTAAATGCAAGAAAGACAAATGACAAGTGCTCTACGCTATGGTGCAGGGTGAGTGTCCCCCACTGTTCATCTTCCTCCTCCTTCCCTCCCTCCCTGGTGGATTCCAACTTCTTCTCTTCCTCCTCTCTCCCTCCCCCCCCCCCCTTCTTCCCTCTCTGTCTCGCATCAAATCTATAACTATATATAAGAAGTCACACTTCATATTTTCGTCGGGTTCATGCATTATTCAGGCCAGTTCATTCGTCCTTTCGTTTTCCCTTTTCATTACCCCATGCTTAACGCATCTTCCTGCAGTCCCCTTAAAAGTAACAGAGAAACGGTTGCACAAGTCTCGGCCCACAACTCGCCCGACAAGAATTTTAGAAGACGCTAATAACATGCTGTGAACGGCAATGCGTCAATGGCGCCGAATCTGATGCATGCTCTTCCAATGTCTGTCCGCTTTCCGTCTCACGGGCACGCGTCAGTTACATGTGCGTCGTCTTCCTCTTCCTCAATTGGCGGTGAAGCCCTGTACTCTTCCATCTCATAGCCATATTTCTCCGTGACGGACAACTGATATCAGGAAAGATACAATTTTTTGTGCTTTTTGCAGAGAGGAAATAGATGGTGCTCTACCTGGAACTGCAGACCCCCGTGGAACCAGTCTAACCGCGGGGAGCACAAGATGTCGAGCGTCTGCTTCTCCAACCAGTCATTGCCGCGAGGAATCCCAACATAGACGCTCGAAGAGAAGTGGTTCAAGCAGAACTGAACGTGCTGGATCCCCGTGAATCCGTGATGGCGAACCACGCGATGATTAGCATCACTGGCAACGCCAAGGAGCTCCTGCCCTCTATTGGGAACCTTCTTCTTAAAGAACAACAGTAGTATAGACTGGGCAAGGAGATTGATCCAGGCAAAGCACATGACCGGGATCCATCTTCCTCTCGTAGAAGTGGTCAGTCCTTTTTCTAAAACCGATACAGGTTTCTCTTTGTTTTATCCTTAAAAAGGAAGAAGCCTACCTTGTTCGCAGAGCAAGGAAGATGGAGAGCAGCACGGTGAGGACAGCACGATGGTGCTCGGGGAGCTACGGCTGGCTGTGAGCGAGTTCACTGGCGGGCGTCGGCGACAGGGGGTCGGCACACTGCGAGCAGGCGCGAACAGCAGCAACAACGGCGACGGATGTGGGGAGAGCAGCACGGCGGCGACAGGTGCGTGCGAGTAGCAACAGTGCAATAGCGGCGGCAGTGCGCGGACGGCGGAGGCGGACGCGACCAGGGGCAAAACGTCTCCGGGGGCTACCGCGGACGACGATGAGCAAAGATTAGTCCGGGCTTGGTTGCATTTGTCCTTAGGCTTCGTCCTCTGTCATGAGATGGATGCGTATATTTTTACGAATTGTTGAACTTTTTGTTGTTCCCAGACACAACTTGGAGGATACCGTGAATAAGGGCATGTGCTGGAGGTCAAGGTCGATGTCCAGGCTGTTGCAGCCTGCAGGCAATGTGGTGGGCGTTGTGGGCAATGATGATGCTGGTGAGGCTGTTCCCAGACACAACTTGGACGAACCGGTTCAACGCCGGCATCCTCATCACAGTGTAGTGCCCGGAGTCGTGGCCGATCCACCCCACAGTATCCAGAGGAACCCCATGGCCCTCCCGGAGAGGAGGTGGACCCAGGCGCTTCTTGTGCAGAGCACTCGGTACACGACGGTGGAGAACAACATGAACATGAGGCAGAGCATGGCGCAGGAGACGTCACCCTTCCTCTCGAAGAGCCCCTGCCGCAAGAACTCCGTCACCAGCTGGCGGTGGTCCTTAGGCTTTACTGGTGCATTGAACATAGTTGTCTATGAGCAAAGATTAGTCTGGTCTTGGTTGCATTTGTCCTTGGGCTTCGTCCTCTGTCATGAGATGGATGCGTATATTTTTACAATTGTTGAACTTTTTGGTGATTGCTGGGCCAATTAACGTTTTTTTTGCTTTTGCAGTGGGTTTTGTCCTCCAAGGAGATCAATTTCCCGTAGAGAATATCCCGTTGCCTTGACCTTACTGCACATGGTCTTCTTCTCAGTGCTATGTTTCATCCTGACAAAAGTCTTCAAGGTATTCTTTTGTAGATCTGTGACACTGTCCAGCACCCCGTCAGCGAGTTTTGCTGAAATAGAGATCTATAAGTTGTGCAATTGCAGATCTAATGACTTGATAATCATTATCAAATATGTGTTTCTACATGTTGTTAGCGTTTGCAGACCGTTTTATACCTTTTATATTTTTCTTCTCAGATCATAAAGATAGAAGAGGGGATGACTACAGAAATGTGAGTATTGAATAAACTCAGACATCTACTTTCTATGTAAATTTCGTATCCAATACTAACTTTGCTCTAAATTGGTCTGGAGAGAGCAAATACTAGTTCTTTCATATGTTACAGTGCTCACTGGATGATCTGATATGTTACAACAGTTCATGCAGCATTATTTCAGCGTATAATGCCCATTGTTGATGGAGGTCAAACACAAAATTAGAATTGACACTTACTACATTGTGTTCTGTTGTAAATGAAAATAGCTGACATGTAACTGTCCATGGACTGCTGTGTAGACTGTAGCCTACTAAATATTTAGATTTCATTTGTGTCTCTCCATCTCATAAATAAGTGTGTTGGAGAAACATTGTGCGACAGAGAACCCCATATTTCTTAGTTTTTTTTTTTAATGTTATTGTTGCCTTATTTTTCCTTTTATTCTTTCACATCAAAATGGCTGAGGTTCCAGATTCTGTTTTTTGCAACCATGTGGCAGGCCTTTTAATCCCTTCCTTAATCTTTTGTAACAATCCACCAAACCATCATCCTTGTCATTGCCATCCTTGTGGTTAAGGAATGTTGTATCAAGTCTCAATTTTATCTTGGGAGGTCAAAGAGAAGAGATCTAGGTGAGATCTTGAATGAATCTCAGGAATGGGAATACCAATTCACATTATGATAAGCTTATTTTTAGTGAAAAATTCACTTACTAAGCCAGTAAATGATGCAAAACTAGAGAAGAACATGACCATGGTCAGCATCATGATCAAAGCCTTTACTACCTATTTGAGTTGAATGTGTGAATTTTGTCCTACGTACCATTGTTCTAACCAATAATACCTACCAACCTAATGTACACCCTCCATCATCTAGACCTGGAACTCTTTCCGTTAGAGTTCAAAAGCGCTTTAATAATGTGAATGAGATAAAATTATTGCCTACTTTAGACCAGTTATTCTTTGTATATGAAGAATAAATGAAAAAGGATATTGAATTTCAGTCTGAACTCTCCTTGCAATTTCACAATGTAGCATACTCTTGAAAGAAAGAGAAAAGCATAGTGCTTTACCATCCATTTTATTAGGTAGTTCATCATAGGGGATACTGAGAGCTTATTTAAAAGTCATGAAGAAACTCAAACACTAATTTGAAACACATAGCAGTATTTTAGTATTTTCCTCTTATGAAAGTATCATCTTGAAGATAATTCAAGCATTTAAACAGACAACTTAATGGTACTTTTAATGTTGTTTCTTGTGAGAAATTATGTAAGTTTCAATATGCACTAGATTTAGTAGGGAAAAGCTTACGTTGCAATCTCCTAAGAACCTCTATCTCTGGTTTTCTGAGAAATATAATTCTCACCTAAGATTGATAATCCCAGAAACTTGGACCAGTCATCCTAAAAATGAACTTTCTCCCATTTCCTCACCTGCCAAATTAACCACACCATTGATGGAAGCCATATTTACCATTCATGTTTCACATTGTTAATATAATTGTTAAATTTCTCAATATAAAAAATAGACAATTGTTAAATTTCTTTAAAAGAAAACTATTCAAAATGAAAAGTTATAACTATTCAAAATGATAAGTTATCTTTCCTTATTTATTTCTTTTTTAATATAAGAAAAGTTATCTTTTCTTATTTATTTTTTAAAATTATTTTAATAATTTATTACGCTCAGAGATATATTACATGCGCGTAGCGCGTTTCTTTGACTAGTTTAGTATCAGAGCCTTACTTCGATCCCCCGTTGTTCGCTATCTTTCTTCCCCTCTCTGTTCACTCTCTCATCTCCCTCTACTCTCTCACGACTCTCTCTTCTCTCTCTCGCTCTGTCTCTCTCTCTCCCCCCCCACATGCGAACACCCTCTCTCTCCCATATCTCACCCTATCTCGTCGACTCCCCCCCCCCATATCGAGCAACCCCCGCCAACGCCCCGAGAACTTGTTCCTCCCTGGCCACCCCCTCTCTCTCTCTCTCCGCCCTCTCTCTTTCTCGGCACCCCCACTCCCCTATTCCTCCCTCGCCACTGTCGCGACCTCATCACCCCCCTCTCTCTCCCGCAACCCTCTCTCCTTCTCGGCCCCGCATCAAATTTGGTATCAAAGTCTCACTTCGATCCCCGATATCTGCTATCTTTCTTCCCCTCCCTGTTCACTCTCATCTCCCTCTGCTCTCTCGCAACTCTCTTCTCTCTCTCGCTCTATCTTTCCCCCCTCCCCTGCGACACCCTCCCTCTCCCCTGCCTCACCCTCTCTCGCCGACTCCCCCCCCCCATATCGAGCAACCCCCGCCAACGCCCCGAGAACTTGTTCCTCCCTGGCCACCCCCTCTCTCTCTCTCTCCGCCCTCTCTCTTTCTCGGCACCCCCACTCCCCTATTCCTCCCTCGCCACTGTCGCGACCTCATCACCCCCCTCTCTCTCCGCAACCCTCTCTCCTTCTCGGTCCCGCATCAAATTTGGTATCAAAGTCTCACTTCGATCCCCGATATCTGCTATCTTTCTTCCCCTCCCTGTTCACTCTCATCTCCCTCTGCTCTCTCGCAACTCTCTTCTCTCTCTCGCTCTATCTTTCCCCCCTCCCCTGCGACACCCTCCCTCTCCCCTGCCTCACCCTCTCTCGCCGACTCCCCCCCCCTTCTCGAGCAGCCCACGCCGACGCCCCGCGAACGTGCGCGTGGGCGCCTGTTCACCCCCGCACCCCCCCCCCTCCCCGCCTCCATGCGCCCCTATTCCTCCCTCACCACCCCCCCCTCTCTGACTCTCTCTCTCTCTCTCTCTCTCTCTCGCCCTCTCTCCTACCGCACTACCGCGTTCTCTCCAACCACCCTCTCTCTTTCTTGGAGCCCCCACTCCCCTATTCCTCCTTCGCCATTGCCGCGACCTCGCCACCCCCTTCTCTCTCCTGACTCTCTCTCTCTCTCTCTCTCTCTCTCTCCGCAACCCTCTCTCTTTCTCCGTGTCCCCACTCCCTGCACCCCCCCCCCTTGCCCTTTCAGCTTCCCCTTCTCCCTCTCCTCCGTGGCCCCTTCCCCCTTCCCCACTGCCATCTCTCCACTCCCGCGACACCCCCCTGTCTTCCTCTCTTTCCCTCTCTCTGCTACGTGGGCAACCCAGTGCCCTTGTGGGCCACCTCACCTCGCTGCCGCCCCAACCACGTCCATGCCGAACCCTACACGCCAGGTGTCACCTTGCCAGCCCCACGCCAACTCAGCCCTGCACGACCCCCTCTGCACCCACATCTTTGTGGCGCCACCCTACGCCTCCATGCAGATGACCGCTCCCGTGGTCGACGTAGGTGACAAGGCCACCCGAGTGTTCGTCCACCCACTGGTCTATCCACACGAGTTCCGGCTACCTCGCCGCCCGCGGACACCCCCTTGCCAGCCGCCACGTCGACTTGTTGTCTCACCCAAGCGAGCACGCCCACTGGAGTCCACGGTCGCCAAGTTCGCAGCAATGACGTTGGCGTCGACGAGCAACGACGGACACCGCCTTAGCTAGAAGGACGTCACCGACCAGCCTCGCAGCGGAGGTGTGTGGGCCCGTCACCCAATCAAGTTCTCTTGTGTTCCACATACTGCCTCTTACCCCTCTGCGAAGGGTGGGCCATTCTGCTATGCCTCTTCCTTGTTCCTAACTCCCAGGACTCATGGTGGTACGTCCTCATCCCTCTCTCTCATTTGCTTTTCCCCTATGTAGTTGCATTTGCCGCCGGTTGCGAGGTAAGGTACCTAGCCCGTGACATTCGTCGCTGTCGGGCTGAGTGAGTGCGAGATCCTCTTCCCGACGGCTCCCGAACTTGTTGGTGGCCTACACCCTAAATGGCGGTAGTTCCTCAAGTACCCTCAGTCCATCGTTCCTGCTGCGAGGGGATGGATCTCTGGCGTAGCTTCTGTTTTAGGACGTATCACCCGTGCTTTTCACGAGTTCGTTAGTGTGTGCACCTGTCATTTCGTTTTGTTCGTCGCTAATCTCTCTCGTGTTAGACGTCGCCACCCGTAGGTCTGTCCTGCCTCACCAAGCCAATCCTGCAAACCCTCAATAAGAGCCAGGCTCAGTGAATCAGGATCAGAACATTTTAAGAAAAATCCAATTGGATTGGCTGATCCAATCTGATTATGCCTTCCATTTTAAAAATAAAAAATAAAAAGGCCTTGGAGGTGGCAGTCCGCCACGCCCCAGCTTTATTTAATATGAATATAGTGTCAATTACATTCTAATACTAGGCATTCCTAGTTTATCCATTTTGACTGCCCTCGGATTTCCCAAGGTAATGACTGCCAACTAAAGAAAAAGGAATTAGCAAGAGATTTACAAGCAAGATCAGCTAGCCAGTCTGCAGGTTGGTTTCCCTCTCTGAATACATGCTGAAAAACCATGGATGAATCACATAGCTTCCTGATTTGATGGATGTACTAGATCAATCTGATTTTGCCTTCCATCAGTAGCACCAATTTCCACTGTTAACAGCATCTCTAGACTTCACGATTGAACTGACATAGTCTGGCCAGGAAGTATCCTGTTTATCATGTCCTTCAACAAATCATTTGATCTAGACATCCCATATTCTCATTTGTTAAGCACTTAGGCCTATTCCCACTGTTAATGGCATGATGACTGTCATCATCCTTTATCTCAACCGGCAAATCACTAAGAGGATTGCCCCCAGCATAGCTTGCCCCTGCCTCAGAAAGGAATGTCTACCTGACCTCCAAACGCCCTCATCCTTCCTTAGGTGCACTCATCTCATGGTTGCTGGGTGTTCCTGCCCCTCTTCAAAGCTTCTTGTATGATTACCACCTTTACCCTAGTTCTGTTAGCCTGACAATGAAAGCCTCTTAGCCTCCTTGTATATTGATGATACCAACAGTTATTGATTTTTGAAAGCCTTCTCTCCACTTGTAAAAATACCTTGATGGCCAGTGAGGGCTTTCCTTTCCCACCCCACAACCCCAATGCTGATGCCTCCAAAAGTAAACTTCAGGGCTCAACTGGAACGCTGTCAGGAGAAGCCTGCTCATGAACTATAATTATTGAGAGAAGCTTCTGTATATACCTCCTTTGACTAGAATGGGCTAGACCTGGAACTTTTAACTCATCATACCAAGTATCACCACTTAAACCTCATAAAGTATAACCTCTCAGACACCTCCCACTCAGCCCAATATCTTTCCCCAAAACAGATCTACCCAATACCAGACTGACCCCATTCTCAGCATAACTTACCCCATTGTTAAAATGCAGACAGCTCCAAAATTGTTCAGCTTCAATATTGAAATCATTGAATTCTCCATAAATCAATAGGAACTGAGGCTGCCCCCCATCAAGATCCACTGACAGGCTCATTCAACCCGGTTCACGTAACAAAATTGGTCATCTTCTTCTCCGAACCTCTACTAATATTTTGTGGCACCAGTAGGACTGGCAGCCCCAACAGAGACACTAAGCTATTTCCTAAACCAAAAGTACAAAGCCTTCATCCTCCTCCTCCCTCCCTCCCTCCCGGCCTCCCCAAGCCCTTCTACCCCAGTTTGTGTTCCAAACTTCAACTAGGACTTGGGCTCAAAATGATAAGAACCAGGGACTCTCAACAAGGGCATTGCCCTAGGTAAACATGAATTCCCTCAATCTCCTCTTGATGACTGTATCCTCTACAATTCTTGAAAGTTACAACACTCTTCTTCCTCAATAATGAAATGAAAGAGTGCAGATCTACAACAATACCCAAAAAAGGGTCCTTATCACCTGAATACCTTATCTTCATCTCCCACCTATCAAACCCCAGAGCTCTCCTGCAAACATGTTTTCTGCATCATTACAATCCTCCCACCTTTCTCTATTGTCGTTGAAAAATGCACAATCTTAACCATGAGAACCTGCCCAATGTTGGAGAACTTTTCTATGACAAGTGCAGCAGCCTGCTTCACACTCCTAAGCACACCTACCCCCCGAACCATGACTTCTTAAAGAACAATTACCTGCACCACATGACCACTAACCATGAAAATCCTAAACACCACCATGAGAAGGCAAAACCAGTGACCTCTCCACAAATGCCAGATGCACAGATCCTATTCCATCACTCACCCTAGTCACTCTTCCTCCTCTCATGTCTTTCTTACATAAATCCTTGCTTCCTACTTCTATTTCCCTTCTCTCTTAACCATCTTATACATACATATGAATACACATTAGGAGGCAAACATATTTTTCATATTTCATTTGGTAGGTTGCAGCCTTTCCATGCAGAAGTATCATTCTTGGAGCACAGCTTGAGAGCCCAATGAACCAACAGTAGTGGGTCCAACCCCTACAACAATTAATTATATCCCAAAATATTTTTCATTCAATCAAGTGACCAAAATTTCCCCAATGAAGTACCAACTAGCGGAAGGTTTTATAATTGAAGATTACCTCTAGATGGCATCAACTCAAACAACGGAGAATCCCAACGGTTGCGCCTATCTGGCCTCTCAAATCTTTGTGCTAGGTCTGCAAAACTGTTCAAGTAACATGTCATCCTCGTGCTTCCTAGGGCCATTGTGTTATATGCAAATCTAGACCAGCATATTCATCTCAGAGAAAGCAATATACTTTAAACAAAAGGCTTCAATCAAATGGTACAATAATGCAGCGCAGATAGCAAGAAGAAAGAAAACTAATGTAAGGAACATCTACTCACATTCTTTCATCATATGTAGATTCTTCCTGCTCCCCTCGTTCCTTGTTCCATTGCCTACAAATGTTTTCTTCCACATCACAAAATAGCTGAAATAGGGAATTAAATAAAAGAGCATTGGCATCCGTCTGTAGACAGCAGAAGTTTGAAGAAAGGATAATAAGATCAGTTTAAAACGGTCATAAGCTTACAGACTTAAAGACTCAAGACTCTAGAATTCCCATGACTTCACAGTCATGTATTCTATCTTTTGGAGTGCCTTTGAAATTAAAGCAGGTTGAGAATCATATGGATTTTTATTAAGAAAATAGGATTTTTTATTTTTGCAGAATATGGGATGGGTTTATTTTAAAATGCTAATAACAGCCAAAGGTTTAGTCTCTGTCTCTCTCACTATATCATATATTATAAATATCATTTCAGGTTGAAGAAATTTAAACTTTTGGAACTGTAGATCTCATGACATGTAAATTTCATGATGATGAAAACATATAAAATCCTTAAAGAAAGTTTTAAGCCTAAAATCTCAGAGTTCAATGTCTGCCCATGTAATTGAAGTACCTATATTCTGATGGAGTTTAAACTCTAAAGCACATAGAGAATGTGCTGGATGAGTTTCATCTGACAAAACAGGGACACAGGAAAGTGATCAACAACCTTTTTTGGGGAAAGTGGGTGGTACCACATGTATATAAAAAAGCTCATCGACAATTTTAATTAGTCAAAGTCAAGGAAACGCATTTTCCGGGAAGTATGTAAGCCAAGACCCTATCAAATTACCAATTTGGCATGGATTGATTTTACAGAAGACAGGAAGTTGGCCTCAGCCATAGGCAAAAAGAATACAGATATAGAATTCATACAGAAAAGCAATGCAGTATTACCACGCAATATCTTATGCCAGCACCTCGTGCAAGACACCACAACTCGTACCGATAACCCTGCAAACAAGAGCAAGAAACGATAGTTGGAAATATCGTGCAATACTATTATCAAGTAAAGGAAATATAAAAGAGAGTTCTAGGGAACAAAACAAACAAATATACAGGCAGGCCTTAGGTGCAGGGAATGCTCCAAACAATGGACGTGTGATGATAAAAATCATGTGTAAAAATAAAAGAAGTAACATCCAATCTGTCAGTCATTTCATTGGAAAAAAGGGGATTATCCAACCATTATACAGCCACAAAAATTAAAGGCAATAAATGAAATGCAGATCCATTGATCATTATCCTCTAACCTTATTAGCAAAATATCAGTTACAGGTTCGTGGAACAGGACTGTACTACAAATTCACAACTAACTAAAAGGAAGTATGGTTGAAGCATTAAAAGGCTATCAATATTAACTTTCGTATTGCTACTAATCACGTGAACAATTTCCCTTAATAAACTATAGGTAATTGGATATTTAGTTTACAGCCTCCACCACCACCAGTTCAGCTACGTCACTGACCATCCTTTCACTCAAATATTTTTCTGTAGAAAATCATTTCTCATGTCGGGGATCAAGCACAAGACCGAAAAAAACAGCACAAACAATCTCAGGGTAGAAGTATGGAAATGCAAAATGACTATTCAAATAGATATTCCTATCAGCTGTTAGAATAACATTTTATAGGAAATAAGATTTATATAAATATGAATAAATACAAAGTAGCTGAGCACTAAAGATTGAGCCTAGAGAAATTCCTTTTTGAAGTTAAGACTACAGAAATGAAGGCACACACTGCACGACTATAGTGCAACTATTCAATGATTAAAACTTCTCACCTTGATGTTATTCAGTGAATCCACTATGATAATATTGTCTTTTGAGACGGACCTATCAACTTCAGATCTCAGGACCCCTCTTAAATTCTTCTCTGCAGTCATATCTGCCAAACATAGTTAGGATATTAGAAATAAATATTAATTTCATTGGAGCCAGAACATGCTGCAAACTTCTTCACGGTGACAATGTCGATATCCAACACATTCAACTTAACTGTAAACAAATCAATTGACATTCCCAGAAACTATAGATATGAGAATGTAATCAGCCTCCTATTTTGGATTTCTCTATTTGTATAACACTAGAAGGGGGAGGTGGCTTGCCAAACACAAGGCCAAACCCCTTGCTGTTTTGGAATGTACAACTACTTTTGTATAATATGCCACTTGCTAGTGGGTAGGAACATGGAACTGAATACTGGAACTATAATTGTGCACTTCTGAGAAAATTATACAAACTGCCAACAAAAGATAAGCTACTAGATCCATGTTGCATACCTTTTGGGTACTGTTTCATGGCTCGTATACTGTGAATATAGCATATGATCATCTCAGAACAAAAGTAAACATCTGATTTTGAGAACAGAATAATGAAGACTCTAGAAAGAGACAACAGCACTGAGAAAAGATGTCGCCACACCATATAAGAAGATGAATTAGCCGCTTGCCCTTTTTCACCAACACAAAGGCGCATTGAGAAGACAATACCTGCATAGCTTTCATTGCGTCCAAGATGAAGAGAAGCCTCGTCGATGATTCTTACAACTGGTTTTGCTTCTGACGCCTTAAGCGCACTTGCAAGGCACACTGCAGCCGTTGATTTCCCGCTGCATGGCTGACCACAAATCACGACCAGAGCCATCACTCGGACCTATGCCTGCAAAGCGACGTAAAACCGTCGGGACTTCCAGCATATGTTCTTTGGTAGCATGAAACAAACCTCACCCAGTTTATAGAAACCGTTCCTTGAATGAACGCCTTTATTGGGGTATTGAAACTTTTTCATCCAACATCAGATTATTCTAAATAGCAACTCTCTAATCCAACATCAGATTATTCTAAATAGCTTCGTATAAAAGCCAAGGTTTCAGAGAAGTGACTGACCAAACAGCAGCAATCAAAATGTGTAATTAATTTAGATCTTCTTATTCAAGGTTTTCTACTCCAGGAGAACTATTCGCTTCACGAAGTGATTTACTACTATTGGGGAGAGGACAAACTTAATAAGAATACGCATAAAAAGCTCTCTTTCCGAAAACCCTTTTTTCCGAAACGTGAACCAAAAACAAATCGTCGACACACTTCGGAAAAGATCAATAGGGAGCAATCTTACCGAGAAAAAAGGAAGCTGCGGAAAGAGAGAAGACGTCAACCACAACGCCGACAAGACTCGTAGGGACAGAGCTCGACAAGCAAACAGGCACAGTGGTTGTGCTCGTGGGGAAGGTGGAGCCGTGTTGCACCGGATTTTTGATCCGGTTCTCCTTCGAAAACATAACAAGAAAAAGAAGAAAAGAAGAGAAAAGGAGAACATGCTTACCTACTGCTCCTCCTGCTTCCCCCCTACTGGCCGCTGCTGATGCCCCCTGCAAGCTGCCGCTGCTGCTGCTCGGCTCCCCTGCTGGCTGCCGCTGCACCCGCCCACAGCCGCCGCTGCGCTCTCCGGCGGCCGCTGCCGCTGCTTCTTTGGCCACCGCCGACGCCGCCTGCTGCTGCTTCCGCTGCCGCCTCTGTTGGCCGCGGCTGCGCAGCCCCCTCCCTCCTTCCTCTATTTTCTTCTTTCCAAAAATAAATATAAAATAGAAAAAAAGGAAAAAGGAAAAAGGAAAGAGAAAAAAAACGTAGGGGTTTAAGTGAAGTTTTAACCCCTCCACATGTCGGAAGTTCAAATGGCGTTGTTCTTCACCACCCCCGTCTCCACGGTTCTCAACATCCACAACCATGAGGACCCAAAAGATTAAACTAAGAAATTGCAGTTGTCACGTCGAGAAAAAGTGTTGAAGCGCACCAACGATCGCGTAGCCTTTGAAAAGTTCTCGTCTTTTCGAGGAAGGTGGTCGGAAGAGTAGAATTTCGGAACCCTCCGAGTCTGTTGGCTAGCTTGTGAGCCCGCCATTGCCCCCCCACCCCCCCCCCCCTTCTTCTCCCGTCTGCCGCCGTTGCTGTGCTGGGTGTGAAGGGGAACTTCGTTGGGGTCCTGGGGATGGAGGGAAGAGGGGGCTGCGACGTGCGGCCGCAGCCGTCTGTGGCGGTGGCCGTGTTCGTGCTCAAGGGGGACTCGTCGGTGCTTGTCGGGAGGCGTCTGTCCGAGATTGGCAGGAACACCTTCGCACTCCCTGGCGGGCGCCTCGAGTTTGGTCTGCTATCCCTCTCCCCCTTACGCGTATCTAGGCCACCGATGCTGAGCGAAAATAATCTCTTCCTTTTCCTCCTCCTCCTGTTATTTTCTGCTTGTTACCAGCGTAGATAGAACGATCACGATGCTCCTCTACTCGTGCCCATTTTAATTTGAAGAATAATGGTAGTGATAATTGTTGGGTATTACATATTCCAGAAGGAAATGAAGAAAGGTTTGGTTGTTTTAAAAGAGTCACCAGCGCAGAGGAATTCTTGCTGATCATCAGAGAAGTGATCGAGGAAGAGGATATGGATTACATGGCTTGCTCTGTCTATGGATCGTAATGCTTCGGTTGACAAGGCCTTCGTTAAAGTAGATGCAGGATTTTGGAAGAGTCCACGTGTTGAAGATTAGTCTCATATTGGATAATCCGTGGGTGCGTCGCCTCTTTCTCTCTAGAGGATTTCCTCAACTCAACGTCTAGATTTGGGGTTTAGGGTTTTGGGCTTTAACATGGTATCAGAGTTGGGCTTAGGCATTAGACTGCCGCACCTGTTCAATAGTGTCACTTATACCGCAACTATTTAGATTTATACTGGCAACTATTTAGACTTGTACTGTGGTTGGCCTTCCCTCTTTGTTTGTAAGGGATTTCCTCAACTCAATGCCCAGGTTTTAGTTTAAGAGGTTGGGCTTTTAAACACACAGAACACAGATTCTCTCGGTAATAGCATGACCATAGAATTTTCGAAAGAAATGGAAGATCACTATCAATTCTGGGAAATTGCAAGAATAGATCAAAGACCTTGCACGCACCGTGAATCAGGAGCAAGAGAGGCTTCATAAGAATGTGGCGTGTAGGTTCTTGGACTCTAGTAGATGATGATTAGCATTCCCTCAGACAAAATCCTAGTTAGCCATAGTGTTGTTGGTGTTAGCTTGGAGAGCAAGGTTGAAGGTAAGACCAGCGGCCCCAAGGTTATCATATCACAGTATTGGGGCTCTAGTAAAGGAGATGGAATCTCACAAGGAAGGTAATTGTTCCAAATGTCCTCCACTGTGGCAAACACCAAGCTGCAATTTAGGTTCCATATGAGGTATGGTTGTCTGAGTTTCAAGAGATCAAGTAATTAGATTGGAATCTCAGAAAATATGGCAATCATCTTGACACAGAGCATATATGTTCATTTTGATTGTTCTTTTGTAGCCTTTCTGCACATTCATATCAACACTTTTAGCATCTGTTATGCTCATTTTTGTATGTGTTCTTTCTTGCTACCCAACACCCAACAATATACATATTTGTTCTCTCCTTGAGGGAAGGTTGTGTATTGGAGTAATATGCCATGTTTTTATTTTTTTGGTTTCATGTAAATCAACATTACAAATGTAATATTTCTATGTATATGCTTGCACGTAAAACTATATCAAATGCGCCGATCATGTCAAGACATTGCAAGGTCTAAAAAGGAATAAAAGAACTTGCAGTTAAGCTCAATCTAAGCTGCAAGTCTCACTAAGATTGGACTTTAGCCAATCCTAGGGAATGGCTTTAGAAAGGTGGTTCACTTTGGCCAATCCTCGGGAATGGCTTTAGAAAGGTGGTTCACTTTGCGTTTGGGCCTAGCATTTCTTAGAATGTATGGTTGTGGACTTTGTCAGGCCTAGTTTAAGGTTGACCCATTTGTATGCCTACCACAGTACCAATGATTAGGATGTACATATATGGGTTATTATCATCATTGAATAAGGAGACAAAATTGTCATTTCTTTTGTGAGAGGAAGTGTAGGAAGAATATTTTTCAATTAGAGACTGGATGAGAAGAGAGGTGAAGTTATCATGGTGCTCAAGTTGCATGTCTTGGCTTAATCATCACCACAATGTCTAGATTGCCAAGATTAGAAGTCCAAGTAGTTACTTTCACCTCAAGTAAAATTCTTTGTTGGTATCAGATAATTAAGGTGAGGAATAGCTAAAGTAGCTGTTAAAGGTCCGAACTCTAACCCAGAACCTAGGCATTGAATTGAGGGAATCCTCTACATATATAGAGGTGAAACTCCCATGGATTTCTAATATGGGACTAAACCACAACACACCCCCTTGCACTAAACAAACCAGCCTGGGGCGCAACACGGGTAGGGGCTAGTGTCCACACATGGAGAGACGATCCAATGGGTAAACCTGACTTTGATACAATGTTGAAGGCCGAAACTCTAACTCAAAACCTAGGCATTGAGTTGAGGAAATCCACTACATTTATAGAGGTGAAAGTCTCATGGATTTCTAATATGGGATTAAACCACAACAATAGCGAAAAGGACATCTTTGACATGAAGGTTCATAGAGCTTGAGCAAAATCAGCAGGAGAAGACATGTCATGTGCAAGCAGGTGGCATATTTCACATGTGATGCCTATATTGCAGAACTTGATGCGGCAATATCGAGAGGGTTGAGAAGTGAGAAATATTTGTGGGCTGTAAATTGCTGTATGATTTGTAATAAGGTGGTTGCAGTTTTTCTTCTTTCATCCTTGATCATCCCATCACATTTGTTGTGGCTCCTTTTCATCAAAGGAAGTTTCATTTTTAAGATGTATGCAGACATCAAGTGTCAATCCCATATTAGATGTATTTGCTGCTCCTTTTTAATGCCGTTTTCTAACCCAGGTTGATTACATGGATTTGAAGTGAATATTCAAAGAACTTGAATGGCACGAAATTGCAGTCTTGCATTGTCATCAGGTTCATGCTCAAGTACTTCACTAACAGATTTGTCTGCAGCTTGATGAAGATGAGAGAGATAAATGAGAGTTTCATGGTTCCTTTGGGGTCCTGGAAACTGTCAGATTGAACAGTCAGCAGTCTATTCTTCTAACTACCAGAGACCTATACCTGTTAGGCGATTGATGATACCCTTAGTACAAAGAATGTGACCATATGTGGATTGAGAGCATGCCAGAGATGTTGTAATATAGACCATATTTGTTGACTTGGATCCATTGAAAGTGGTGCTAGCAGAATTATGCTCACTTACATGCCTTGGCCAAAAGCTGCAGACAATAAGGTGGGAACTAATTACACATGTAGCAGCTGATCTTATAATTTCTTTTGCTGATAGAAGTGATTGACAATAATCCCTTGATGCTCAATTGACATGTCGTTAGAGCACCAATGATCCAGATATACTAACCTATAAAGGGCTGTAATTATCCATCAGTGGTCTTGTCCTTTTTTCAGCTTGGTGATATGAGGTTTGAAAATTATGGAGGGGATGAGAGGATGGAGAGAGGAATCAAAAGAAGATTTAAGTAATTATGGGCAGTAGTGCCTAGAATGTGACTGGAGATGGAAACAATGATCAATATCCAATAGTCCTCCATCTCCTCCCAGGGCTTGCAGGATGGCTACAAACAACAAATTCACAAAGCTTTTGGATTTGGATAAGATGTTGTAGATCTCCTCATTTAAGATATGGAAAGGAAGCACTAATTTCTAAACCTTATTGCAGGTCAATCTTCATAATTCTTGTCATCAATATAAATTATTCATACTACTTTAAAAAAATATATATGAATTATTCATACAAATAAAAATATGGGCGAGATAAAAAAAAGATGCACATTCAATTGCTTGGCTATCTTATCATACTGTCTTGATCATCGATTAGTATACAAATGCAGCTCACCTAATACATTCTATGTACTATTAGATTACAATACCGCATCTTGGCCATTCATAGAAAAATGATTGATGACTATTGTTTCTCAATATTTCATCAGTGGCATGTTTCAAACAAATACTTACTGAAGCAGCTAAGAGTTATCTCTCCAGTCTCCTCTGAAATGATCATTTGAGCTTCTTCCCTTTGCGAACTTATGTGGCTTTTATTAAACTGTAAAAGAATTGCCAAAATTTATTTGCTGCTTCCTGCCATGCAGACAAGATGTGTTTCTTATCTCTCGTTTCTAGCTCACATTGCAATTACCCACAGAATTGCCTTCTGTTACATTGTCCCCCTTCAACATCCCTGCAGGTTGCCCCCTTTTAGGCCTTACATGAAAAATGCAATAAGAATTTGCTTGCTCCAAGTGATACAGCTGAACCAGGTACTGCTAACACAAAATTTGCTCACTGGATTATTACTTGATGTAGGAGAAAGCTTTGAGGAGTGTGCTGCAAGAGAAGTCAAAGAGGAAACGGGCCTGGATATCGAGAGGATCGAGGTCCTGAATGTTGTCAATCACATAGATCTGGGTGAGCCAAAGGCCACTCACTTTGTTACAATCTTGGTACGAGCTGCTCCAGCTGATCCACAGCAAGAGCCAACAACTCTCGAGCCTGATAAGTGTGATGGCTGGGACTGGTATGACTGGGACAAGCTTCCCCACCCACTATTTCGGCCACTGGAAGCCATAGTTCGAAGTGGTTTCAACCCCTTTCTACCAGCGCGCTTGCCCAATGGCATGTGAGGTATTATCCTAATCTGCCCCATTGCACACCCCTTTGGAGGAGGACGACTGCATCCATGCATTGTACTTATCCTGGACGTAGAAGAGGCTTTTTCTAATGCACTAGTATTGTTGATACCTGGTTTTGATGGCAACACATCGAAAGATTGTTACTTAAATTAGTTCCAGGAAGTCATATGTCTGAAGTATACATGTTTATCCTGGAGAAAAATGATCAATGGAAAAGAAAGGGAAAAAAAGGAAGTCCCCCTCTTTTTCTTCTCCATTCGTCTGGCTTGCTGCTTTCAAAGAAACTTTCAATAAGAGGAAACTTTAAAAGATTTTTTTTTTTGGGTTAAATGGAGGGTAACATATGGACAAAGACATAAAACGATTCAGATGTTAAGAGTTGTGAATAAGTGTGATTTAAACTCAAAGGTCATGATTCGTATTAGATAGACCGGAGATAGAGTGAGGATATCTTCAAAATTTTAATATCTTCACTCTATTCCCAATTTATCTTGATACCAAATATGTCCTAATAGAATCACTGTATTATAAAAATTAATTTGTTAGTATGTTAATTTTTGAACCACATGAACTCATCTTCGACCTCAAGCAGAATCTTTATACAATCTAAAGAGTGATCTCATCTGCATTTCCGCTGGGTGCAAGATATCCATCAAATTATAATTACTGCTCTAATTAAGATCGATGAAATGTGGGGGGACAAGAACCCCTTATTTTTGACCAGTCAATGGACCAAAAATTAAATAGGACTTTGAAGTCGGGACCGGGTGTTGATTCCACCTTACTTTCGTACCGTGGTCATCTTTGTTACAAATTGATCTTACAATATTTCTCCTCAACCTATTGCCAAGATCTTTCTCAACATTAGAAATAGAAAAAAAGAAAGTTTCAAAACTTTAGATTAGGGCTTTAAGAAAGACCCCAAACTTTTCTTAATGATGGAACCATTGACATATGAAACTTGGCATTGGGAACCCTATAAACCTTCAGATATTATTAGATTGGTGGTTGGGTACCAACTCTTCAAGAGAGGGACCCCCCAAAAATAGGCGTATGCCGGTGTGTGTGGCGAGCACACGGTATTCTTTAGTAAAAGGCGAAAGAATAGTTCGCTCTGTGCTCACCACCCGGCTGCGTGAGATGGGTTGTAGCGCAGCAGAAGAGACTATGTAACCTGTTCTTACGAAGCCTTCTACGGTTAATCGATATGGGACTAAAATGGGAGAGCACGATCAAATGACCCTTGATGGACAGGGTGAAAAATTGCAGCGGAGCCATAATTAAAAGGTGGAATCAACATTCCGGTTCAACTTCAAAGTTCTTATTTAATTTTTGGCTCATTGACTAATTAAATTTAATTTTTAAGTCCTAAAACTCACATTTTTCGATCTAAAATAGATAACCACCGTTAGAATGTGACGGTTTGGGGTGTAAAATGTTTCAAATGCCCTTCAAATTTGTTGAATAAATAATCCTAATGATATAGTTAAATTGTAATAAATGATCACATTCATTTCATATATAATTTAATATTGTACTCATAAATTGAATAAAATAAAAAAATGAAAACATATATCATATACTAAATACATATGACAAGATAAAAAATACATCTATACAAACAAATCATATATTTATCATGTATAATTATATAATATGTATGTGTAATATTAATCTAGTGATGTTTTAACACCAACACTCCCATCCCCGTATCATCTAGTGATGCTTTTCGTGGAGCACCATATATTACTTCTTCCATTAGTGAAACAAGTAAAGAATGTTCAGAATAACTAATCTGATTACCATACAATTCGTCACGGATGGGGGGTTTGGTTCGCGGTCAAGTTAAGGGTAGAATAGGGTTTTTGGGGAAAAAATGGAGGGAGATAATAGAAAAGACCGAAAATTTAACACTTAACAGATTTAGGACTAAAAATAAAAAATTTCAAACAGTGGACCTAAAATTAATTTTGAAGATATTTTTGGACCGAAAGTCAAAATTTCTCGAAAGTAATTTTCTCTCTTTTTTAGATTAAAATAACTACATAGATCATTACATACATATGAACTTACATTAATAAATAATAACAACATCAAAACAAAACACAAAATGGGACAACTATAGAGCCCAGAAACATGATATATAAGAATAGAAAGATGATATCTCCAAGGTATAACATCTATAAAAGACAATACAACTAAGTTGCCCGTCAAAACGAAGGGTGCTTCTCCAAACTAAGGAACAAGATCAAATAGATTTAAGAGATATTTGAGCGATGCCAGGAGGAGAAGATCGAGATAAAGATCTACTCTTGAGGAGATGAATTATATTTTTCCTAGATAGTAAATCCGAAGAGGTAACTCGGTCGGAATGAAGTGTGGAAAGATCACGAATCATAAGTTAAATTTGAAACTTCATAAACTTGTATGTGGGGGATTTAAAGAGCAATCTTGAATTTACACTTCAGAGACTCGACAGATCGCAAGTAAAATAGAAGAATGATCTTAAAAAGAGTCGGAGAAGATCAAAAAGAGCAAAAGAAGAAGAAAATAAGACAGAAGATGTCAAGTAGAACACCCAAGGCCCAAGGGGCCACAAAAACCAAAAGGGGGAGAAAATTTTTACCAAAGTAAAATAGCGCCCATATGGTGGGTGACTAGACTGAGGGAATGGCTATGGATAAGTAGCTACAGGAAATTTTTTTCCCAATCTATACTATCTATACTATTATTATAAAATCAGTCTTAGACGTACACGTGGCAGCACCAGAATGTTTTGTTTCCCGCTCAAACTGAGATATGGAGTTTGGTGCTGCCACGTGGCAGTACCAGAATATTCATATTTTTTTTAAACTCACAAATACATCTCCTCCTTTAACATAGCTATTAAAAAAGTAAGCCACCTACCTAAAATCGTGAAAAAATTTTATTAAATCCATTTGTCAAACATTGCTAAATATTGCACATACATTAGAAACATGGAAGCCTCAACAATTATCTTGCCAAATATTGATTTCTATCTTGCCAAAAATTTTGCAAACGCAGTGTTAAAAATTTTTAAAAATTTTATAAAATTTGGAAATATCAAAAGATGGCAATTGTTCCTCCTGTCTCGCCGCTGCCTGCCGATCACAAGCGGGAGCTGGGAGGGTATACGTGATGCTACCCATAAAGTCCTTTCTTCCTCTTCTCATGTTCTGTCTCTCTTCTCCCTCTGTCTGTGTTCTCTCCCACTCGGTTCTCTCTCCCAGAAACCTCTCTCTCCCGCTTAATCTTCCTTTCTTCCACAGTTCTGTCTCTCGGTTCACTTCATCCTCCCTTCTCATGCTACTGTGAGACCGTCCGGAGCCCCTATTCGCTTCCTCCTTCGCAAAGCCCAGTCAGCAGTCGCCACGCACCAGCCGCAGCTACGAGGGGCCTTCTGCACATCCCCAGCCGCTGGAAACCGTCCCTCCCGTCCCCGCGCCACAGCCATGGACGCGCGGCTGCCAGCGCGACCCCAGCCTTGTGCCGTCCGCCTCCCCTCTACCCTTCACGTAGGCTGCAGCGAACGTGCGACCTCCCGTGCGGCCGACTGTCTCCTCCCGTGCGACCTCCAGCGCCGGTCGTCGTCTCCACTCATCGGCTCCGGAGTCTTTCAACCAGCGAGTACTGTAGAATGGCTACAGTTATGAACAGTTGTCAGCAGTAGATTTAAGTTTGTTTCATTTTTCTCTTTTTATGTAAATTTGTTTTTAAAAATCTGATTGTATAACATTTGTTTTTTATTTTATAGTTTTTTTAATATAAAAAAGATAACATAAATATTGTTATTTTAAATTTTACACTGTAGCAGTTACAGTAAACTACTAAATGACTATAGCGATATTGTTATTTTAAATTTAATACAATTTGGATTTTTCTATCTTTGTTTAAATTTTTTAAAACAAATTAATTGATTTAGATCTTTCAACCAGCGAGTACTGTAGAATGGCTACAGTTATGAACAGTTGTCAACAGTAGATTTAAGTTTTTTCATTTTTCTCTTTTTATGTAAATTTGTTTTTAAAAATCTGATTGTATAACATTTGTTTTTTATTTTATATTTTTTAATATAAAAAAGATAACATAAATATTGTTATTTTAAATTTGATACTGTAGCAGTTACAGTAAACTACTAAATGACTATAGCGATATTGTTATTTTAAATTTAATACAATTTAGATTTTTCTATCTTTGTTTAAATTTTTTTAAACAAATTTAATTGATTTAGATCTTTCAACCAGCGAGTACTGTAGAATGGCTACAGTTATGAACAGTTGTCAACAGTAGATTTAAGTTTTTTCATTATTCTCTTTTTATGTAAATTTGTTTTTAAAAATTTGATTGTATAACATTTGTTTTTTATTTTATAGTTTTTTTAATATAAAAAAGATAACATAAATATTGTTATTTTAAATTTGATACTGTAGCAGTAAACTACTAAATGACTATAGCGATATTGTTATTTTAAATTTAATACAATTTGGATTTTTCTATCTTTATTTAAAAAATTTTAAACAAATTTAATTGATTTAGATCTTTCAACCAGCGAGTACTGTAGAATGGCTACAGTTATGAACAGTTGTCAACTGTAGATTAAGTTTTTTCATTTTTCTATTTTTATGTAAATTTGTTTTTAAAAATCTGATTTTTCAGTGGTATTCTCTTCAATATTTTTCTCTGTGCCTGATCTTTTTCTGTCTATTTTCTTCCAGTTTGGAAGATTGGAAGTCTCAATTAAAAGTGTCTCGCGCTCGCATCGTCGAGATTGCAGCCTTCCCGTCGCAGCCTCACAGTCGCCATTACCAGTGAGGTACTCAACGGTTTTTCCCCTAATTTCTCCCCGTTCATCCTATTTGTTCGACATTTTTTTCCTCTTCCCGCTATTCTTCAGGTAGCTTATCAGTTTTCCTGTATGTGCAGAGAAAGTAGTCTACTTCTCAACTTCTGTCCACTTACTCATTACCTCAACAGGTATTTTTTTGTTCTTCATTTATTTATATTTTCTATTTTTAACACTTTATTTATTTTTGTTGAAATGTCATTATCATCAAATTTTTTGCCCTTTATAGTTTGTCTATAGTTATATTACTTTTGAATTCTGATTCTTATCAATGGATTCTTAGTACTGCTAATCATTAGTCTAAAACTAAGTGAGTTCAGAATCTTGGTTTCCTTTTTTGTTAACCATTCTGAAAATAAAAAAAATGTTGGTTGCCACACTTTTAATTTCCTGTTTTAACATTTTAGAACGATAAACATCTAAAAATCAAGTAGAGGGAATATGAGAAAAAAATAGCTAACATTTAAATTAAAATTCAATAATATAATCTGAGACTTGAACAAATATTAGTTGTCTTCTACTGGTGACAATTATATGAATCTTTAATTTTTTAGATATTATTATTTATTAAAATTTAAATATTTAAAAACTTTCCGTGCATCGCACGGGCAAAGAACTAGTTTCAATTAATAAAATTATGTTTTTTCCAATTTATATCATCATTGTTAGAAGATTGTTTTCTCAATAAGTATTTCTCCAACTTGTAAGGTGTAGTGTTGGGGACAAGGGGTTTTCTACACTCCCCAAGCATTTACTTTCTCAATCAATCTTCACAAATTTTAGAAACCAGTGGAAATGTAGCTGGAAGAAAATCCCTCTATATTTAGGATGTTTCCTTTACAGATTCTTCTTCTTTCATTTTATTTGTGGGTTTCTTCTTGATTCGGCTATTTTTTTTCACACTTCAAAGAAAATCATACTGAGAAATAATTTTGTAACACCATTTGGTAACATCATTTGATAGCATCATCATTAAAATTATACCACATCAGCAACTGAAATAAAAAAATTAAAAATATTTCATAAATGATGAAATTGTTGTGCACTTTGTTGTGTTATTTTAATGTGTTATCAAATCATTTTCCAATCCTACTCACCTTTCTTTTACAGAGCCAATAATTTGCCCTAGCCTTTGCACTAACAACTTACTTCTAAAATGGGGTGATGAACATTTAAAGCCTCCTCGCCTAGGAACACTCGCCCACTGCAGAACACAGGATTGCAAGAAGGGCCTCATGTTTCAATCGTAGCAAACCCTAGATGCCAACCAGGCCTATCCCAACTCTGAGATCCTCTAACAGGGCCTGGTTCTCCATCAAGATGTGCAAGAAAAAAGTTCCATTTTTTCACCATCTGCTGTTACTGCCTCTCACTGCTAAAGCCACCACCAAACCAAATTAATGGTCCTCTTTTAATACACTGTTAGAGGAACATGCTGTTTTCCACCAGTACCGCTGCGCCCGGTACACTTTTTGAAATGCCCATTGAATTCCCTATTCTTTTTGTTCGTTTTTCCTTGCCATGAAAAAAGATCATCTTTATTTAATTCATGGGGAAATGTTTAAAGTCCGAACAAATGATTTGTCCAGACGTTCGACTAATGACTGGGTCTAATGAAAATGACGTCAGTCGAATGCCGGACAAATCATTTACTCGGATACCTAACAATGCTCTAATTCCTATTATGTGTCATGGAATGAGATTATCTGGATTTAACTTTTTTTTTTAGATTTTGTTGCTTTATTTGATGGGTTATGTACATTAATTCCGCGCCCTTCCTCGTAATTTTAATATAGGTAATGGTAATTATGGCACCCTGAAGGCTCACTTACCACATTGGGTCCTAGACGAAATTATCCTACTAGTTGATGAAAGGTTTTAGAGAAGAGAAAGGAAAATTAACGTGCTTTTAATCTACTAATGCATTCTACTCAACGGAAGCATTCTATCTTCTTAAATATTTATGTGTCATTCTCCCTAAAATTATGTCAACTTTAATCTTTAAATGTTCATATATCAGTTTTAATTTATTATTTACCACTCCTAATATTAGAGAAATATTTTTCACCAACGATCTAATAAAAAGTGTGAGGTGAGTTGCTCGGCCGTTCACTTGATTAGTCGGGTGGGCGGGATCCACACGCCAAAAAGTTTTTCAAAGCTTTATATCAAGTGTTATATTTATGTTTAAATTCAAAAATTCAAAGTCCTCTTTAATAATATCGCACTATCTCATTTAATTAGACTTTATTCTAGTTCTTTTACTGGCATCTACTGAGATTTGATCACATCTTTTAACCGAGACCAAGTTAAAGTGATAGTGCATGTGTTCAAATCACCTGAGGCTATTTTATCTCATTTTTCTATCAATTGGAGCTATCCGCAAGTCCTCACAGAAGTCCACATTCATAATTATATTTTTCTTAGGCACTATTTAGGAGTATGGTGGGAAAAAAATTACATTTCAAAATGTCTAATATAAGCCAAAGCAGTGCCAAATATTTTTGACGACGTTCTGACTTGCGTCTAAGTCAATTTTACGTAGGAGGAGAGAGATAGAGAGAACAATTGTTCTCTCTCCTCTGTGTCTAGAAGCGACTTAGAGCCTGCTTCAGAAAAATTCGTGGCACGTGCGATGATGTTCAACTTGCCGTTGTGCCTAACCGACGGGGAGGGAATATTTTTTCTTTTTAATGCCTAACGCACTCCTCGTAGCCCGCATCACGAAAGACACGGGCGAAAAGACCAGAACGCTTTCATGCAAAATCGGTGTTTGCCGATTTCTGCTTTTTGGCAAATGTTCCCAAATGTTGCCTTAGTCTTATCACATATCTATCTCAACATCCTCATCTTTGCTATATATATTTTGTTAATATGTTTTTTTGTAATACAACACTTGGTACCATATAACAAAGCAGATCTCACCGTCGTTCTATAAAACTTCTTTTTGAGTTTTACGAATATACGACAATAGTTGAGGACTCCTGATGTATTCTCTATTTTAACCAATCTAGCTTAATATTGTATACAACATCGTCATAAATCTCTCCATTCTCTTGAATGATATATCTTAAATATCAAAAGCTACTACTCTTAGAAATATTTTATTTATCAATTAGAACTATATTTTCTTATAACATCTTCTTATTATTATAATTATAATATATAAATTCTGATTTACTTCTATCGATTTTAAAATCTGACTTCAAGACATATTTTTAAACTTTCTAACTTAACATTTAAAATCTGTAATATGAATGTCTGCATATACATAAAACCTTGATAAAAAAATTTGTTACCCACCCACATGAGTCACAAGGGGGTGCTCACATATTGGTAGAAAATATTTCTCTTAAAAAAAAATATTTGTGCACACCTAAAATGTATAAGATGACACATGTTATCTTACACATTTAAACGAGGATTTGACGTCCAATTCTTTAAAATTAAAAAATAAAGATGATATATTATAATGATAACTTATTCATGAGTTTGACATATGACATGTTGCACAACTTAAATTGTGCACCATGACTAGCTAGTCTCTTAATCACAAATCAAAAGATAAGATCATATCAAGAACCTGCTAAGGTTCATAAGACTTTAATTGCAGTAACGACCCTGTGAGAGAACCCCGAACGTTATCCACTGTAGGTAGCAGGCAGAGAGAGAGAGGAGAGAGAGAGAGAGAGAACCATCACATCACATCGACGGAGAATGTCAAACTGTTGAGAGGTACGCCATTACTGCACTGTTGTTTGCCCTCTCTCTCCCTCTGCGTGGGCCGTGGAGGTATCTGCTTGGATCAGTGTGAGCAGACACCCTTTTCCTTTGAACCTTCTTCTCCTTTTTCTTTCCGCTTCTCAGGAAGCTGCTGGCCATTCCTTTTTGGACTCGCAGGAGAAAAAAGAGGAGGAGGAGGAGGAGACCACTTCGTTTTAACAGCCTACCCGCCTGGACATCGATGGCCACCCATCCATTCATCCCAAGGATCTGCCATGCCAGCCTACCGTCGACGCCGACCTGCTCCCTCCCCTCATCTCATGAGCCCCCCCCCCCCCCCACCTCCTCATCATAGGACGGCAACCACCTGACCCTTTCTGTGGGAGGTAAACCCCACACCAACCAAGACTGTTTGGCCCTGCCTCCCCTTTGGCCGCCACAGCCCCACATCACCATGTGCAGGCAGTATAATCTGGGACCCCTGACAAGGAAGGAATCCCTGCGCACATCATTCCTGAACCCAGATTGTGAGATGCATAGATTTTTTTCATAGTTTCAATGTGTTATCTCATCTTATTCCCACCGGACAAAACCCTGCGTAAAAGATGCCGTTTTTTTTGTGAATTTTCTCTCGATTAGCTGGTGTGTGATAATAAAGATTTTGTAGTGAAAAATTCATGACCCAGATGGGATACAGTGTAGTAGAGGAAGTGGGTATGAACAGTTTCATGGATTCACACAGGAATTTTTCACCAGGAGACCTGATCGATCTTGCCGGCTTCTACCGGCCTACCTTCTTCTTGGGTCGCAGTGGGATGGAGGACGAGGAAAAGGACTGCTGTAGTATGTTAACAGCGACATATGTGGTTTAAAAGGGGGAAAAAAGGGAACACCAGCTCGTGTTGGTGGTTGCTCCGGCCATGGCTCCACCTCATCTTCCTACAGCAGCAGAGCCAGAAGGAGGGCCATCACCATCTGCTTCAGCAGGACGAGCCACCAGAACCCATCGACGGAGGAGGCGAGGAAGCCCAAGGACACCATGGGACTCGAGCTCTGATCCGTGCTTCCGTTGCCCACGTCGTTCTTCTGGGCAGAGTTGGAAGCAGGGCCCCCCTCTGGTTGCTTGCACTGCTGCACGCCGGTGGGAGCGTGCCCCGAGCTCTGGTCGACCGCAGCGCTGTAGCAGAGGTTGGGATTGCCCCAGGCCGCGAACCTCCTCCCCATTCTCTGGTAGAACCCCTCGGAGAACTCCAGGCGCCCCGTCAGGTTGTTGCCGTTCAGGTAGAGAGTCCCCACCATGGGCAAAGCTGCGAGCTTGGGGGGGACTTCCCCCAGGAGGCGGTTGTTGTCCAGCGCCAGGAACCTGAGATTGTCGAGGGCGGCCATGGATTCCGGGATCCTCCCGCCCAGGCCGGTGTTGGACAGGTCCACGGTGGTGAGGTTCCCCATGTCCCCCCATGTGAAGTCTGCGATGTCTCCACCGAGGGGGTTGTTGGACAGCAACAGCTCCTGCAGCGACGCCATGCCATGCAGAGAAGCTGCCAGCCCGCCGGACAACTTGTTGTTCCTAAGGTCGATTAGGGTCAGATTCCTCAGCTTCCCCAGCTCAATCGGGAGCTGCCCGTCCAGCAAATTGTTGCTCAGATCCAGCTTCAGCAGCGAGCTCATCCCCCCCAGCGACGCGGGTACGGGACCGCTCAGAGTGTTCTTGCTGAGGTCGAGGATGAGGAGCTCCGCCATGGCGTAGCCAAGTGACGCAGGGATCCGTCCGGATAGCTGGTTCTCAGACAACACCATCCGCTTTAGCCCGGCCAAGTTGCCGAGCTCCTGCGGCAATTCCCCCATCAACCCGTTGTCCACCAGCACCAGGGAGTGGAGGCTCGCAAGGCGGCCGATGCCCGCGGGTACGCTGCCGCCGAGACCCCGATTCGACCGGAACTCCAGGGTCTCCAGGCTTCCGGCCAGCTTCTCCCAGCTCTGAGAGGGGATGTGGGTGGTGTTGGAGAAGCACTTGTAGAAGGTGAGGCTCTTCAGGTGCTTGAGCTCGAACAGGTGGTTGGTGAACGCTGCATCCCAGGCGCACTCCAGGGAGTTCTCCAGGATGGGTCCGATGCTGAGCACTGTTACATACCACAGGCCATCAAACAGGTCACAGGAGACTCCCTGGATTTGAAGGGTTTACAAAGGAAGAAACATCCACCAAAATTAGCATCTTTTCAAAGCTTGGAAAATGGAGAGATCATAAGCAATAAAATGAAACAAACATTAGAAGAAGACATCATTCTTAACCTGCTACATCCCTATGCAAAAAAGAGAAGAAAACAAATGATGCAAAGCCTCCATTGAGGGAGAAAGGGACAGGTCTCCCAATAAGTTGACTATGTCCAGGTGCACCAACACGCCAAGGCCACCACCAAATGGCAGACACAGTGGTGGTGAGTGGAAGCTGAACCACTGCTGCTTTTTTGCTCACAGTCTGCGGTGGGTAGTTCTGCACTCATCACTGTGGCCTAATAAAAGCAAGGCAACAAGCAGCCTAGCTCACCACCATGATTCAGAAGATGCATTCTTGCATGAATATGAAGTAGTAGAGCCGGTGAAACTTTGATCATAAGAAAATAAAGTGAATTCATTGCTTTCCTCATAAATATCATTCCCCCAAAAAAGGTGAGGAGAGAGCCAGACACTGACAGGCAGGCGGCTATACAATTCTACCCTCTTTACTGTTTATTACAGTTTAGGTGTGGAAATGCTCTTAGGGCCAACATGGAATTGCTCTTGGGTTCCACTGTTGTTCATTTCGTTTGAACTTTCCTCAAATCTGGGAACACATTCATGAAGATCTTCCTCTAAGGCTCAAGTAATATCAGTTGCAAGTTCAAGAACAATTCTAAGGGCCAGAACCTGAGGGCTGACTCAGGTAACAAGCCATGGCCAAGTCCAGTGTAGCTGAGGCTCTGAAACGATGAAATCTGGTTGGACAGGTTATCAGATGCAGGAGTTATAATAAGAAGCATTTTCACTGTTGATAGCCATTCCTCAAACATGAAAATAAAATGGAAAGGAAAGAAAAAAAAAAATAGAACAGGAACTGTGCTTGGAAATAGAAACATGGAACTAGGCATTTGTTCTTCTACTACTGAATGCTGAAAATGTTGGAAAAGGAGTGAGGCTAGTGAAACCAAGAACTCCAACTCTTCCTCCGTAAACCTTGGATGAGAAATTAAAGGAAAATAATTATATAAAAAAAACAGCAAGAGATCAAACGAACAAGGCCTGCTAAGGTGACAGGTGAGCTTGTCATCCAACCTGTATGGGAGCCCATCCACAAGGGTCGGGATAAAGTTCGGAGCCATTCCACGCCTTGCCCACGAACCCCTGGATCGCGGAGTAGAGAGCTTCCTGTTCTGTCTTCTCCATGGGAGCAGTCATCTCATCTGCTTTGGAAGCAGCATTGAAGAGGAGGAGAGGGAGGAGGAGGACCAGAAGAGCTCTAAACTGCCCGATATTGCTCATGGGTTCTAGAAGACGGAGAACATATAAGCAAGTAAACAGAGACAACGGGTGCCCGCGCTTGGAAGAACGCCCGGTCGCCCTTCAGTCGAGTTGCAGAGAATACCGTTATGCTGCTATACATATAAAAGCTCTCTTTTTCATGAACTCTGGGGAAAAAAGCTTGTGGAGGAGGATGGGTCTTCTTCTTGTGCTTATGAGAAGACAGGTGGGAAGAGATGACCCGAGAAAGAAACCATCGAGTTGTGACACTTGAGTGGGAAGGTAACAGTAGAATCCAAAATGGAAGCCTTACACGTTCTCAACGGAGGATGGAACCAAGAAACCGGAGGATTTGACAGTTGGGAGGAGGAAAAAGAGGCATCATGCAGATGATGGGCTCCCATCCATGGTGTGGAACCCAACAAGTTTCACAGGAATGGAAACAGAACCCACCACCCAACTTGGCAGAGAAAGGGAATGGGAACGTCGTCGTCGTCGTCTTCTTCTTCTTCTTCTTCTTTTTCTCCCCGTCAGCCGGCCTCTGGTTCAGTCTCTATTGCGTTATAAGTATTTGGATTTGGAGGTCCAGAGACCAACAGCAACGGCTCCACTGCAAAAGAGCTTGCAACCTGCAAACCCCACAAAAGGAGGCGCCGAACATGAGAAAGAGGAACAGGAACCCAGAAGGCAAAGCATCCAAGGTTTATTTCCCTCCCCAACCTATGTTTCAGCTACAAGAACGTCTCAAAAGGAGAACTTGTGAGCTGGGGAGGGCAAATTTTCCCAGGGGCTAGTGCCGGCTCATCAGAAAGGCAGAAGAAGCCAACCCAAGAATGTGAGCTCTGAGGGGGGGAGGGGAGGGGGGGATGGAAGGAGGGGTCTCTAAGATACTACAAAGCCAGAGAGAAGATTCTGTTTATAGAAAGGACAGAGGGAAACAGTAAAGATCAAGACAGAGGGGGGGGTGGAAAAAAAACCAAGAAGGATGGGTATATACTTACTGGTGAATCTCAACAAAATGCTGCCAGATGGGTTATAATGGCATGACCAACAGTATGGGAAAATGAAGGTGATCAGATGGGTGCAAGAACATGTGTGATGTTATCGTGCATGCTTTGTAGAGGCTCCATGGCCTGTTCTTGGTGTTGGAAGCTTGGGGAAGTGGTTCTTTAACTTCTTACCGTACTGTTTTCCTACTGTTTCTACCTTTTGTTAATGGCTCTAACTAATGGTGTTTGCTTTTCTTTGTCTTCCCCCATCTATTTACTGATCAGTGTTTCACTTCTTGATTTAAACAGTCTTGGTGTTTAATAGCTAAAAGGTGGGGGTTTTGGGAGGGAACATGTGGGGAAGAAGTGGTGCGGAACTTAGTTAAGATCTTGTTAGAATGTAGCGGGGGACCATGTCATCTCAACCCTTCCATGTGATTGCGTGTTGGAGGGCATATGAGGAGGGAGTTATACTTCTCATGTCCCCTGAACCCTTCCCCACAATCACATCAGATTAGGCCAATAGTGTTCGTTTGATTAGTCCACATGGGCAGTGACTATTTTGAGTTGACATTTACGGTAAGAGTTTTGTTTTTTAAAAAGCAA
Organism: Colocasia esculenta; assembly: GCA_014218235.1. Taxonomy (NCBI): domain Eukaryota; kingdom Viridiplantae; phylum Streptophyta; class Magnoliopsida; order Alismatales; family Araceae; genus Colocasia; species Colocasia esculenta. The sequence goes on from CM024761.1 coordinate 13,580,708, forward strand.
ATTATCCAATAAATGATTTTTGTATGTTTGTTTTACTCAAAAAATAAAGTTATATGTTATGAAAAATGTTATTGCTCGGTCGGCCGAGCAATACTGTTCTCACGTTAGGTGTAGGACGCACTGTTATCATTGCAACGAGGCCTTCTATTTTATTAGAACAGATATTGTTCGGCCGAGCATTAAGTGTTTTTCTGTGATATGTATATATTATGACTACATTGGTACATATTATGATTCTATATCATTGCATAGTCATTTGGGTCAGGATTCCATCATAATAACCCATTCAAGTAAAATGCTAGAACTAACTATTATAGGTAGAATAAGATAAGTTTTCACCCATGTTTATCTATTATCTTTAAAAAAATAGTTGTCAATAGTATAAGTAAAATATCACATTGTCAGAGGACTCCGGTTGAGTCGTTCGGTTAGAACTCTTGCTTAAAAGTAAGAGATCTCGAGTTCGATTCCTGAGGGGGTTTACCTGATTTACATGTAATCTTCGAAGTATGTTGATACAGAGTTTTTCTGGTCAAGTGAGATAAGAGCAATACGGGTACACAAAAAATATGAACTGACAAGTCTTGATTTTAGAGTTCACGAATATCAATCTCTGAGTCCACAAAATCACACGGGGCGGAGTTTCGTCGTTAGCAAAAAAAAAATATCACATTGTCACTTATTAATAGAGTTTCTACACAGTAGATCCTAATGGAAAAGTCCCAAAAGAGGCCACGAATGAACGTCCTCAAGATATTTTGTTTAATTAGTGTTCCAAAAAGTTAGCATTAACATGGAAATATCCCCCACATCATCAATTGACAGGGTGGAGTACTTGAAAGCAAGACTTTGATATCACTTTCGTAGTTCTATGGTTTTAGAAATTTCCATTTCCGGTTAATATGGTTAGAGTTTGATGATTCAGATAAGAAGGGTATAATACATATACATGTAAATTATCATACCCACAAGGCATCCCACACTGTAGCAGGCATTTCTACAATTAGCAGCAGCAAATTAAACCTTTTTCTACCTTCTAATCTTCTTCCATGGGTTTATCTAATCCACCTGCTTTTAAAAAAAAAATTTAAACTGTTCAATTAATATGAGACAGATAGTTATGGATGGTGCTACGTGCTGCCAAAGCTTCCCAAGCTATCAAACGCATAACATGACGAACTCTCCCCCACCCCACACACACAAGGGGCCCCCAACATCTTGTTTGTGACATACAAAAAAACATGATACATATCATGAATCCATGTGTAAAGATCTCACTTTGCCATTAGGGATGTAAATGGATTGGATTGAGTTGTGGTGGGTCAATATTATATTCTAAGATAAATTAATTAATAGTCTCTCACTGTAATGTTAGAGGTTTTTACTGCAACAATATTTAATATATATTGTAACATAATATAATATTTAATGTAAAGAGTTACAATTCTATCCGAGATTATAAAATAAGTCAAATATTTAATAGAGACTTCTAACTAATTTGTCTTATATTCTATCTGTGAAATTTTTATAAAAATTATATTTGAATAGTACTTTATTGTTTTTGTGGATATAGATACCAATATATATATTCATCACGGATATGGATATACCACTGGGTGTCCATAGTCGTCTAACAAAAGATGAATTATAATAAAGTTGAAGACCAAATTACTATATGAAATTTTCAGTTCATCTAGAAATCATTAGTTAGAACAACAATATAATTTATTAACTCATCATTTATTAAAAATGAGTTCGAATTTGACGTGGATTTGGAAACACTGAATCTATACCCGACCTGGATATTAAATAGAGATTTTAAAAATATATAAATGTATATCCATATCTAATTATGCAGATATCACCCGACCTATTACAAATCGGATGATGTGAATAATTATATTTCCGAGTTTTTTTTGTTTTTTTTTACATCCCTATTCCACATCCCTATTTGCTATCTCAAGGTACACATTGGATATATGGGTGGTGGACCTGCCACCCATCCGAGTTACTCTCAGATTCTTAGTATGAGAGAGAGAAGAGAGAGAGAGAGAGAGAGAGAGAGAGAGAGAGAGATGTGGACGAGCCAGGCTGTATGAAGCAGTACAGCAGCTGTTTATATGGGAGGGGTTGGGGGAGATCTTTTAACTTCCCAGTTCATGTCCCAAATCATTGTCTGAGAGCACATGCACCCAGAGAGAAGTTTCTGTCTGACATCTTTGCCCCCAAACCAGTCGCTTCTTGTGTTGTTTACACATGTTCTTTGATCGCACTGTAACGCCTTGGTTTGGTTGGTGCTTGTTGTTTTGCAATAGAGAAATATTTGTTATTCGGGCGCTCGGATAATAAGTCGACTTGGAATGACAGCGTAGCCGACTTGATTGATCGGTCACGATGTAGGCCCTACGAAACCGCAACGTGGGGTGGAGTGGGTCACATGCGATCGACCAATCAAGTCGGCTGCATTGTCATTTCACGTCATGCTAGTTACTCGGGCGCCCGGATAACTAGTATTTCTCTTTGCAATATGGTTAAAGTAACACCTGCTGCACACAGAAAGATATGCTTGGTGTTTGTCCCTCAAATTAAGGAGTGGCGTAATGTTTAGTGCTCCATATATATCATAAAGATTCAATATGAGTTCTGTAGAAATATTAAATATAATTTAATTTCGAATCATATGCTGTGAAAATAAGTATGTGATTATAGATAAGACTTTTTTTCTTTTAAGAGGGTATTTTTTAAGAAAAAAAAAAGATAAAATTCAAACGAAGTTAATATTTTTTAGGGACATAATGAAATTCATGTCAATATTAACGCCGTATGTGAAAATCGAATAAAATGCCTTGTGCCATTTCCTAACATCTTGTTGTAATAGGGCTCGCACACTCTTATCTTCACTGAGAGGCTATGTAGAGTGATGTAAGATCATTACTTTCTACCCCAAAACCTAAGCGTTGAGGTGATGTGACCCTATTTATTTGAATCCCCAATTTATCCCTCCGAATTCTAATGTGGGATTAAATCTATCACAGATCTAGTGCGGCATCACACCCCTCTCTACAAGGTCGACATCTCGACGACACATGTCATCTCATCCATCACAAGTGCCTGGCACATCACACCGTACGTCTCCTCCACCTTATGTGACCCACATCGTACCGGCCCTAAAATACTTGCTCTAGTACTAATTTGACTAATCCAGATGTTGAGGTGAGGTGACCCCCCATTTATTTAAATCCTCAATTCATCTCTCCAATTTTTGATGTGAGATTAAACCTACCACAGATCTAGTGCAACATCATTGGGGTATAGTTAGTCTCATATTAAATATAGTGAAAATAAAAACTGTATTTATAAGTAAGAGATATTCTTTTTTTTTCCTAGAAAAAAGATGAACCCCAAACGAGGATAATACATCATGGGGGACACGTTTGTTTAAATTTCACGCATCAACAAATTCTTAAGTTCAAATTTCACTGCAAATAGTGATTATAAGAAATTTCGGAAGAATAATATAATAAATTTGTTTTTCAACAAAAAGAAGTGTTATCTAGCTTGCTATATATGATGATTTGAGCCAATATGAGAATAAAACAATGTGTGTTAACAAAATAAATATAAGATTGTTGGGGTTCATAATTTACTAAGAGATGTTTTATTTTACCATGTCATCACATCCACATAAACTAATCCATAAAAATTAAAGCTAATTAATAAGACTTGCTGCGCAATAGATGTTAGCAATAAGTATTACTTATACATTGGATATAAATTGTCTTTCCTAATTCAAGTTTATTGGGTAGTTGTAAGATATTAAATGATGAGAAATACCACACTATATTATTATTTTACTTTGATCACCACTTAATATTGGACTACTTAGGGTGAAATTAATGATCAAAATGCATTTATTCTGCTCTCCATGCAAGACTGCAAAAGTGAAAATATTTTATATAACTGGATCAAAACTACAGACAGTGGCAGAGACAGGGGAGGCCATGCCCTGCCCTCAAACTTTATGAAAACAGTGTTCTGATTAACTAAGAGGAATTCCCTCCCACCCCATCTAAGTGTGCAGGATAGAATTTTCATAAGGAACCTTATATGTGGACCTGATAAAAGAAGAAGCCGAGAGAGAGAGAGAGAGAGAGAGAGAGAGAGAGAGAGTAAAAGAGAATTGATGGCATCACTTAAAAAAAAAAAAAAAACAAGAGCTAAATCTACATTCCCCAAGACACTATGATTGATCTCTATTGCGAGAGAATCTTATTAGAGAAGAACAAGAAAAGAACATACTTAAAATGATACTTTTCGACCAAACTCAACTAAAATGCAAATCCAAACATATGTTCCGTGTTTATCTATACATGATTTGAAGTTAAAATTTAAATATATTTCGTTAGATATCATTAATAACTCTCACATCAAACTACATATTCTTTGTGTATTATTAGCTTATGATCTGACTATTTATCTTTGTATTGCCATGTGCCCCTACTGATGGAACAAAGTTCAAATAGAAGAGAAACATGATTTCGACTCGTGTGAGTTGCAAGCGACAGAGCATAGGCCCCACAACCATTTTATATTAGGAAAATAGTTTAGTAACATCATTTGGTAACACATTAAAGTAATACACCAATCAAAGTGCACCACAACCTCATCATTTATGAGGTGTTCTAATTTTTTATTTCACTTGTTGATGTGGCACAATTTTAATGGTGATGTTACCAAATGATATTACCAAATGGTGTTACAAAACTGTTTCTCTTTATATTATGCGACCAACGTTCGAAGGTCCTTGCAACTTTTACGGATGTAAAACTTTTTTGAGAAATGCCAATTATTCGGACACCCGAATAACTAGTCGACGTGGATCGGCCGCACGGCCGACTTGATTGGTTGGCCGCGACGTGAGCCCCACGAGGATGCGGCGTGAGATCCACGCGGCCGACCAATCAAGTCGGCCGCGCGGTTGATCCAACTCGTGTTGGCTATCCAGATGTCCGAATAACTAATATTTCTCAATCTTTTTCAGTAGAAGAAGCATGTTTTGAGAGGAAGAACATAGAAAGAGGTAGACATGAAAGATATGAGAAACTTTTGTTGCCTGTCCCATACAACTAATTTTATGTCTGCTCTAGATATAATTAGAGTGAATCACACAACCATCAATATGTTATGGAGCTCACCTCTCATATTTCAAACGGGTTGGTTTCTAAGATATTATGGGTATGGGCTCATTAAATGGCATCTTGCCATGATGATGGGTACTCTGCAATTGCAGCCCTACCGCTGATGCTCCCCACACACAGCTATTAGATTAATTAAGACACACCTCTAAAAATAGAGAGAGAAAGAGAGAGAGAGAGAGAGAGAGAGAGCGAGATGCTGATGAACCACACTTGAACTGTTGAACTGTGGACAGGAGATGTTAACCAAACTGTGAAGTTTCAAGTTTAGGACATGAGAACACAGCATGAGAATAGATTTCCAGGCTCAACACTAGGTGAAAATTATGAACTATACCAGGTTATATGAACTATCCCATATATAGTTTCCTAATCACAATCCATTTTAACTTGACTTGTATTGATCTGGATAGCGTATGGGTCATAATAGCCTAGATAAAACACAAGACAAACTAGATTGAGATCAAATAATATTCATTAAATTTGACGGATAAGCTAACCCTAACTTGATCTGATCTAACCCATTAATTGTCACCTCTGCAAATGCAACTATCGCTCTGTATGCAGATATTATTCTTAAAAATATCTAATCGCAATTACACGAAAAACGATTCTTGTCAGCTTAGGGCTGAGCGCATCATCTGTTAATTAGTATATAAGGAATGGCTCCATGATTGTGACTAACTCAGTGATCAAAACCCATATCTAACTTGATGATAATTTCTTGCTATTCATAACCTTGCCAACACTCTTGAGAGGAGTAACTTTATATATATGGGGTTTTGAACCATCTACTAGGGTCGCCAGTTTTGCAGGGGCAGCAGGACCACCCCCAAAGGGGATAACACCACCGTCCATATCCATATCCTCCCACTAACCCTAACCCTAGTATGAGGGAAGTAACTAGGGTTTTTTGGAGCCATTGGGGTTTGGACCACCAATGGCAAAGGGAGGTGGGGGGGGGGGTATCCCTGGCCCTATGAAATCTTCACAGAGTTAAAACCCACCACCCACAACAGGAGGAGTCCCTTTCCATCCACCTTTTATTTGATTATGCTGAACTTGCATGGGGGTGGCCGGAAGCATTGGGGTGGGGGTGGTCCGTTTTTGTTTCCTAGCACCACAACTACTCCCCCCACCTCATTCCATCCACCATTATATATTACTTGTTGAGAGGTGGGGTGTGCATTTAATTGCTCCTTTCTATATAGTTGCCTCCATCTCTAAATATATGAGGGTTTTATGAGAGATGGGTAAGAAATTAAAAGGGCTTCTTCCTCCTATTTCTTTCCTTTTGTTCAAGATGCTAGAGAGAGAGAGACTAACTATACAACAAGGATGGAGAGGGGAAGGGGACAATCACCACCTGCCATGGGGTATATTATCCTCACTTGGGGTGTGTGCCCAAGGTCAATATGAAGTTTTAATGTTAGCAGTTCTTGAAAATGTGTTTTTTTTTCTTGAAGATTTTACATGGCCACCAAGTAGCATATGTGGTTCTGAGACTTCTGATCCCATTTTTTTTTTGTCCACAAGTTCATGAATGTGCTCAAAGTGTTTTGTTGGTGGTGGTCCATGCCTTATTCTTTATGGGAAAAAAAATATCTTGTTAGTATTGACAGATGGTGGAACATTTGTGCAATCCGAAATAACTAGAAGATTAGGAGGTTAATCATGTTGCATTGTGCATGAGGCACTTGTATGAAGGATATAGGTGTGGTAAGTTGGAACTTCATGAAATTATATTTTTAAGGTGAAATTAACATCCGGTCAAAATTCAAAACTCCTATTTAATTTCCGATCTATTGACAGATCAATCTTGATTTTAGACCTATCAATATTAAAACTCTTAATTTCCGGTCCAAAAGTGAGAACAAGCATTAGTTTGCAACGGTTGGGAGAACAAAATGTCTCAAAAATCTTGTTGTTTGGATGTGTTGATTGATTTTTTATGGTGTTTTTGATATTTTCTGGGGTGTTTATATTGGCTTTTTTATGTGCTATTTTTGGATTTTTTGGGTGTTTTATATATGGTGTAGATGGCTATTTTCTTGACATGTGTATCTACAAAACAACATCTTACTATTTAGAAGTGTTGGTGGATTTTTTTGAGTGGTGCAGTATAGCTTCAAATATGCGCCGCGAGGAGTTGGACGCACAGAGAAGGGGTCGGAGAAGAAAATTTAGGTCAGACTTATATTTCTCAAGAGGTGGGGGATTGGTTCGCCGCCAAATTAACGAGAGATAAAATAATTTTTTTAGAAAAAAATTAAAGAGGAGATAATCGATTCGACAAAAAATATAACACTTAACAGATTTAGGATTTAAAATTAAAAATTTTAAACGTTAGATCTAAAATTAATTTAAATATTTTTTTTTGGATTGAAAGTCAAAATTCCTATTTTTAATGATGGCACAACTGTGGATATGGAAGACCCTTGAAAGGAGTCCAGGCAAAAAGAACTCCATATTGCTGTCTGTAAAATTAAGGCAAACAGATAAAAGTTTCCGCATGGTGTTGACACCCCTTTGTGCAAGAGATTAATGTCATCCTTTGATTGGGTTAGTATTGTACGACTGAAGTAGCTAGCAAGATATCTAGGTTATAATGTAATTTTACTATTTTGATGGTCTCCACAATGGGTTAGTCCAAGTGTGAGAAGAAGAAACAAAACTTGCGATTCATGCAAAATATTATACTCTGTTTTACATAAATTATGAAAATATGGGTCTAACTTATGTATGAGCTTAGGGATCTAGAAGCATAAGCCTATGAAAAATAAAGAGACAACTTTGAAGTTCGTTTAGAATCCACTGTTTTGTCTTCTTTCTTCTTCTTTTTTTCCCCCCTTATTAGTTTTCTATCATGGCTAGAGTTTGCACATTGGAAGTACTGTTTATCATGTTATTTCCTCCTCAAAGTTAAGATAGGAAAATGGAGAGAGCGAGGAGACAAAGATGATTGAGATGAAACTGGATGATCTAGACTGGGTTAAAGTTTTGCTCATCAGCAACCTGGCTTGTTTGCTAATCAGATGCCATTGCTGGTATTTTAGATTTTTTTTATGTAGTTTAGCCATTGCTGTGAGTGGCACTGTCTGAGCTCCTACATCTGTTGTTATATGTATGTGGAAGTACAAATTTGTATAGAATCTGCACTTGATGAATTGTTGTTCTTCTACTTTCCCGTTCTTCCCAATATTTTTGCATGTCATGGAGACAAACTTTTGTATCAATGTTCCGTTAGTGGCATAGCTATACCGTACCGTGTTAGGACTCCGACGAATCTTGATACGGGCGATATGATACAGAGCAAATATTTTATTTTAATATTATTTTTATTATTTAATATTTTTATCTTTTTATTGAATTATTATTATTTTTTATAATAAGATCCACCGGATCGAACAATGTCGGATCCATACCATGTCACGATGATCTTGATACGGCCGAATCGGAACACGGCGAATCCTAGTTCTCAAACATCTTGCTGAAATATTGGTACTTATTTTTTCCCTCGTGAATCTATAAAGTAGACGTGCATCATTCCAAGTATCGGATAATATAAAGGGAGCTGCTTGTTCCTCCCTTGATACCTAATAAATAAATAAATAAATTCACATTTCTCCACTTCCAAGCAAAGCTACATGAATGCTTAATTTCTGATCCTTTTTCATGGTTCCGCATGACCGGCCATACGATGCGAGTTTTGCCTATCTTTTTGAAGAGACGTGATTTAAGTGTGCCTCCCAAGAAGTATTGTCTCCATGTTTGGGGTTTTGTCTTTTAAAAGGGCCCTCCTAGGAGAAGAGGAGAGGCTCTTGCTGATAAGCACACACTTGTTCTCACTATCTTTCAATGTGGGACTAAAGAATACCTCTACACAGCCCCCCCAGTGAGGATAAGGGTGTGCGGGTCTCATGAAGATGAGACACTCGGGTAGGACGCATGGCCTCTCGTTCGTTTCCACAGACGGCGTCAATGAAGAGACGTGATTTAAAAGTGTGGAGGCTTTCGTCTTGTTTGGGCCGGAACCCGCTAGGCCTACACTTGAGAGGGAAGAAGAAGGTCGCCGGTAGCGGACAAAGATCTGCAAGAACCAGAACAGGATCAGGGGGGCCCGGTTGAAGAACCGGGGGGAACCCTCCGATGCCTAAGTCAGTATGAGACTTGAGAGGAAGAGGGTTCTCGTGTGTGAAGCGCAAGGACTTGTGTGAGTAAGGGTGCCTTGGATCACGTCCCGTTGCATGGAGGCTTACCATGCCTTTATAGGTTTGGAGTGTTGAGGGAGAGGGACGGAATGTAACGGACCGGGGTATTTATGCCCTTAAGGCTCCATATCCAGATCCGCCTCCCGCGAACGCACCGAAGTGTCGCAAGGGATATCTCACACACGCGTCCAGTAAGAGTATAAAGATAAACCACAAGAATATAAGACACAAGAAAGTACATGTGCTCATATCTGTTCACATATTTGTACAACTGTCCCATTACATTAATACATGCCCAATTAAAAAGAGTACAACTACCTGGGGCATACCCCGAGGGAGCACAAGCTCACAACAACCTAACTACTAAACTACTGCTGGTGGTACAAGTCTGTTACAAACGCCGCTGCAAACCAAACACCGGCAAGCCCTGAAAAGAACTGTAGGGGAGTGAGCCTCAACAAGTCACTGGCTCAGTAGGGGCTACCCAAACAAAACACTGTAACCACAAACACCTCGACCCCAATGGGTCTCACTGGCAACAATAATAGCCAAACCATTTCATGCTCACATCATACAATAAATAACAATTAACATGCTTATAATAATAAACATAACCCTCAGAAGAAAGTAGGACTACAGGACTAACATAATATCATTAGTCAGCCCAAACCAAAGTGCCTAAACCACAGTCTCACTGGCACACTGCTACAACAACGGGTAACCTAAACTATAAGCCACACAGGCAAGTCACTGCCCAGGCTACAAGCTTCACAGGCGAACCTCAAACACTTGAGTAGTAGGACTGCTAACAAAGAGCTGGTCCTTTATACTCCAAACCACTTTACAACAGAACTACTCAAAGGTAATAGAACTGGCTACACGAAGCCAATCCATAACACACTAAAGCTATAATTGGAATCATACCCAAGAAGAGAGTAAACTCAACAAGTGGAAGGTCTCACACAGTCTCCACAAAGCATAGCTCAACTAAATCACAATATGCCTAGGCCATAAGCCTCATCGGCAAATACCCACAAAAGTAACATAATTAATAATCACAACCAATCCACAATAAATTATAAGCAAAGATCTACCTAAACAGTTAGGATACAACAAGTGGCAGGTCAAACCACAAGACCTCCACAACACACAAGTACCCGGAAAGGTTGGTACACAATGTACCATCACAAAACTACAAAGTACCCACGAAGGGAACAAGTACCTGCTACTCTGAGGTACCACAACACAAATACCCGAACAAGGGTAAAGTAGATGATAAACACCATACTGAACTATAATTATATTATACCTTTAGTTAGACAATATTACAGGTAAAACCTTAATCGACAAGTCACACAAACCACAACTCAGTCACAACTGTGCCAACACCAAGGCATACCTCGAACTGGTCAAACCTCGACCACGAGTCACAAACTCACGAACTACGACAAGTAGCAAAACCCGAGTCAAGCTACAACTAGCGTAAGCAAAGCACGAGTCAGAAAGAACGACGCCACCACACAGGAACGGACTACTGGCTGATCAGGCCAATATCCAACCCGGACAACATAACACGAGAACTACCTCTCAGTCTCGCAGTCACGGACGAAAGGTCCAACTGCCGCTCCACTAGGAAGAAGTCAAACAACTGTGGAGACCAACCAACACCACACCTGCAGACACACAACTGCAGGCCCATGCCTGGCACCTCTAGAGTCTCTGGCCGGAGCACTCTAAAGTGAGGCACTGGAAAACAGGACTAGCTGGGGACCAGTGTCGACTACTGGTGTCCGTACCCCCAACTACGAGCGCGCTACAAGCGACTACACACCCACAACACAAGCCGCTGCCCTACTGCCGTCTTTCCCTCAGCCGGACGTACAACTCAAGCACAAGAGTGAGGGTGTCTAGGAAGACGACACAGACCTCAACGGTACACACTGTACCGGGACAAAACCCCAGCACACAAACACACGTGCCTGGCTCACAAAAACCTGGGGTACCCGACTAGAGAGGCATTCCGGAATAGGCGCCGGACCACCACACTCGCTAGCACAAACCACGATATTTACATATATAGCCTTTACTTATAATTCACAACATACAAGTGTTAGGATTAGCTTAACATCGGTCACCATGTGACCCCAAAGCTATCCCACACCAACACATACCTGAACCACAAACTTGCCTATCATTGGTCACGAAATGACCTTCGTGGCAACACAGACCACTTAACACATAATCAATATAACACTATTCGAAAGACAACAACAAACCAGGCTAGGTCCACATATGACCTTCACTGCCCAAACACCACAAAGTCATGGCTAGGCTCACACAAGAACCTCACTGCCCAATTACTACGATAAATCACCAGAATTATATTACCCAAAGTGTGTAGCACACACACACTCAAACCACGTAGACAATACATGTATATTACACCCTGGATGGTGTACCACACGTCTTCCACGTAAACCACATGTCCAACACATGACAACGCACTCCAAGAGTGCTACGGGTGCCAACACACCACACATACCACGGAAAGCGATTACGTACATCACATATCATTTACGTAAAACATGCCCATTACATGAGCAGTATGCTCCAAGAGCATAACAGTACACTGGCTCACACCGGTCATCGCCATGCACACACAATCACACAATATTCATAAGAAAACTACATAAACCACACTGCATGAACACATGCACAGGTTGCGGCAACATCGACTGCCGCTTGAAGGAAGTAAACGGCAAGCGATCTAGCCGTCTATATCCCGGCTGGTGAGCTTGGCGGCAAGCGATCTTGACGCCAAGTTCTCCTCCTAAAACCCTGCAGAAACCCTAATCCAGTTCTACAGGTTTTCCAACCATTTAAACTACAGAAAAACATATAAAAACAGTTCCTTAACATACTAGAACCCGAACAACCCATTACAACATGCTTTACACATAAATTCATCAAACCACCCACCTTTAACCCCGCATGGTACGACTGATCCGAAAATACAATAAAAATGCCGGTTCAAGTGATTAAGTCGTGTTTTAATGTTTCTAACAAGCTAACAGGGCTCGACCCCTACCTCAGAAACGCAATTAAACTCCCGAAGAATCTCGAATCACGCCGAAACCCGAGAAACGTCCCACGAACACCGCGCTCCAATCCGTCATCCCCGCCCGATCTGTCGCTACCACGCACACCACGGCCTTCCCACGAGCCCCCGCCGACCGTCAGAACTCGCGAAGAAGCTCAAGGGTGAAGGTGGGGGAAGAGGAAGGGAGAGAGAGGGGAAAGAACAGAGCTCGGGTCTGCCATAAAACACAGGCATGCCAGATTAACGTCAACCCTTTGGCTGTTTAACCAGACCGCCACAACTAGACGTCCACAAAGCCTGATGCCAAGTTCAACAGTCAACGTCCTCATCGATGTCGTTAACACCATGTTAACGGCCACCACTGCCGTCAACACACAGTCGACGTCACCCACCTGGACGCCAACACACTGTGTCCAGCAAGCTGAACACCAACGCGAACCCAAACCAAACCCGGTAAGGATCTAGTAAGAAACACACAACACTAATGGGCCTCACATTGGCCACCAAACCCGCTAAACATGGATCCACGAGGATCCGAAAAATGCGCGACGTTACACGGAACGTCCCTGATCAATGCCGCAAAGGGCGCGCCTGTTAGCGTCCTCCACGGGGGGTTACGCATTGAGGCGCCCGTTGAGGAGCTGGGCAGTTAACGCACCACTTGATCGTGGGCGCGCGTGGCGTAGCCATTGTAACTGCCGTAAGGTGATGAAGGGCCGCTTAGATGCATCATGGGAGGAAGGTACCGAGCAGGTAGCCTGCTCGGTGAGGCAGACCTGCTGTTCGGTAGTCAAGCCCGCTGCTCGGCACCTGGTGCCCGGAGGCATGGCTTGCTGTCAGATACCTGAACCAAGGAAGTGCTGCCCGCTCCGAAGGGGTTTTCGACGCAAGCCGAGCAGACCCTGTTCGGAAGGAAGGGCCTTTGTCCGAACAGGCTGGGAGGTGCCCGGAGGCGGCTTTTGGGTCCCGCTGGTACCCGAAGGCAGGAATCAGACACGGATCCTTGAAGCTGCTCTTGAAACACCGTGGTGCCTTGCGATAGGGCCACGTCCGCTTGCCGAACTGGGCCGGGCCATGATGGGCCCAGTGCACGATGGTGGCTAGAAATAGCCACCACACTTGCCCCCCACTCTCTCAAGCGGTTCGAGAACCGGAGCTGTTGGGAGCGGCGGCTTGCCAGGGCGTCATCTCCTTTTTAAATGCGGTATCATCCTCGGAGATTCGAATGGCTGCATGGCTTGGGAGTTTCCCTCGAACGCAGCGCTTTTATGATGAGTGCGAGGGTCGTATCGCACCACGGACACCGCGCGCTCCAGATGAACGGTCGCCAACGATGCACCCGAGAAGTGACTTGGAGCGGGGAGAAACACCGCTTCTGGACCGCTTCGAATTTTGCGCCCCTATTTCCTTATAAGGGAGGAGAGGGGCGAAGGCGGGAGCCATGCCTTCGAAATTTCTCAGAGCTTCCTCGCTTGAGAGCTTTCGTGCCCCCTTCAAGCTCTCAGTCGTCTTCTTCCTCGCGCCTTCTCCTGTTCGCTGTTCCTCTCTGCGACTTATGGCGATGGCAAGCAACCTGGGGAAGGCGGTTACGGTCGCCGGGGCGAGCGGAGTCACCGTCTCTACGGCTCGCGGGTCGCGATGCTGCCACTATAGCGGGCTCTAGGAGCGGTTTCGCATCGGCGACGAATACGAGATCATCGACGCAAAGGAAGGAGAGTCGTACCTGGTGAACAAACCAGGTTGCCTTCCCCTCTCCGTAGATCATATGGAGGCGGGACTCCGGCTGCCACTGCCGGAGGTGGCGAAGGCGCTGCTGAACCGGTGGGGAGTTTCTCCGATCCAACTGACGCCAAACACGTGGAGATACATCTGCATCTTCGGCGTTATTTGCAGAATAAAGCAGATCTGAGGCTCGGCGGATGTGTTCCGAGCACATTTTAAGCTTTCTGCTTCGCGGTCGTCGGGGGCGGACGTCTACTACGCCAAGCACCGAACGGACAGGATGCACATACAACTGTCCGGCAAATATTCCAACAACAAAGGTTGGATGGACAAGTTGTTCTTTGTCCGGCGTCGGGACGATGCAGAGTGGGTGTTCCCCATCGTTATCCGATCAGCGCAGAAGGACAGCTGCCCCAAGCTGATCCAAGATGAGGCGAGGGCCTCAGATAGCCTACTCTGGGCCGGTGTGAGAAATGGAGAGGGCTACTTGACAAAGTTCTCGCTTGTTCGGCATGGTCTGAGCAAACCATGGAGTAAGTGCTCGAACTTGTTTTGTTGCGCGCCGGTTCGGTAACTGTGTTCTAACAACTTCCTCCTTTTTGCAGCCACTACGGAGTTGGAAGCTGGGAGAGATCAAGAGGCGAACGAGGATTTTGCCGAACAGATCGCAGTTATGGCCCACATGCTATATGAGGACGACGACATCACTGTTGTTGTCCGAGTCCCCTCGGCTGTGAGGGTTGGTACTGCGGTAACGACCGCATTGGTGGCGCCTTCACCCGCCAAGGGACGCCCGGAAAGCACACGGGTCCCTGAGAAGGGGCTCGAAAAGATTCGTTTGAAGAAGAAGGTCACCATCAAGGTGGTTTCAGCAAGAGCTCGGCCTTCGTTCGAGGAGGGCGAAGGGGCGGCTCGGCCTTCTGCCGCTGTGAAGAAGAAGCCGACGCTACTCGACGAGGGCGCGGAGGATGCAGACCAGCTCCGAGCTCAGAAGAAGAAGAGGTTGGTCCGTGCTGCCCCTCAGCACAGTGAGGAGGGGACCGAAGAGGAGGCTGATGAGGTGCAGTTACTGTTGCGCAAGAAGCGCAAGGTCGCTGGGTCGGCCAATCAGGAAGCACCGCGGATGCCCCCCGTGGTCCGCCCTGAGGTCATGCAGAGGATGGCGACCGAGCTCGGGCTTGTCGTGGTAAGCGACGGGTCAGAGAGCTCTGCTGAAGAGCAGAGGGAAGCGTCCGCGCCACCGGGCCCCAGCGAGGGCCGCGAAGAGGAGGTTACTCGAACAGCGGCGTCGAGCACCGGAGCCGCCGAACAGGAAGTTGCTGGCGACGCTGTAGAGACCTTTGCTCGAAGGGGCGAAGGTAATGAAGAGACCTCTATTGAAAGGGAGGGGACCTCTCCGTGCCTCGAGGTGCCAGAGAAGGGTGCCCCTGAGGAGGCGACTGCTTTGGCAATGGGGGCCACTCCTACCGGGGAGACGCCGGCTCCTCAAAAGGAAGTTGCCGAAGTTGCCGTGGCCCCCCGCCCCCCACAAAAATGATTACGGTAGTGGAAATACCGCCAACCACTTTGGGGTCCACAGAAGTTGGAGAAGCCGCGCAAGGGGCCGAGGAGATGGTCCTGGTGACAGAGGGCCGCAGGGAGGTTACTGATGCTGCTGCTGAGCCCACTAGGAGGGAAGAAATCTCCAACGAGCGACCAGACGCCGCTGAGGAGGTCGTCAACTCTGGGGAGGACCGGAGACCTCTCTCCGCTGTATTGAAGGGGAAGTCATCCGAGCTCTCCTCGCAGGCGATGCTGGAAGCCACACTGGGAAGGCTTGGGAGCGATGCTTCAAGGGTTCTGCCCCCATGCCCATCAGCATCCTATTTGGATAGGATGGCACGGTGTCAAGACCTGAGCCCGGAGAAGACCCCCGAGCATTCCAGTGCGGCCTACCGCCCAGGGCACCTCTCCGAACACGACCAAGATGACAATGTCGACGTGGGAGCGTTGGTGGACGGCATCACGAGCTCGATGGGCCTTTTGAAGAAGCTCGCCTTGCGTGCCCAGAATCAGAAGCAGATGTGGGAGGCGGAAACGGCCTTCTGCGACGATCTGGCCACCAAGCACCGGGCTCGCGAGGCCGAACTGCTAAAGGAGGTGAAGAGCCTCCAAGATGCCCTACAAGCGTTCGAGCTCAACCTGACTGTTGCCCGAGCCGAAAAGGAGGCAATCGCGAAGGTGCTAGCTGACGCCAGGGCTCAAGGAGTAGCGGAGTATAAAGAAGGTCCTGACTTCAAAAGGACCTAGAGCATTTCGGGGCCCATTGTTACAAGGTGGGCCTCAAAGCCGGAAAGGAGTTCGGGGAGAAGCTTGCTTGGACAGAGCGTGCCCGAAAGCTTTCGAGGCTACTGTAGGGGAGTGCCGGCGTCGTACCCAGGATGCACGTTTGGACGGAGTGCACTTTGCCCAGTTCCAGTCAGGGCGAATGCCTCCTTCAAACGATGGCGCTGGTTCCTCCAGGCAGGACCCTTGAATATCCTTCCTTTTTTGCCAGCTCGGCCGAAACGAGCTTTTGTACAAAATCTGAATAGACTTCTTCTTTTTTAAAAAAAAAATGGCCCCGCTTTTTCTATCTCCCTACCTTGCAAGTGTTCTGTTCGAACCGGAATTCGTTGGTCGTTTAGAAGTGTTCGCAATTACCGCACAGGTTGTTATGAACTGCGGGTGTTCTAACCTGGGATCCTTGCGGAACATCTTCATACTAGGGGATGTCATTGCATCCTTGTGAGCTAGAGATATAAGATAAGGATGTTTTGGACTTTGCCTCTAGCCGACCAAAAGAACTGGTAGGAGAGAAGCAGGATGCCGAACAGAAGGCTTTTATAAATAATAAGTCTTCAAATTGGATACATGCCAGGTTCTGGGTATGGCTCCGACACTAGGAGTAGTTAGCTTGTAAGAGCCTTTTCCAAGGACCTGGATGACCTGATAAGGTCCTTCCCACTTGGGGGCGAGTTTGTCGGCTGCTCTTCGGGGATCCGATGCCAAGCAGCGGCGAAGAACAAAATCTCCTTCGAAGAAGCGCCTTTCCCGAACACGGGAGTTATAATACTGCGCAAGGCGCTGTTGATAGGAAACTAATTTGATGTTGGTGTCGTTTTGGAGTTCGCCAAGCATGTCTAGGTTTTCCCTGAGCGCGCGATTATTGGCGGCCTCGTCGAAGTGAGTTGTCCGGAGAGTGGGGAGAGCCACTTCCAGAGGTACAACGGCCTCTGTACCGTAGGCCAAATGGAAATGGGTCTCCTCTATGGCTACCCGAGCAGTTGTTCGGTGACACCACAACACATTAGGGAGCTCATCAATCCACGAACCACCAGCAGCTTCGACTCTTGTGCGGATCCCGTGCAACAACGTACGGTTGACGTTTTCGACCAGACTGTTGGCCTGAGGATGTGCCATGGAAGTGAAGTGGTTGTAGATGCCAAGTTCGGCGCACTTTTCTTGAAGAAGGTGCTATCGAACTGCTTCTCGTTGTCGAAGGTAATCACTCTTGGGATGCCAAACCTGCAGAGGAGGTTCTTCCAAACGAACTTCCATGCGGCTTGTTCGGTGATTGTGGTAACGGGTTCTGCTTCGACCCACTTGGTAAAGTAGTCGATGACCACGAACAAGAACTTCTTCCGACCCTGGGCCTCTGGGAAGGGACCCAGTATATCAATGCCCTACCTAGCAAAAGGGCGAGGCTCAAACAGCGTATGAAGTTGCTCGGCCGGTTGCTTAATGAGCTGTCCGAACTTCTGGCATTCCAGGCACCTTCTAACAAAAGACATGCAATCCTTTTGCAAAGAGGGCCACCAGAATCCTGCTCGGATGATGCTGCGTGCCAGCGTTTTGCACCCCAAGTGGGTTCCGCACAACCCCTCATGAACCTCTTCGGTAGCCGCAAGGGCCTCTTCAGGGCTGAGACACCGTAAGAGGGGTCTTGAAAGGGACTGTAACACCCCGAAAATTTAGTATTGGAAAAATAGAAATAAATCAAAAATGATAAATTCAATATTTGTAAAATAGCAAAAATGCACGTGTCATTATCGTACACACAAAAACCCATTAGAAAATTTCATAAAAACCATAGTTCAACTCTAAATAATGCTCCCTAATGACCCATGAAGAAATTTGTGCAAAGGAAAATCGGAGGGTCCAAGTTTAAGGCGTTTTGCGACTGAGTGTCGTAATCAAGGAATAGTCGGAAGTCCTTATCACACATACTTCGATGAGTCAAAAAAATTAAATAAAAATCATAGATGGACTTCAAATATATCCTCTAATGATCCATAAGAATTTGGGTCAATAGAAGTCATTTGAGGTATGTTCAAGAGTTATTGTGACTTATTATCATAATTAAGAAATAAGTTGGAAAATCCATTATCATGTGTATAAATATGATTATGAACCAAAGTAAAATGATGGATAGACTCCAAGCAATATGTGGGGATAGTCCATAAATAAATTGGACCATGGACAACTTATGACCCATGAACAAATCCAAGTATGAAATTAGTAAATAAATAACTTCCGTATATATCGGAATGATAGAACTTACGAACCACTATTGTACGTGAGAAAACACATCAGAAAATTTCGTAAAAATTATAAACCAACCCTAAATATTATCTATAAGTTTCCACCAGAAATTCGTAACGGAAAATCCGATTGGCCGAGTGTACGTCACACGTGACAAATTACTCGAGTATAGAAACTAAGTCAGAAATTGTTAACGCGGAAAAATAACCCGACCATAAATTAAATAAACATGTTGGAGAGACTTCCAACATTATGTATAAATGACCCATTAACAAGATTGGGCCAACGGAGCACATTTGGCCAAGGATAGAAATTGGGACAAGAAAATACCCAGAAATTTCGTGTATGTAATTATGCAATATTAGAGAGAACAATTTATGGTTAAAATTAGGGTGATTGGTCATACAAGGTAAGCCAAAACCAGATCCAACTCTAAGAGGTGTTTTCCTAAACCTTTGCTACCTCCTTTGGGTGAGAGAATCCCAGATTTCTTAGAAAGCAGGGAGCAGAATTCCACAGCCCCTTTCCTAG
Organism: Colocasia esculenta; assembly: GCA_014218235.1. Taxonomy (NCBI): domain Eukaryota; kingdom Viridiplantae; phylum Streptophyta; class Magnoliopsida; order Alismatales; family Araceae; genus Colocasia; species Colocasia esculenta. The sequence goes on from CM024761.1 coordinate 13,600,030, forward strand.
TCCCGTTAGGACTCGTAACTACACCCTAAAACTATAAGAACTCGTCCCTAAACTCTTGGGGAAGGTTTAGCAACAAGTTGGGGTCGAGAGTAGCAAGTTTGGAGCACTGGGGAAGTGGAGAATGGCTGGGGAAAATCGTGGTCTTCCTCAACCTCGCTCTGCATCAACCCAGAAATCTGCAGAGAGTTCTTAGCGTTCTAAGGTAGGTGTTCTCAGGCCAAGATTAAAGAAACCAACACCATCATGTAGATCTTTGAGTCTAGGATCATTTGCACTTGGTTTGACTAGTTTTCATGGAGTATACGTTGTGTATTCGTAGTTTTCCCGAAGTCTCACACAGTTAGGGATTTTCCCGTTCTTCTTATTGTGCACACGATTTGACACTGAATTAGACTAAATTTTCTTCATAAAAGTTCTTCTATTTGAAGTCACGATCATCTTTTATGTTGGACGTTTTATCCAAAAGTCTTTCGTTAGAGAGTTATGAGTATGGTAAGAGAGTCTCTGCATGATACTGCGATTTCGGGCTACACTTGACTTTTTGTTCTTCATATGTTTTCTCAGGATTCGAGACTGAATTAGATCCAACCCCCAACATCAAAGTTCTTCTACTAGTTGACCTCGTCATTTTTCGTGTTAAACTTTTTATCTAAATGTCATTTTTTAGAGAGTTATAAGCGGGGTAAGTAAACTACTGCATGAGATGTGTTTTCGGGTTCCACATGACCTATAAGTTTTGTTCTGGAAGGGCACTAGTGTCGACACTACTTGGGCTAGTGTCGACACACTGTCCCAAAACAGCCCAGAAGGTGTTCTGGGAAGGCCTCTAGTGTCGACACTACTTGAGCTAGTGTCGACACACTGTCCCAGATTGGCCAGAAGGTGTTCTGGGAGCTGTCTCTAGTGTCGACACTACCTGAACTAGTGTCGACACTAGAACTAGTGTCGACACTACTTGACCTTTTTGCCTTGTATTTGAAGCACTGTGTCGACACTACCTGGACTAGTGTCGACACTACTTGACCAGTTTGCATTATTTTGTCTTGTGTTTGAAGCATTGTGTCGACACCAGTAAGGGGTGTGTCGACACTACCCTTACAAAAAAGTGCATATTTTGGTCTGATCATTTCATGATGTCTACTAGCATGTGCATGATGTTATATGGTATGCATGAACCTAAAATAAATCAAACCATTGAAAAATAGTAATGATATGAATATGATTCTAATGTGTAATTGTGATTGATCTTATGTCCATTGGATTATCTTGTGATCTTGCTTATTGTCAATTGATAAGATAAGAATATGATATGAATGTGGGGATGAATACATGTTGGTATGGACTTGCTAGTGGAATTAATGTCATAATTTGCATATGAGTTTCAATAGTTTTATGTTTTCCGGTGTTCAAATAATCATTTGTCAATTGCATACATGATAGGAAAGATCTGTAACTCATCACTTACATGTTTGCACGAATAGGCACACCCTTCTTGGGAATTGTGAGCACATGTTCTGTATGACCTGTCTTTAGAAACACCCTCATGTCAAGACATTAATGAATTATGAAACATAAGATATGTCGTTATCCTGCCTTGTTCTCTTGAGCTATTTGTCATACCTTGACTCTATGAATGATCATGTTTCTTTTACTGCGAGCTTGTTATTGAAACTCTGTGGCCATAATATGAATCTGTTTGTTTGGCACAACGTGGGACTCCGGTCCAAATTTGATCCAATGCTTGTGCAAAAAAAAAGGGTCTGGTCCAGTCCTGGGGAGGATCGCCCCAACGTACTTATTAACCGAGGGAGTATGGACTTCTGGTGCTTGGCATAGCACAAACAAATAAGCAAGATTTGTGAGAATGTGCCTTTATTTGATATGATAAGTCTGATTTGATCTGATATGATATGATTTGATATGATACGTCTGATCATGTGAACGCATGATATCTGTCTGAATATGGCCAATCTCTTTTGATACGATTCTATTCTTGAAATATCTGTCCACTGTATATATATGCATCTCGACTTTTGATCTGAAATTATATTTGTTCTACTCTGCTATTCGATCTGTTAGTATTGCATGCATTGTCATCACATACATGTTCATATCTTGCCTGATTAAAATTCTAATCACGTATATTAGTGCCCGCACTATATTGAGATGTAAATCCTACTGAGCTAGTTCGCTCACCCTATCATCCTACCCTTTTTCAGGAAGTGATGAAGAACCAGTGGAGTCCGATGGAGCAGGGCAAGTGATGAGCACCCGCTATATGAGTCGATGATAGTTTAGAAATAGACAATTGAGTAGTCTATGTATAGTTAATTTTTTGGAAGTTTTATTTGAATAATGGATCTTTTAGTTGGTTCTTTCTTATGAAAGGTTGTAGTTAGTTGACTGAAATGGAGTAAAGTATACTTTTGGGTGACCATCTTATAGTCTCAAATGTGTTCTTTTGTTCATTCATGACTCTGCGCCATTCAACTGTACTGTACGTTGTTTGTATCGTTCACGTCTCCCGGTATTTATTCCGCTACTAAATATCGGGGTGTAACAGGGACCGACGGTAGAGCTTGCCTTCTATGAGAGTGAAACGCTGAGAACGCAGTCTGATCTTCCGAGCTTCGCCCTGCTCAGGGGGAAGCTCGCCTTGAAGCAGATAGGCCAAGAGAGGGTCCATCCAGTTTGGAGCTGGAGGGTCGGACCCAATGGCTGCTACATCTACTTCAGTGCTCGGTGCAGGGAGCTCTTCAATGAATACGGAGCGAGAAGAGGCGATGTCACTTGAAGACGCCAGCTTGGCGAGTGCATCGGCTCGCGCATTTTGCTCTCGTGGAACGTGTATGACTTCGAAGTAGAGGAGGCCTTCTGTTCGGCTCTTGACCTGTTGAAGGTACTGGGCCATTCGTAGCTCCCTTGCTTTGAACTGTCTGTTCACCTGGCCGGCAACCAATTGGGAGTCACTGAAGGCCCTGAGTCGAAGGGCTCCAAGGTGCCTCGCCATTCAGATTCCGGACAGTAGCGCTTCGTATTCGGCCACATTGTTGGAGACCGCAAAATGAAACCGAAGGGCATATTGAAACTCTAAACCCTCCGAAGAGGTGAGGACTAGGCCAGCCCCGCTCCCTGTGACACATGAGTGTAGACGTGGGAATTTTCCTGCTCCCTTTTTTGGGGGGGGGGGGGGGGGGCGCGAAGAAAAACACGGGTCCCACAAAGTAGATGTATATATAAAAAGCGTTAAATGACAAAAATAAAGAAACCGTGATCGCCAGGTACGCGAGGGTACCGAATGTAACGGGTGAGAAAAAGGGGGTACCTTTCACCCGTAAAAAGCGCCGGATGCGGGCGTGGGTTCACCCTCCTCCTTCCACCGACCGGCCGGCCGGCGAAGGAGATTCAGCTCGGTTACCTTGCAAAAAGACAATAAAATGAGAAGCAGATTAGACGGATGTGCAGTATACAACTCCTAAAAATAGATAAAATGACATAAATGAAAGGGGAAGAACACACCTTTTGTGGGCTTTTAAAACCCCTAAAATAGGTATGTGTGTGCATGCATGTGTGTGTGTATGAAGCAAAAAGGGCCACGTGGGGACCGGGATATGGAAATATAAAGGACCACGTGGGGTCCGGAGGAAGGAAAAAGCAATAGAAAAGGGGTGCTTCCCCGAATGCCGGACGGCGTGACGGCGTCTGGTTGGGCGATGGAAGATGGAGAGGATGACGAGGAGGACGAAGCTCCCGCTTGTCTCTGGTATGCGTGGAGGAGACGACGATGGCGTTGAGCTCCAAGGGACGAGGATGGCGAGGAAGCAGACGGCGTCGAGCAGGGATCCGCCGCTTGAGAATTCCCCTCCCTCTCTCTCTCTAAAATCTCTCTCTCTCTCTCTAAAAACCCTCTCTCTCTCTCTCTCTAAAAACCTCCCCCTCAACCCGAACGAAGCATCCTCCTTGCCAAAGAAGGCTGTTAGTTGAGTTTTAGGCTCTGGGGCAAAATCGCGTCCAGGATAGCCGCCGTAATTAAAGGCTTAAATCGCGTCCGATCGGGGGGCCGCGATTAAGAAGGTCGGTTTGAGCATGGGGAATCGCTGCACCGCCTCTATGAATCGCGTCGGGTCATGCCGCCGCGATTTGAATCGCGGCGGGACGCCCGGAAGCAATTAAGACTTGGCATACCGACTCAAGAATGCGCTGTCTGTTGACGCGACACTCGGATTTGACATCTCTGAATCGTGTCGTCTGACACGGACGCGATTCAGGGATTTTGTCATGATTGCGGGCCTGCGTGCGACGACTTTCTGGGCCGCTGTCGGACTCTGAATCGCGGCAGGGGTACGGGACGCGATTAAAGGGCAGTTTATGAATCGCGGCGGGTATGCTGGACGCGATTTGAAAAGCGGTTCTATGAATCGCGTCCACTGTAGCGGACGCGAATTGAATTTTACTTCCAGGGGCGCTGCCCCCGGACCCCCGCGACCTGACCGCGCAAGTCGATCCGCGACCAGACCCCCTTGGGAAGCACCAGAAAGAACGGATGAGATCCAGAAAATGGGAAAAAGCTCTTTCAGAGCAAAATAAGGGTCATTGTGGCGTTATAGCGCAACTTGAAAATTTGCCCGCGGTGGGAAAATTCGCATGTCTACAATGAGGATCCATCGACGTAGAGCTCCCATGGAAGCTCGTCGGCCAGCGGAGGATCCTGCTCGGTAGGGAGGGTACATTCCGCGACGAAATCCGCCAATGCTTGTGCTTTAATAGCCGTTCTTGGACGGTAGCTGATGTCGAATTCGCCTAGCTCGATGGCCCATTTAATGAGCTGGCCGGAAGCTTCCGGTCGCTGCAGAATAGACTTCAGTGGAGTACAACAAACAGTATGGAACCTAGTATTCTTAGTCATTTAGAAAATAAAGCAGACAAACAAAAAGGTAAAGTATGGGTCTGACAGTGGTAGGTGAGATGGTCAGAAGCCATGCGTCTGAAACTTACATAAATGCTTTGTGTCTCTTAGAAGATATAGATTGAGGCAAAGGACACTAAAACTGTAAGACTAGAAATAAATGCAAGAATGTTTTGCATAATTCGAATGTACTGAATTTCGTCAAAAGAATATATTAAAATAATGATCATGAAATTTGTCACTGATTTTATACTTAATAAGTTTAAGTTTCAACAAAGAACTAATAGAAATATTTCCTGACAGTAGAAACTACCAACAGTACAAGTACACAACTAACAGTGTAGTCGAATGCAGTAGAATATGTAATTCGATTTAAGAAGTAAGCATGATTTGACTATAGTGGGAACTATGTAAATCGACTACAATAGAGCAACATCAGTCGAATGTAGGTAAGACTATGAGTCGAGGTGGTGAGTCGAATGATGTTTAATGTGAGTCGAAGTTTTGAGTCGAATACAGAGTAAAGACATTCGTATGAGTCGAATACAGTGTAAAAGACATTCGACTGTATGAGTCGAAACAGTGTAACGGTGTGGACTTAGAAAGATTTTCAAGACTTGTGACTGAGCTTCTGAATGAATCGAATTAGTCAAATACATCAATCGATTCAGTAGGCTATAGAGATAGTCTGTGCCTTAGAAAATTTTGTGTGTTGAATCTGTCTAGAAATTTTTGTGATATATCTATATTATGGAAAATACATATTTAGGAATTTTTCATGGTAGAAGCAAAATATGTATTTAAAGATTTGTCATAGCAAAATTATTATTTAAAGACTTAGGGGTAGTGCTCAACATCAACGACGCGGCGCAAGCGCCTGGCCAACTCCTGTTCGGAGTGGGCCAAATCCGCACGTCCAGACTTGTGGGAGTTGGCTCCCACGATCGAGCGCGGCAGGCGCGAGACCGTCGCAGAACGATGGGGCGAACGACCACGGCGCTCCGAGGCTCGCTCACCGGACGGAGCGCGGCGCGACCTCAGCGGTGAATCAGCGTGCTGCTCCTGAATCGACCCCGCTGGGGCAGGAGGCGCGCGTGATCGCCGATGAGACGATTCTGCCTGGCGTTCCTGTGGAACGGAGGCTGCCGGGGCCGGCTGCCCGGCAAGTTGGGCCTGGAGGCCCAAGCAGATGCCCGTCAGCTGCTGCATCTGTCCCCGGAGTTCGGCCATCTCCAAGGCGGTTGCAGGCATGACGGCGGCGAGCGCTAGGACGCCCCCGGTCGCGGTAGCAGGGGCTACAGCGACATCGACGGGGGGAGCGCGTTGACGGGAGTCCGCCTGCGACTGGTGGGACCTCGACATACGGCTCCCTATGTTCTGGTACAAGGATCATCCGCGAGCCATGACTGTTGTTCCTTCTCACAGACGACGCCAAAAGTGTGGAGGCTTTCTTCTTGTTTGGGCCGGAACCCGCTAGGCCTACACTTGAGAGGGAAGAAGACGGTCGCCGGTAGCGGACAAAGATCTACAAGAACCAGAACAGGATTGGGGGCCGGGCCCGGTTGAAGAACCGGGGGGAACCCTCTGATGCCTAAGTCAGTATGAGACTTGAGAGGAAGAGGGTTCTCGTGTGTGAAGCGCAAGGACTTGTGTGAGTAAGGGTGCCTTGGATCACGTCCCGTTGCATGGAGGCTTACCAGTGTCTTTTATAGGCTGGAGTGCTGAGGGAGAGAGACGGACTGTCCCTGATCAATGCCGCAAAGGGCGCGCCTGTTAGCATCCTCCACGGGGGGTTACGCGTTGAGGCGCCCGTTGAGGAGCTGGGCAGTTAACGCACCACTTGATCGTGGGACGTGCGTGACGTAGCCGTTGTAACTGTCGTAAGGTGATGAAGGGCCGCTTAGATACGTCCTGGGAGGAAGGTACTGAGCAGGTAGCCTGCTCGGTGAGGCAGACCTGCTGTTCGGTAGTCAAGCCCGCTGCTCGGCACCTGGTGCCCGGAGACATGGCTTGCTGTCAGATACCTGATCCAAGGAAGTGATGTCCGCTCCGAAGGGATTTTTGGCGCAAGCCGAGCAGACCCTGTTCGGAAGGAAGGGCCTTTGTCCGAACAGGCTGGGAGGTGCCCGGAGGCGGCTTTTGGGTCCCGCTGGTACCTGAAGATAGGAACCGGACACGGATCCTTGAAGCTGCTCTTGAAACGCCGTGGCGCCTTGCGATAGGGCCACGTCCGCCTCCGAACTGGGCCGGGCCATGATGGGCCCAGTGCACGATGATGGCTAGAAATAGCCACCACACTTTTCAATACTAAACATTGAGAAATATTTATTACACTTTTAAAACTATATTTATTATATTATTAGAGGAGCACAATATATTGCCAATAGATTGATCGAACCCTCAGAAATGTAATACGTGTATTTCTAAAAGGGTAATAAACATTTCTCATAAATAATTCTTCAACGTGAGAACATGCTATTTATGTAGAGAAGTTAACAAATTAATGGGCTCACGAAATGAGAGGCCTGCTTCTGAAATGGGCTATTAGCCCTTGGCCCGTTTTCCAAAATATAAGGTTTTGGTCTGTCGCTAATGGGCTGGCAGGCGCGCTCTGAAACTGGCAGGTGCGAATGTCCACCGAGTTAGATGTTCTTGGTCATTCCCAGAATAATCCAGAAAAAAAAATACTTTTTTTCTAGCAGATAATGGACCACTTCTTGATCAAAGCACCTTGAATTGAAAGAAAATCATCATGCTCATCGACATGCAAGTACATGTGTTATGATTGTTGAAATGTAATAATATGTATCTTTTTTTGGGCATGAACACTCTGTTTCTTATACATGTGAAAAAATAGATCCTATTGTATAGAGTTACATTAAGTTAGTACATGGAACAGTTTTAGGTTGCTCACCTTATTATTACTAATAAAATTAAAATCACAAGACATGGAAATTGCCATTCTCAATAATTTTTATGAGTTAATTGTCTAACTGACAATTGGGAAGTAAGAAACAATCTGTCAATGTTGAAAAGGTAGATTTATCGATCAACTACTTTTGATATGTTGTTTGTGCGGACTTCTGTCGGCACAAGTCCAAACATATCGTATTGGTACGTTTCGATCCGGATGATCTATTTAAAAATATTAATAAATCATATCAATTGTGTCACGATCCGACTCTGTGGTGCCATTATGATCCGCAGCGGCACGACCAACTATAATTTGAATGATTATTTCTTACATGGGAATGGCTTGTAAATGGGAAAAAAAAATTTTAATCTACATATTTTACTAACTCCTTAGTCCCTTATTTTGTGGTAAAATAGACATCGAAGTGGGTAGGGATGGGAGGATTTGAGATTGATCTTGGATGTGGGGCTTTTCTCCCAATGATTAAAGTTATTAGGCTACTAACCAAAAAAACAAAACAAAAAACATAAGTTGTACATCTTGCAAGTAGAATTGGTTGGAGGAAGAGGGAAGGATGATATAGGAGAATGGAGGACCCTAACTTGGACCAGTTAAGACATGATTCCCAAGTTATCCTAATCAAACCTCATAAACCGAACCTTCTCAGCTCCTAGCTCCACATTTTCCCTTTTATCTCTACTGCACCTTTATCTCTTGCAATTTTCTTTGTTGTTATAATTTAAAACCTTTACAAAGTAACAAACAAATAGATAAGCAACTGTCTCCACACATATCCAACCACGAGGCAAACAAAGAGAAAAGGAACAAAACATCATATGCCCCATCACCTTCAAACTTTTGTCCTCACAAAATTCTATGCTGGAGAAAATCCTGGTAGTGTGTCTTTTTGATGATGCCCTTTCTCTCTTCTCCATTCTAATTGTTCGATTTATATCGTGTTTATTTTTTTTATTATAATTTAAATATGAATTGAATTGATAGATTTCGATTCGTATTGATATCTGAAAAAATTGATCCAATTAGATTCATATGTCGAACTCACCGTAACACAATCACCCCCGAAACAACAACTAATAACCACAATATGTTTCAAAGTAAAATTCACTACAAATATTTCTAACTCGTTCCCCATCCTGATCAATAAGAAGTTACCAGTTACCACCAATGCATGTAAGATTGTCAAATTTTCATCTGGCTTTTTTTTGTTGCATTTATTACCTCCAAACTATATTTTTCACACATGCCCTTCACTTCTATGAATACTCCTATATCCAAATAGTTGCCTTTATGCACTTTCTCTTTTCATAGTTCATACCATCAAAATATAGTTAAAAATATAAAATTTCAGAAATGTCACTGGAACATGTTATATTCTTCGTATCCTTATGAAGCCTAGCACGAGGATAGATTTATGATTTTAACATGGCATGGGTATAATCACAAGTATTTAGATATCATCATGGTTGGCTGTGCCGCCGTGCTCAAGATCGTGCTGGAGTCATTGCGAGTTCTGGCATGGTCGGTACGGTACAAGTTAATATTTTTTTATTATTTAACATTTCTTTTGTCTTATTCATCTATTTTTTATTATTTTTAAGATTTTTTTGTTTTGGAACACTCAAACTTTCCATAATTAGGAAAAAAAAATCATGCAATCCATCGATTTCTTATTAGCCCCCAAAATCTCTTAACCTTTAGTAAATATCCTCTATAGTTGAAATTTAAAGGGGTTTCTGTCAAAAAGTGGATGGAACTGTCAAACACCACTGAAAAATACCCTTTTACCCTTGTGTGTGTGCGCGCGTGTGAGAAAAAGAGAGAGGTGAGGGAGACCAGTGCTGGAGGGAGAGAAAGGGAGCAGCTGGCTGGAGGGAGAGAGGGGGAGTGGCAGACGACAGTCGAATGACGGAGGGTCGTGTATTGTTGATCAAGAGGTGGCGGGGGGTGGAGGGGCTGTCGAGGTGACGCGCGGGGAGGCAATGGAAGAGGGGCAGTAGCCAAGGGGGATCTATATCCCTGGGCGTGGTCCTAGGTGACAGTTGGAGGTAGAACCCCTTCTCGCCAAGTTCTATGGTCGCGCTGGCCTCATGAACCTGATCGATGCCGTCCCTGAGCGCCTCCGTCTTGGTAGTCCCGCAAACTTTTTCTGTTGGTTGGAAGTCTGGTTTGGCTTCAATGGGCATAGGGAACAAGGTTTAGAAACTCAGTGTCAGTTCCCAGATGCTCACGACTCTCTCCAGTGTCGGGGGAGGGGGAGCAGTGATTCTGGGAACGTTTGACGCCGGTCTACGTGGCCCCATTCCCCTTTCGGGTGGCATCCATGGCCACACCGACATCCTCCCTGGTGATGTGCTGGATGTCGTAGGCGAAGGCCTGGAGCAACGTAGGGGCAAGGGCAAATTCCACAGTCTCACATGGAACCTGTGCTATGGGAGCACCTCTTAGCACGGCCTCCACCGTAGCTTGGCACAAATGCCAACTGCCGAACCAAAATGAGGCCGGTGGAACCGTAGATGGGGTTAACCATCCTCCCACACGTCTCGTACAACAATGACCGAAAGATAGATGAAGTAAGAAACAATGAAACAATTAAGGCCGGCCCACCAACCTCTCCTCGTGAGCATCTGGACAACTTGCTTGAAAGAGGAGGGGTTTGCCGAGATCTGCTCCCCCTTCATCGTCGCTGAGCAAAGAGAAGAGAAGAGGGGTGTTTGAGGGTGAAGGGGGTATTAGAGTAATTTTCTTGACCACAATTAAATTCAACTATAGTTAGGTTTGCTTAACCAAAGTAAACCTGATGATTATAGACGGTGGGGGCTTTTTTTTATAACGGCGAATATTTTTGGGGGTTAATAATAAATAGATAGATTGCAATGGTCTTTTCTTAATTATAATTTTTTTGAGGGGCCAAAAAATAAAAATCCCTTATTTTTTAAATAGATCATCCAAATCGAAGTGTAGTAATATAGTACATTTCGATCCGACTCGTACCAACGAATCTGGCAAAGCCAACCTTGGATATCATACACCAAGAGTATTTTTTCGACAACTTTTAAAAATTAAAGAATTTGATATAAATATGAAGTTTACAGGGGTATAAATGCCAAGCCATCTATTTCGTACGTCGGCGCACTGCACCGCTGGGTTTAGACGATCTCGTCGCCGCCTCATGGCCCGCCCCCTATATAAACGCCCCAACCCCACCCTGAGGGGTGGCTCACACATCGGCCGAAATTCTCTTTCTTCTTCTTCCTCTTTCCCTCGTGCCAATCTACACGTCGCTCGCAGCTCCTGCTGGTGGAGGCGCCGACGAAGTCGCCCGCAGGAGAGGAGGAAGCCCTAGCGCGGGAAGAGGAGTCGCGGGAGGCGGGCCAATGGCGGCCGCGGCGGCGGAGGCCTCGAGATCCGGCCCATCGGCCGACTCCTACATCGGGAGTCTCATCAGCTTGACCTCCAAGAGCGAAATCCGCTACGAGGGGGTCCTCTTCAACATCAACACGGAGGAGTCCAGCATCGGGCTCCGGAACGGTACCCGGATTTTTGCCCTAGTTCCTCCTGTCCTCGCCACCTCGCTCGTTTTGGATTGCTTTGTATAGGTTGTGGATCCTGCTTTGTGGGACGATTTGATTTCGCTGTTGCCTATGATATCTGCCTGCTGTTTTTGCCGTCTCTTGGGGCCGAGTTCCTTTGGCTTTAGAAAAGTAGGGTTTCCTTGTTCATGATTCTTGCCGGTTGCTTGGGTTGGGGCCCCCTATTTTTTATGTTTTCTTGTTGAGGTAAAAGGAGGAGCTGTTGCCTCCCTCTTCCGCTCTTTTGTTTTACCCTTGTTGCCTGGCGTTACATTTCGTTGGTTGCGAAGTTATCGTTGTCTTTATTCCCATTACCTGTTTAGTTTTGTTACGGCAGCTTGAAAATCCAACTAAACATTTCAGTCCGTGTCTCATTTGGCATCAAAATTATTCAATGCATATTGTTGAAAAGCATCCGAATAATGTGGTAGGAAGTACACGCCTGGGTGCTGCATCGTTGCAATAAATTGACAAAATCTTATCAGATGCATCATTGGGCAGTGAGTCGGCTATTATTTCAAACCACAACCCCCCACCAGCCCGACATTGAATCCGTGGAGAGAAGATCACTTCTTTCTTTAATGTTTAGATCACTCTGTTTTATTTTCCTCATATCTTCGCTACCTTTCTCTCACTGTCGTCAAGGTGGGTGCCTAGGTGCTGGACTGCAAGACGCTTGGGCACTTGTTCCTGTGTGAACTGCATTTGAGGTGCCGGGTGGGGAGCCTTTCCAGCTCAAGTGCCTTGTCAAGCAGAGAAAGGCTTGACATAGAGAAAATGGAGAGATTACGCTATTCTATTCTTGGCTATCTAAATCCCATTCTTACACTATTTTGCCTTCTCTTTTAATTTCGTAATTCTTTTCAAAATCTTTTGGGCCTTGACTTTTTAGAGCGTTTTGTCCCTTCAAAGGTTTGAATGGTGCAATAGTGATCGTGCATCAAAGCTTTGATGCTGATCTGGCTATTGTGGAAGTAGAATAACTTTTACTTCGAATAACTGTTCAAGTTGCACTTTGATTATCGGTTTGAGGATTATATCGATTAGTAGTTCCACCCCACATCGATTAGCTTCAGAATGGCAATTGATTAATGATTTGATTAGTAGTTCAACTGCTTCGATTAATAGTTGACTGATTTAATTGACGATATGATTACACGTTTGATTATTGAGTTATTACTGCATTGATTCTTGATTCGGTTGGGAATATGTGCCATGCTGCCTTGTCCTTGTTTTGATTTGTCGCCATGGGACTTTAAGTCCCAGCAGTGTGCACTTGTCATGGAGGTGTTTAGGCATGGAGTAGAAGTCCTGTGTGCCAACTGCCTGTGCTCTAAAGAACATCTGCGTGGGTGCTTGGGCACTGAGCTTCTGGAACTTTTAGTCCACACTCTATGTTGGCATTTTAGTGATATTTGAAAGTTTACCACATGCTTAAAATGATGCGGAGCCTGCATTCTTGCATTTGCTTAATTGTGGTGACCTAGTGGTGGAGAATTACAAAATACTTTTAGTTACCTTCATATTTACATGAAGGAATATTTTCATTTATATCCATCAAGGACTAACACCATCAGACATAACAGATGTTCCATTGAACATATAAAATGTAAGAATTTAGAGGAATATATGAGATAAATAGAATATTTGATGGGTATACATTTTATTATTTTAGTAATATGAGAAGGGTCGTCCTTTGTTTATAGCAGCTAGAAGGATATGGGCTACAGTAGTCAAATGTATTCATCTTTGAGGGGAGATGTTGGGGAGTGGATTTCTCTTGTGTACACATGTTTAACAAAGGTTTTCATGTGAATATTCCATGTGGAAACTCGCAATTTATCATTCTGAGATAGAATGTTACCACCGGTATCCAATGATCATCAGTAATGGCATAGGTATTGAAACAACGATCAGCTATGGAAATGTGTATCCCCCTGCTACTTTGGGTGGTGCAGGTTATCCACTGGTAGGGATTCCTTGTATACTGGAGGGTGAATGTTAGAAGCTATGCTATCAAAGATGATTGAGGCGATCGCCTAGGTCATGAGGCGAGGCGACCTCAGATCGCCTCGCCCGGGCCCACTTCGCCTCGGCGATTTCAAGCCACTAATTCCACCCTTTTTGCCCTTGTCCAGCCCATATATTGGCCCATAAAGAGGCCCACTTGGCCTATTTATTTACTTGCAATTTAGTTTCTTACATTTTAGTTACTTTACATATAGAAATGAATAGATTTAATAAGTCATACAATAATTTGACATATATGAATGATTAATTTTATGAAATATACTAGTTTCATGTACATATTTAGGTGATATTTATAGATATCTTCATGTTTCTTTTAACTATATATATTACTTTATAATATATCACCTCAATCGCCTAGGCCTTTTGAGGCTGAGGCGACCCCTTAATCGCCTCAGTCACCTCTCGCCTCTGACTACATAGGTTAGAAGGTAGTCATTTTGTTAAACTTTGTAATGAGACAAAGCTAGGCATGTTGTTAAATGTGCCTAATTGTCACAGGACTCCATCTTTACTGGAAACTGTCTGTCATCTGCTCCCCACCCTGACTCCATTCTGCCACCACTGTGAATACATGGATTTCCCACTGACAATAGCCTCACCATTGGAACATTTCAAGTGCTACACAGCAAGGAACAAAAACCAGCAGCCGCAAAAACCTTCACTGCACCACCCCAATCCTGTTGATATGGTGAGAGTTGCAGGAATATCACTTCTGCCATGTAGGATGAGTGGAAACTCAGTGCGCCTCAGCTTGTCAATCTGCCTGGGGAAGGGGAATGCCGTGATGGAATCTTCCACTGAGCAAGCTGGACAATGAGGTTGGCCCTTCCTTCAACTTCAACCCACCACCACCACCACCACCACCACCTATGATTCCTCCTTGCCTGAGCAAATGTTAAAGAAAGTTGCTACTACAATTTGTGGATACCCCCATGACACAGTCAATTATCTGTTCCGTCCATCAAATCCTTGACATTCTGCTTTCCACGTCCAAGTCTATTGTGCAACTTGAAGTCCATAGTCCACCTTACACAGTGCCTGAACAGATCAGCATGCTCTCCAGAGTATCCACCTTCTCTAGGCCTGATCCTTGTGACATCTGGTGGGGATGAGGCTTGTCTCTCAGTTCCTACCATGAACTCTGCAAACGAGGGCCTCCAGCAGGACAGACATAACTATGCACATGCTCAATCCCTTCATAGGCCCATCAAATGAGTTGATGGATGACCGACAAGGCAACCTTCCCTACGAGTACCTGGTTGGCTCTTCTCACAGGCAAGCTTAAGGTTGTTACCATTTGCCTAATGGGCACTGGAATTGGTGTCTACCCACCTCACAGAGAGATGTCACGACATCATCAATCAGCATTGACCCAGGTGCAATTTACTTTCACCAATGATATGGTACAAAGGGTGAATTCTGTTTCACATCAAAACATCATTTCCTATACGTTCTTTTAGCTTTCAGTATTTAGAATGGTATCCTAAAATTTATATTCATGTTTGAAATTTGAAGGGAAGGAACAATTGAAGTTATCTGAATACCTGTTGGGCTATTTTCAAAGAATCATTCTATCATGTTATACTGCAAAGTTCCGGCAGTTTCAAAACTGTGAAGAATCTTGTATTGGCATCATCAACATTCGGATACATGTTTTCCTGTCTCTCTCTCTGGCCATGCATACACCTTTCCTGGGGTTGAGGGAACAAATCATAGACAACAATTGTGTTCATGTTGGGATGTAAATCTGGCATTGGGAAGTGAAGTTGTAGCTACATCCATGAGAGCCATGAAGAGCAAATGGTCTTGTGGGGATCCTGTTTACCATAGGGTTTATCCAAATTGATCTATCGCCATGACAGCATAACTTTGTGATTATTTTATTTAACAAACATTACGGAATAACTTTGTGGATAAAAGTTTAGTACAAGTGTTTGTGATTCTTTGAACTTTAAATATATAATTACCTTGATCATCATCATCGTCATCATTAAGCTCATCATTAAGCCTTGTTCCACTCGGATATATTACTCATTGTCAAGCCAAGTGGTGACTGTTTTGTTCAGTGGAGATGATGCAAACCGTGGGAAGAAATAATTATCTTCATACTTAAACAGTCAGTGTGAATATGTCAATATACTTGTGGAGAGTTATTTACTCTGTTGATTTTAGTAGTTTACCATCTGTTATATTTTAGTGGTCTCAGCAGTGTATTTAGCTCATTTTATGCCATTGAATCTCTAAATTGTAATCACCATTTGTTAAGAAAATTATTAGTGCTGCATTCAGGAACTCATTACTGCATGCTGCTTTTGGTTCTATTATTTTATTGAGTGTATGGACAATGCACCTAAAAGGGAGTCGATCTAAATTCCTTGTTTGCTATTTGTAATTGCATAACAGACAATTGATTGATCTCTGGTTCTGCTTGTTAATTATGTATGCTGGCAGTAAGATCATTTGGAACTGAAGCTAGGAAGAAGGATGGACCACAAATTCCTCCAAGTGACAAAATCTATGAGTACATACTCTTCCGCGGAAGTGATATCAAGGTGTGAAGCGATATTAGATTGTAATATTAGAATCACATCTTCCTGGATGTCTTTCAGTATAGGATCTTAAGGCATGGAAAACAGCTATGATTCTGGTCTTGAAATGCATTTTGTTTCTTGATCAAACTATTGGAGAGTGTGAAAAGTAAAGTTTGCATATCATGATTTCTTCTCTTTCTTTTCTTTAGCATGCAAACAAAGAAAAACGAATTGCTCTCATTCCAATCTTCAAGCTATGAAAATAGTTTTGTTTTATTTATAAGCAAAAGATTGTTTCTCTCTTAACAGTGTTGATGTATTATGTTATCTTGAAAGTCTGTTCTTCATCATCCTTATTCATGAAATACATTGGCTCATTTTCTGTTCTATCTGAATTTATCTTGCCATATCCTTCTTCTATCAATATATGCTGTGGTATTATCTACATGTCCCCCCCCCAAAAAAATCTTTCTATATCCTTATGTTGAATTAAGGATAGTGGAGAATGGATGCAAAGCATGCCCCACTTTCCTATGGCTATTGGTGGTGGAAAGTGGAATACAGTTAAGGGAATCTTCTAAGCATCTAGAAACATTTTCCAACTATCATTTTAATGTGCTTGCAAAACACCCAAAAACCAGCTGTGAAAATAAAAGCATGAGGAAGTCTGAGAGTTGTAAACAGCCCATTGACATGCCTCTTGTTAGAGTTGTACCTGTATCTTGTTTCTAAAATTTGTCACACCAAACATGAATATTGTATGGATATTGTAATCTGACACCCACTTTTCTGTTGCATAATTAAGAGTGTAGTTTTCCATCATTTGACTGGTTTCATGGGGCCTTTGATATTGAAGCCTTTCTTGTCCAACGTCATATTAACCAAATACTTGGGCAGTCATGTTGAAGGTTGATGTCTCGCAAATCTTGGTTGGCAACTTTGCCATATTCTGAGATCTGTCATTCGTCCAACCCAGCTTAATGCAGAAGCTGATGATGATGATGATGGTGATGGATAAGTCAATCTGGGTTCTGGCCACTTCACAGGAAATAAGTTTTAGATTATAATAGAGATAATTAGATTATAATGGAGATACACTATTTAGAGTTTATATCTTCATCGGAACTGAAAAACCTTCTTCGAAGATCTTAATTTAAAACAAACTTTGTTGTGATTTCATCATTTGACCTCCTATTTGTCTCCGTTGATGGAATATCATCAGAGGTCTATTGACATAACATTACTATGCAACCTAATTTTCTGAAAAGAGGCAATGAATCAAATGTGCAAATGGAGAGCATGAATGCTGAAGAGAGTTTATGTGAATGAAATTTTTTAGTCTCTTTGCTCAGCATCAAAGTCGTGATGGTTTTGGCTTTCCTTTGAGGATGTAACTCAGTTCTCAGATTGTCTTTGATCATTATGCTCATGCCTTGGTCTCTGGAAGATTCTTTGCTGTCATTTGCTTAACTTATTGCATTTTGTCGCTCTTGCAGGATTTGCAGGTGAAATCTTCACCACCTGTTCAGGCAACACCTTCTATACCTAATGACCCCGCTATCATTCAGGTAGAGACATAGAGTAGGGTTGAAGTTAACATCTTTAGGTCTGCATGGTTTTGTTTTTTAATATGCTTAATTTTTCTTCTCCAGTCACACTACTCTCGTCCAGTTGCTCCAGCTTCTGTATCAGCAAGCTTGCCTTCTACTGGTAGTGGAACTATACCTGAGGTTAGTTCCCATATAGTCCAGGTTGAAGCCCCAAGGTCAACATTTCAGAGTGGTCTGCCTCTACATCAGCCTGCAGGGACCTTGGGTACCTGGGGTTCTTCACCACCTCCAATGTATTGGCAAGGATACTATCCTCCCTCTGGTGGCATGCCTCATTTGCAACAGCTACCTTTGCTTCGGCCTCCAGGCCCACCACCTGGCCTACCCGTTCCCCCTTCCATGCAGCAGCCTTTGCAGTATCCTGGGATAATAAATTCATCATTGCCATCTGGATCCCATACCCTGCCTGGAGCAAGTGTATCATTGTCATCTGGATCACCAAATTTATCTGGATTGAGTGCATCTCCTCCATCTACAACTGCATTGCCTGGGTCAAGTGTACCTTTCTCATCTGGTATCTCAAATTTATCAGGGATCAGTACATCTGTTCCGACTATGACATCAAACTTGCCTGGAGTTAGTGTGGCACAGCCATCTGGATCCACAATTCTACCCAGCTCAGTATCATTATCCTCTGCTTCCATTTTGCCCGAGTTCCCCCTCTTGCCTCCTGTAGGTAGCAGCATAAGTCTAACTTCTCCTGCATTTCCAAGTTCTGGCCAAGCTACTAACTTAATTCCTGATACACCAGCAACCTTGTTGCCAAATAAGAATTCCATCTCTTCTTTGCCTTCCACCACTCCTGGTGCAAACTCGACGTTTTTGTCTCCTATAACCTCCTCCATTGAGTCTCTTACTGCACCTACTTCTGGCAAGCCTAAGGTCACCTTGGGTACAGATTTGCCTATCAAACTTCCACTCAACCTGCTTCATCAGTCACTGGGACGTCGAGTTCAGATCTTGGTGAAACATCAGTGCCTTCTCTTTTGACACCTGGTCAGCTTTTGCAATCTGGATCTTCCACTGTACCTTCAACTTGGAAAATGCAGACAAGCCAAAAGCCCTCAGAGTCTAAACCAGTGATGATGGAACCACAAAGGCGGACTTCAGTTGAAAACCGGAATCCAATATTGCCTTTACCTACGGCATCTGATCAAAAGGTACATGACAACGCTGGCTATGTTATCTGAGAATTGCTAAAATGTTTGACCTAAAATTTTCATTCTCGTATAAATTATTTTGTAACATTTTTAAAACTTACCCTAAACCTTGCATTCCTTTTTCAACTTGACATTATGGTATAAGCTCTTGGATTAATGTGTTTGGGCATTTACAGTATGCCATTAGACTAAATGGACTTTGCCAGCTGATGACAGCTTGTGAAACTGTATGGGAGTGTAGTTGACAGAACACATACTAGAAATTGCAGGTGGTTCTGTGACAAATGAAATTCGTACTATTGTGTCTGCATATAAAGTGTTGTCTTCTGGCTTTGGCAGCTGGGCAGTTGATAAGGTTCCTTACAAGGTTTTTAAAACTGGCCTGTTTGGACCAGATCTGGGGCACCAGTGCTGGTGGCTGAAAACCAGCAAAAACCAGCCTCTGAACCGGAACTGGGACTGGCCTGGACCTGTCTGGTCCCTGAAACTGGTTTTTTAAAATCTTGGTTTCCAATCAAACACCCTTATACAGAATCCCTCACTTCTTGGTCTTTGAATGGATTGAATTTTTCTAGTCTCTCAACAATCAATGGGATTTAACTATGGCTGTTGTCTTCTTATAATTTTTTTAAACTTTCAGATCAAGTTCTTGTGCTCTCATCGCAGTTGAGTTGAATTTTGTATCTGCTGGCCAGATGTAACTTATGATTTATTGTCACTCTTTTACTTCTTGAGGGAGAAAGTGCCACCATTTTTGTTTTTGCAAAGTGGGTAGTACCACTAGTATACTAATGAAAAGGGAATGTACAAGTATAGGCAGACTACACGAAAAGACAACTCACTAACACCTACACAATTGAATGCCACACTAAGGCCATGTGGAGCAACCTATTCCCCTAAAAAAACCAAAAAGAAAAGAAGTAGAAGAATCCACATTACAAATAAAGCATCCCATTCCTTTAACACAAACAACAGAAAAAACAGTTTCCTCATTGCGAGTGACTCTTCAAAAGATCCGATTGTTCCATGTTGTCTGTAACATTGACGTCATGTGTTCTTCGTACAGTCTCATGATATCCTGGTTTGACCTATCTTAATGAATAAGTTTTAAAGAGTTGGGGTCTCCTTTTCGGTGTTTGTTACTGATGCCTACAGCTTCAATGTTTAAACAAAATGCTGCTTAGAATGGTTAGCTTCCCAAAATCTTCTAGCCTGAATATGATGAACTCCTGAGATATAGTTTGCATCACCAAGTTTTACATATATGTCTGCTTAATCCCGCCTAACATTTTTTTAACTGACTTGGTCTTATATAACTAAGTAATTGCGTGATGATATCCCTTGGTGTATGTTATTTGCGGATGATATTGTCTTAATTGATGAGAGTATTGATGGTTTAAATGCTAAGTTAGAAAGTTGGAGGCATGTCTTGAAGTCCCTTCTTTGATAACTAGAAAAGTCTTGATAACTCATGATAAAAGGGGTTTATCAGTTCTGATAATTGTTCTGTCGTTTTGGTAAACTGAATAGCTTATCAGACATTTATCAGCACTTATTGGTGATAAATCCTTATAAGTCTAACTCTCATTTTTAAGATGATAAAGTTATTCATATATAACAGGAGATATCTAGACTTATAAGAGACTCAAAACATATCAAAGTGGAGATAAATCTCATTAATGGCCCTGATGTGACAAAGTGATAGATGTGACATAAAGTTATTATATTCCCAAAATGTTGCATCAAAGCAAGGGGCGGCTAACAGAAGTTAGCCGCGGATATCCGCTTTGTGAATAACTTATCCGCTTATCAAAGTAACTCAAGGTTTTAAAATTAGTAAGAGTAAGTCAGAGTTTATGTATTATAATTATAATAATCAGAGGGTGTTACAAGAAGATATGATTCAAATTGATGGACAAAACATTCTTAAGAGTAGTATCTTTTGATACTTAAGTTCTATTATCTAAAAGAATGAGAAGATTTATGACGATGTGACACACATGATTAAAACAGGTTGGTTAAAATAAAGAAGTGCATTAGGAGTCCTTTACGATCGTCGTATACCAGTGAAACTTAAAGAAAAGTTTTATAGAATGACAGTGGTGCCTGTTTTATTATATAGTATAGAGTGTTGGACAGTGTGAAAGGAATATATTAACAAAATGTGTGTGGCAGAGATGAGGATGCTGAGATGAATGCGTGGTAAGACTAAGAAAAATAAGATTAGAAATCAGCGCTTCTGTGAGGATTTGAGGATAGCTCCAATTGATAGAAAATGAGAGAAAATAAACTTAGGTGATTTGGACACGTGTATCGTCGTCCTAATTTGGCGCCGGTTAAAAGATGTGACCAAATCTTAGTAGATGCTAATAAAAGAGTTAGGAGAAGACTTAAATGAGATGATGCGATGTTATTAGAAAGGACTTGGACTTCTTGAGTTTAAACACGATTATAACACTTGATAGAAATTTTGGCGGAAAATGATTTATGTAGCCGACCCCACATAATGGGATAAGGCTCTGATGATGATGATGATGGTGGTGGTCTTACATACACAGGAAGTTTGAGTGATCATGGTACTGAGTAGAATAGTGCCAGATGGTTCTGGGTGTAGAATAGGGTTGGGGGGGCCCAAGTTTGATCCTAGGGTTTGGTGTATATTCTACTTCAACAGCTCTGCTACTATGGAGACGACTACTGGGGATGAAGTATATAAAACAAGAAAAAAATGAAGTACATAAATACAACATACAAGTAGGATCCCTTTTGAGGAGAAGCAACATCTCAATACACACGTATTTACATGGAAATACTTGCTAAACGAGTTTAGAGGATTTTCATATGACTGAAACTTTCTAAAAAGATAGATGCAAGGATCATAGCATTGTATGAGATCAGATATGCGTAAACCAAGTACCAGTTCAATTTAGATCTTGATGGCTCTATCTTATCTTGCGTTTAAATTTTTTATTTGTTGCTTTTGGTTATTTGAAGCTTTCTTTCCTAAGGTCGACCACATTTATTTAAAAATAATCCAATAGAATTTCCAATGGCAGCATTTTACTGACTCCTATTTGAACCATAAATCATGCATACGGGATTTCAACCAGAAAAGTATGCAGCCTTCTGGCGTGGCATACTCATACATCATGCTAGTAAAGATTTGGCATGATAGTTCCTTGAAGTTCTATATCATTGCATGATCTGGATCTTTAATTGGTAGAGTATCCGCATTATTATTTTTTTTTTCTGAACTGGGTATGCTCTTTCCAGTCCGTTATCTTGGATTAAAGTTTCCCAAAAAACTTGAGAAAAAGTTGCTGTACTTGATCATATTCGTAATGATGTGATGCCCATACTTATATATGGACAAGATAGTTACACTATTAAAAGTGACTGTTTTACTGTAAAATAATAGGTGCTTTTCCAGATGCAGTATTAGGTGCCACTCGTTGATTGTGAGGCAAAGGTGGCAGTGAAAGAATTGTCATAAATTTTTGCTGTTTCCATGTTTCTTTATTAAATGATAGCATTTATGCAGAATAAAGTAAGATGTTATGGTGCTTTTTTTGGCTGTAATTTCCAGCAACATGGAGCTTCTTTTCACACCCATCATAGCAACAGAGGTCGTGGAAGAGGTAGAGGCAACACGGTATGATATTTTTCCCCCTATGTCTGTTTTCATTTACCTTGAAAGGTTAGTTTCAGTTGAAAATAGCCATTTTTTGGGAAGGCGGATGGTATTGTTTCTCTTGTTAAATTGGAAAAGGTATACAAGTATGACAAAGGAGTATATCCAGTAACAGTTTTAATTACTCTCTTCAGTCTCATGCTAATTCGAACTGTCATCATGAATACTGTTGGAAGCTGTTTTCCTGTTCCACTGTTGTTATAATGTATTTTATGGGACTCTTGCTTGTCTCCTATATTGGAGCTAACCTTAGTATGTTATATGCGGTCATTCAATGGGTTAGTTCTCTCTCTGAGATACTGTGATGAATCAGTGGATAGCTCATCATATTAGTAAAGCTGGACAGGCTAACTTGTATAGAGTACAGACGGGTATGTAGACAAGGAGTGGCTCGGTTGACCTCCGTTAATGCCAGGATGACCAAGGCTGGGGATCAGGTTTAAAGGTTTAAAAGAAGAACTTGTAAGGAAAATTTAATTGGTTAGTAGTTAGTAGTTAGGCACTTCCAAGTTCCAACCGAAAAAGGAAGCTTGAGATTGGTAACGTTTGTAGTCTCTGCTCACGAGCCAACCAGTTTCCAAGTGTTGAATCAATCCAATTCGCTTCCCAAACATAGATGTACCAATACTTCATCTGTATTAACACCTCAACTTGTGCATGACAATACAACAGATGTACTGCTCTGGATGCCTAGGTTTTGAATTTCTACTGCGTATTCATTTTCTCCTGAGCACCTGTGACAGCCAATGATGCATTATGGCTTATTCCAGTGCTTCCTCATAATGGTACTGCATGGAGGCAGTGTAAAAAATGAACTGTCATTAGCAAAGTGAAACAGAATTTTTCTACATTGTCCCCGTTGTTTATATTGATAAGAGAGAGCTTTTTACTTCTAAAGGTCCATGGTGGAAAGTCTTTTCAGTAATGTTCTGGGTCGTGGTGCTATTATGTGAATCAAGGCGGTGGTGTTAACTATGTGCTAGAGTAGATCCAATAAAGCAGTACAATAATGTTTTTTCACATGGAGAAAAGCTTACTGTCCGCCCCAGACGCATATGGGTGGGGTCTGCAGACATTACAATGATTACATTACGCTGGCTCCCTCCGCATGTGTCTGAGGCGGGCAGTAACTGCCCCCACCCTACAGCGGGTGGCAAGTCCCTCCTCTTTCACAAGTTGGGTGCCCACTTTCACAAGGAACGTGAATCTTTCGAATGCTAATTGATGGTTGAAATTATCTTATTCTCTTTTGGCAGTTTGCGCGTAATGTGACCAAGTTCACAGAAGATTTCGATTTCATGGCCATGAATGAAAAATTCAAAAAGGATGAGGTGTGGGGCCATCTCGGTAAAAGTAGGGTGCAAGTAAGGGATGGAGAAGGGGACACAGATGAGGAAGAAATTGATGATCTTCCCGAGGAAGATTATCCGGAGTCATCAACAGTCAAGGCGAAGGTATGTTGCAGCTAAAGCTTTGTCATTGCAAATGTATACGTTACAAATCTTTTATATTGTTTCTTCCCCAATCAATTTTATTGAACCTTGGACCTGAAATTCTCTCTCCTTCCTGAAGCCTATGTATGTCAAGGATGACTTCTTCGATTCATTATCCTGCAATGCACTTGATCATGGAGAAAGAAACGGAAGAGTCAAGTTCTCTGAGCAACTGAAAATAGATACAGAGGTGTGAAAGTTTGGATCCTTTACCCTCGTTCCATTTTTGCCTTCTATTCTTGAAATTTTGCTGTCAAGGAATCCTTCGTCAAATATGAGACTGCCTCTTAAGCTTCATGTTTTTTTACCTGTGCAGACCTTTGGTGACTTCTCAAGGTATCGGCCAGGCCGTGGCGGCGGACGAGGCTTCCGTGGTGGCGGCCGCACACGGGGCTTCTATTACGGCAGGGGATATGGGTACGTTGGGAGGGGCGGCCGTGGTCATCATAATACCGGGCAACACAGGGACGACGCCCGCTTTGCTGTCTAGGCCTTTACGTGTTATTAGGTAAGAATGAGGTGATAAAACTAACAGGGCTTTTTCCCTCTTTTACTTGTTAACTGGAGTGGAGGGCCTGCTTTTTTTTTTCTTCTTCTTTTTTTTTCTCCTTTTTTGTGCTACGGCACCTAAGAAGAGCAAGTGCTCAAGGATAAGATTTCCTTTTCATTTTTGACTTGGAAGACAAGGGATTACGTAGATTATCTTTTCAGCAGTGTGAAAAAAGAGGTGGTAGGCCTCTACAGTGATTTTAGTGTTGATGGAACCTTATTTATGATCCTATTAAAGTTGTTTTAGAGCGTATTAATAATTTTTATTACTTGTGGTTTAGCTTGAGCCTCCATCCTTTGGGTTGGTTTCTTCATGATTTTGCCATCCATAAACAACAGGCACAACTTGATTATGTAGCCTTTCCGGATGAAGCTAGTAGCGCCAGATATTGTACCCCAATTAATTTGATTATATATCATCTTTTCCTTTTTTTCACATGAGTCAATGAATTTTTCCCCACATATCACTTTTAAGGTTATATGATGGACTGAAAGTGTTCAACATGGATGCATTCTTCATTTGGATACTTGCTCTGTTCTTCAATGTCCAAAAGTTGCCTTCAACTGATACTTCATTCTTAAGTGTTAATTATTTTATTAGGCTAGGTCACCCTCCAGGTCTTTGCCAATTTCGGTCAACATAAAAGTGGGTTGTATATGGATGGTGTCCCTTGTGAGAAGAAACTATCTCATCTGATGGTGTTTGGAGCAACAACTTTGACCTCCGATTAATAGCTGGTTGCTTTGTGTGACGATCCATTATTCATAGGCATAAGCATGAATAATTGAATTTTCTTTTTGACCCACCGCTCCATTCTACATGAGACGAGGGGTGAAATGGCAATGAACTGCTCACATTAATTTGAGAAATTTTAGTGCGTGGAAAAAAAAATGTGTTCGTGCACTGGCTAATCACAATGTCACACGTCGTCCATAAAAAAACTACATCAAAAGTCAAATAGGCGCAGCAATATTTCATATTTGCGAGAATTTAAGTTTTGCATGTTGCAGAATATTTCTGCAATCTCCTCTTGTTGGCCCTTGAGCATGTTTTTAAGAGCGCGACATGTATTCGGATAATTCCTGGGAAAATGAAAACTTATTTTTTTTCCTAAAAGGTGGAAAAAGAGCACATAAGTGGAAAATAATTTCCTCAGCGTGCTCAACTTGAAGATCCTTTCCTTGAGAAATTTGAAACTGGGTCTGAAGTAGCCATCCTTCGCTCAGTTTTGGAAGTTGGCACTCATGTCCACAGGACTGGATCTCTTAATCCTACCCCTAAAAAGAGAAAATTATCCAACACTCTTGCTCTTTCTTCTGATCCTAAGTTCCCTCCTCTTTGGTTCTCCCTCGCAGTTGATCATCGAAAGAAATCTATCTATTGTGAATATCTTCAAAAATATACTTTTGCCATCATGGTTGGTCTTCCTTATCTAAATTTAACCAACCATCTTAATATTGTTCTTCTTTACTGCCACATCTTCAAAGTTGATCAGTCCAAAATCTTTCAATCGGCTGAATCCAAAACTGAAGATCAGTGGGCCAAGGGTCACAAGTCCTTGTACAGAAAATTCTTGCTTGCCAAGTCTGATCGGTTCCCTCCCAGGGATCATCCATTCACTCTCTCCGAGTGGTTTGAAATTCATCACAAGAATACCTGGGCGCCCTTTATCCAAAAAGAAATTAAACTCAAACAGTATTATCAGCTTTTCAATGACTACCGCTACCTCAACAACTTGCCAGAAGTCTAGTTGGGTCAATTCAGGGGAGCTATTGATCTGCTCAAGGTTGATAGCCCAGTCAACTGCTCCTTCAAAGTAGATTTTGCTACCTTGCAGATCCCTAAAATTGTGCTCCTTCCCAAGTTACATTCCCTGGTCATGGACTCTTCAATGGGCCCTATCATTTTTGAGCGATTTGCCAAGGTTATGGGTTGGATGTCAGCTCAGCAGGGTCATCTTCCTTCCTTTTAGAGGTTCATTTTTCGAGAGTACCATCGGGGCAATATGAATTCTGATGTTCTTGCCCCTCTCTTATCTGAATGTGAGAGGCTTTCTCCCACTGATTGAGAAAAGCATTATAATCACTCTACTATTCAATTGGAAAATCTGAACAGCTCTCTGGTCCGCTCTAGAAAGACTCGGTTGATGACTGAAGCGTTTCTTGATCTCAACTCCATTCTCCTTGTTCAAGAGCCATTGTCACCTGGGCAGAACGCTACAAGGCCTTCATGTTACCGAAGAAAGAACTGAAGGAAAACCAGCTCTTCTACCCATTATCTATTGATCAATTCCTTCGGTATGCTAGTTTTGGCTCTTTCAGCAGCTACAAACTCTCTCTTGGTTTGGATGCCTATGACAATTTTGTAGAAACTCAGCAGCAACTTCACATCAAAAGGATGGCTCTTGATATGGGACCTTCCTACTCTATCACTTATGGAGCATTTCAGTCTTATTTTGAAGAGCAGGAACGCAAGGCTTGGCCAATCATAACCCGCCATGCCTCTGTTTTGTCTCCTGCCTTCTATATTCATGTACCTTCCAAGGAGTAATATAAATGATTTCCTTTGCTCCCATTTATCTTTCTTCTCTTCTTTCTTTGTCTCATTGTGTTATCTTTTTACTTAATGACAAAAAGAGGGAGAAAAATAACTATTCTGAAATACATCTCTCAAATTCTCAAATTTATTCCGCAAAATTATTTAGATTTATTTCAGAACCTTTTATGCTTATATTATATTTTGTCATCATCAAAAAGGGGGAGATTGATGATCAGTTTATCCCCATATAATTTTATTAATTATATGCCTATTTTGGTGATTAACAAAACTTCAATAAAGTATTATCTAACATGTTTTTATGAAGCTTAGTCACAGGAAATAAATCAGGCAAAATCAAGTAAAACATGTAAGTATTCTTACACTATAGCATTTAAAGTTCAAAGCATGAAATTTTTCTAAGTACACATCGACTTCCTATGAGAGATAACGATTTCATTAGAACCATAACGATTTCTACACTTTTATCGATTTCAGTTTCACAAGGATTTCATAAGTATCATAACGATTTGCTCTCACAACGATTTGTTAAGTGAGAACAATGATTTGCTCTCACAACGATTTGCTTTCACATCGATTTGATAAGTTACATAACGACTTGGTCGCCATAACGATTTGATAAGTTTCACATCGACTTGGTCACCACAACGATTCGACAAGTTACATAACGATTTGGTCGTTGTAACGACTCGATGAGTTACACAACGATTTGGTTGCTGTAACGATTCGATATGTCACAATAATGACTTGGTCAGTGTAACGATTCGATAAAGCAAACAACGATTTGATCACTGCATCGATTTGATAAGTAGCACAACGATTTGCTTATAACGATTCGCTCTCAACGATTTGCTTATGTGTATAACGATTTGCTTTCACTTAATGAACGATTTGATCATTGTATCGATTCGATAAGTGAAACAATGACTTGCTTATGTTTGTATAACAATTTGCTTACTAGCATACAACGATTTGTACACACAACGATTTCATAAGTTGTACAACTATTTCTATGTCATAACGACTTCATGGATTACATCGACTTGATATTCAAATATATTTTCAAATATTGAGTCAAAGTCTTCCCGCGTGTTTCTCTAATATCCATGCATTTGATGGGACTGTACATTTCACTGCACGATGCATATCTAGACATCTTCTATTCTCATGAAACCTTTTTCGGAAAGCAGAATAACTTTTCTATTATGGTGAATAGTCCTACTACATGGATTCTAACGTTGACTGACAACAAGAGATAGCATAGCTGTCTATAGTTTGATATTTATTGTGTGCAGGTCTCTGACAGCACAACCTCATACAACGATTGGACAAAATAGAGGTTGAAGGATATCTAGAAGGATCTACTCTTTGCGTGCATGGAACAAAAAGGTGTTTAACGAAAAGCGTACCTGGTTCTCACCTATACCATGCAGTCTAACGTTTACCAGAGCTAGAGACAACGAACATCTCAACGGCTACTTTAGCAAGAGAAGATATTTATACAAGACTCAAGACTCCTGACAAGATAACTTTTGAAGTGTTCAAAAATCTCAACGAAAAATCTTGGAAGTCATAGAGTCTTAGCGAAAGAGCTTCTTGCTTTCCACTCCAACCTTGTAGCTCTTGCTCTCCGTGCATCATCGTTGTTAGTTTTGGAGAGCCCTTGCATTCTGAGAGATTTCATTATTGTAGATCTTTCTCTCTCAGTCACTACCTCAGATCAAGCGTTTGCTATAAGCTTGGTCTAGGGGCATTTCGCCTGTTTTCCCACTTCTTCAGAAGTTCCTCTTCATGTGTGAAGAGAAGACCTATTGGAAACATGTGGTACGTGTTCCCTTCATGTTGAAGGAAGACCTGTAAATCAGGGTGTTATTTTCCTCTTCGGGTTGTGAAGAGAAGGCCAGCCACGGCTGGATGTGTAACTGTCCTTGAGGGGGACTGTACCCTTGGATAGTGAAATCCTGAGTTGTTGCTCAGGGACTGGACGTAGGACTCTTTCGGAGAGGAAGTCCGAACCAGGATAAAATCCTTGTATCGTGTGATTACCTGTTTGTGATTATTATCTTTTCTTTATTACTAACACTAACAGTCGAACGTAGTGTTTTGTGTTGAACGTTTTTGTTGACAGGTTTAGATAATCGAATTTTAAGAATCCCATTCACCCCCCCCCCCTCTGGGCTTGCTAGTTGGACAACAAGTGGTATCAGAGCCAAGTCTCTTCGACAAAGAAGATCTCACGATCTGAAGAGAAAAGATTAAATGTCAGCTCAAGGTCACTTTGAAGGTCAACCCGTCAATAGACCACCACTGTTCGATGGTGAAGACTACAACTACTGGAAAACCAGAATGGAATTCTTCCTTCAAGGGCTCGATTATCAAATTTGGTCAATCATAGAAGAAGGAGATGTCCTAGTCACCAACGATAAAGATAAATGGACAGATGAGGACAATAAAAAGATCTCTCTCAATTGCAAAGCAAAGAGCATACTATGTTGCGCTCTTAGTAAGAAGGAGTTCAACAGGATCTCAGCCTGCAAATCTGCTATGGAGATGGGGAAAAAATTGAGGATCACCTATGAAGGCACAGATAAAGTGAAGGAAACCAGAATAGATATTTTAGTAGCTCAGTATGAACGATTTCAGAAGCATCCATGTGAAACAATCACACAAATGTATAACAGATTCACCAACATTACAAATGGCTTGGCTGGACTTGGAAAGAATTACAAAATGGGAGACATGGTAAGAAAAATCTTGAGATCTCTACCAGCATCATGGACTCCTAAAGTAACATCCATAGAGGAAGTCAATGATTTAAGAAGAATGTCTCTAGAAAAGCTTGTTGGGTCTCTCATGGCTCACGAGATCAACATGGAAAGGTTAGGAGAATCCTTAAGCATAAAGAAACACACCAACGCTCTCAAGGCAGCATAAGATACATCTGGCGAAGAATCAGATGACAATAAAAGCATGGGAAGCAGTGAGATGATGAGGAAGCATTCCTATCCAGAAGATTGCAACTCATATTGGCCAAAAAGAAATATCAATCTGGAAGGAGATATTTTAAGAAAGGAATAGACTTCAAGAAAACTGAAGTCAAAGACTCAAAAAGAGCTGAACCCATTTTTTATGAATGCAAGAAGCCTGGACACATCAAGGCCGAGTGTCCAAAGCTGAAAAAGACCGAGCTTAGAAAGAAAGATAGCTCCAAGAAATTCAGAAAGTACAAGAAGAAGCCATGGCAGCAGCATGGGACAACGACAACGACTCAGACAGTGAGTCAAGATCGAGTGAAGAAGAAGAAAATGCCAACCTAGCATTCATGGCCAACATCGAGGATAAGGTAACCTCTGACTCATCATTCAATTTCTGCAACGAATCTGATTCTAATAGTTTAGAAGATGCGTTTAATGAGTTGTATAGTAAATACAAAGATGTATGCAAATTATTAAAAATAAGTAAGAAAAATCATGCTTGTATAGAAATTACTAACTCAGATTTAAAATCTGAAAATGAATAGTTGGAAAAATAAGTTTCTGAGCTAAAAAGAAGGAATGAATTATTATATGAAGATTTAAAAAATAAAAATGATTAGATAGCTAATCTGGAAAGCTAGGAAACTGTAAGTAAGCTAAAACAGAAAATTAACACACTAACAAAAGAAAATAAATATTTATCTAGTACATTAGAAAAAATTACAAATGGTAAATCCACATTAATACTAAAAGGAGCTAGAAGATCAGGGAAAAAGAAGTATGGCTTAGGATACACTCCTCCTGATAATGAGGATACAGTAGTGCATCCCAAAATTTATCCAACACCAAAGTTTGTTGCTAAACAATACACTGCATACAAATCTAAGTTCAGATATACACAAATTGAAAAAGTAAGTAAAACGTCTTGCTGTAGTCACTGTAACAAGTTAGGACACATTAAAATAACATGTCCAACTAAACATATAAAATGGATAATCAAAAAGAAAAATGATGATACTAACCAGCAAGGACCCAAAAGAACTTGGGTACCTAAATCTTAGTGTTTTTATTGCAGGGAAGCCTAGAAGCATCAAAGTGCTACCTAGACAGTGGATGCTCAAGGCACATGATAGGAAATAGAAGGTTGTTCTCACGTCTTGAAAATGAAGAAGGCACAGCGACCTATGGCGACAATGGAAAAGGGACAGTGATAGGTTGCGGATCGGTTGGCAGTCAAGGCAGAACTCTCATAGAAGAGGTCCTATGCGTGAAAGGACTCAAGCACAATCTAATCAGCATCAGCCAGCTGTGTGACAAAGAACATCAGATTAAATTTCAAGAGTCAAGGTGCACTATCATGAAAAATGGCGCAGTTGTGTTTGAAGCCAGCATGGAAAAGAATTTATATGTGCTTCATTTAGAAGAATTAAAGGATCAGGATATATGTCTTACAGCAAACAAAGATCAGTCAGCCGAACTTTGGCACAGAAGACTAGGCCACTGCAGTTTGGATGGAAACAGAAAACTGATCAAGAGGAACCTAGTAGAAGGTCTGCCCAAGATAAGTTCAAGAATAGAAGGTGTGTGTGAACCTTGTGCAAAAGGAAAGCACACTAAATCATCTTTCAAGTCAAAGATAGTTGTAACAACTTCAAAACCATTGGAACTGTTACATATGGATCTATTTGGGCCAATGAGAACTACTAGTCTTGGAGGAAAGAACTTTGGATTCGTAATAGTGGATGACTATTCAAGATTCACATGGGTATCATTCTTGGAGCACAAAGATGACACTTTCGATAGCTTTGTTAGTTTCAGTAAGAAAGTTCAGAAGGATAAGAAATACAACATAATTGGTATTCGATCAGATCATTGTGGAGAGTTTCAGAATGAAAGATTTGTTGAGTTCTGTGATGATCAAGGAATAGAGCACAATTTCTCAGCACCAAGGACACCACAGCAAAATGGAGTTGCTGAGAGAAAGAACAGAACTTTATTGGACATGGCCAGAACTATGCTATCGGAATACAACCTACCAAGGTACTTCTGGGCCGAAGCCATCAACACAGCTTGCTACATAATCAACAGAATAATGATCAGACCAATCTTGAAGAAGACAGCATACGAGTTATTCAAGCATAAGAAACCAAAGATCAGTCACTTCAGAAACTTCGGATGTTCTTGCTTCATCCACAATAACGACAAAAGGGATATTGGTAAGCTAGACTCCAAATCCGATGAAGGTATATTTATGGGGTATGCTTCTAAACCCAAAGGATATAGAGTATTTAACAAGCAAAGTTTATTAATTGAGCAAACAGTACATGTTATTTTTGATGAACTAACCATTCCTTGAGAAAGGAAGTAGATAGTGATATTGATGATGCAGAAGATTTGTCTAAGAAATCAAAGAATACATCTATCAAGGACAAGGAAGATCCCCCTTGGAAGAACTACAACAAAAAGATATATCACATGATGATCTTCCAAAAGAATGGAGATACAAGAAGGATCACCCGTTGGATAACATTATTGGAGATCTATCGGTTGGGGTAAGAACCAGAGGTAATGTAATCCCTGTGATTATTTAGCTTTTGTATCTCAAATAGAGCCTAAGACAGTCAATGAAGCACTGTCTGATGAATCTTGGATATTAGCCATGCAAGATGAACTTAATCATTCAAGAGAAACCAAGTGTGGTCCCTTGTTCCAAGACCATCAGATCATCCTGTGATCAGCACCAAATGGGTGTTCAGAAACAAATTGGATGAAGCTGGTGTGATCACTAGAAACAAGGCCAGACTGGTAGCTTAAGGCTACTCCCAAGAGGAAGGCATAGATTTTGATGAAACCTATGCACCAGTGGCTAGACTAGAGGCAATTAGAATTTTACTTGCTTATGCATCTGCATTAAATTTAAAACCTTTTCAAATGGATGTAAAATTTGCATTTCTAAATGGTTATATAAAGGTGGAAGTCTATATAGAACAACCTCATGGTTTTGATGATATCGATTTTCCAAATCATGTTTTTAAGTTGCATAAAACCTTGTATGGTTTAAAATAAGCACCTAGAGCATGGTATGAAAGGTTAAGTGTATTTTTATTAAACTATGATTTTATCAGAGGTCAAGTAGATAGCACATTATTTATTAAGTCTAAAGTCAGAAATATATTACTTATACAAATCTATGTAGATGATATAATATTTGGTTCTACTGATGAATCTTTTTGCAAGTATTTTGAAAAGCTTATGCAGGGAGAATTTGAAATGAGCATGATGGAGGAGCTCAATTACTTCCTCGGATTGCAAATCAAGCAAGGAAAAGAAGGCACACATATTTGTCAAGCCAAGTACACTAAAGAACTACTAAAGAAGTTTGAATTTGAAAACGCCAAGCCACTGTCAACACCAATGAGCACATCTACAAGACTAGACAGTGACAATGACGGTAAGAAAGTAGACCAAAAGCTCTACAGAGGTATGATAGGGTCATTACTTTATTTGACAGCCAGTAGACCTGATATATTATTTAGTGTATGTATGTGTGCTAGGTATCAGGCTGATCCTAAAGAGTCTCATTTAACTTCTGTCAAAAGGATTTTTAGATATTTAGCTAGAACTAATGATCTAGGATTGTTGTATCCAAAATCATGTGAAATAAATTTAGTAGGTTATTCTGATGCTGACTATGCTGGATGCAAAATAGATAGAAAAAGCACCAGTGGTTGTTGTCAATTTCTTGCAAGATGTCTGATTTCATGGTCCTCAAAGAAACAAAATTCAGTAGCACTGTCAACAGCTGAAGCTGAGTACGTGGCTGCTGGAAGCTGTTGTACACAACTCCTATGGATTAAGCAACAACTTGAAGATTATGGACTGCACATCAAGACAATTCCCCTGCTGTGCGACAACACCAGTGCGATTAATCTCACCAAAAATCCAGTACAGCACTCAAGAACAAAACATATAGAGGTTAGATATCATTTCATTCGAGATCATGTAGCTAATGTAAATATAAATATTTCTTTTATAGATACTCAAAATCAGCTGGCAGATATCTTCACAAAGGCCTTACCTAAAGAGAGATTTAAGTCTCTTAGAAGGGAATTAAACATGTGTAATTTGTGATAGAATTATCTGAATATAGTTGAAATAATAATAAATTCAGAATAATAGTTATTCTCTCCCCTAAATTAAGTAAAGTCTTTAAATTGCTTGCTATATATATCTTTGATGGTTCGTTATTTTAAAAGTCTTTATTTATCTCGAAATCGTCTCATTTATCATTTTCTATGATTAATGCTCCGTCCCCTCAAAAGAACTTTATGTCTATCTCTAAAATCTCGAAATCTATGTCATAACGATTCACCTCCCTCTTTCTTCTCGTTCGACTTGCCTGGAACGATAACCCTATCGTCTCTGGCATCGACTCCGTGAGATTTCAAAGCATCCGTTTCCTGCGAAAATTTCTTGAGGGCTTTTGCTCCAATCCTCTTCACGATCTTCCAGAACCCTCTCTTGTTCAAATCCATGGCCGCTTCTGGAGTTTCCGGCATCGTCGGGGGCTATAGCGCTGCTTTCCTCTCAGCAGAGCAACAAGAAAGGTTTGCAACTGTGAAGATGACGCTTTGCGGCAACAAGGCAGTGGACGTGGCTGATTTGGAAAAAAATGGAATGCACAGTGTAGTGGCAGCTATTCAGAGGATGACGTGGTTGAAGATGGTAACTATTTTTGAAGTAAGTTATCCAAATCTTGTGAAAGCCTTCTATGTGTGCTTGAAATCCGAAGAAGATGGATCCTTGACCTTCACAGTCAAAGGTACCCCTATTCTCATTACATATGATTTGCTGGCAAGTTTGTTTAGAGTGTCTACCGCCGGTCACAGCGGGGTAAACATAGTATATTTACACCAAGGGTTTGAGGATTATTGGTCCTGAGTACAAGCTGAAGGACGATAAAATCGACATCAACCAGTTAAATGCTTTCAGTCGAATTCTTCATTTCATAGTTTACCAGATTCTAGTTCCCTGAAGTGCTACCTTCTCCTCATGTCCGAAAGCAGACTCGGATATGATGTTCTGGGCGATTTAGAACCAAGAAATCAACTTGGCCGAAGTCATTATTGAGAGGATGAAACTTGCATCGACTGTAATATGGGATAAGAAGAACAAGCTCAAAGTGTCCCTTCCTTATGCTCATCTCTTGACAAAGATTTTCCAGCACTATAACATAAGTATGAATGGTGAAGTATCTGAAAAGATGGGGCAGTACATCAGAGGCAGGAATTTAAAGAAAAGTGGTTTCTCTTTGGTTGCTGGAGTTTGGACCAAAACTTCAGTAGTAGAGGGCGAAGCTATTATCAGCGAAGCCCAAGAAGTCCAAGAAGAGGCAGCTCAGGCAGAAGCAGTGGGTCTAGCTGTTCAGGTTCAGCAAGAGGAAGTCAGGGCAGAAATACCAGTAGTCCAAAAGGAGCAAGCAGCAGCAGCAGCAGTAGAGATCAGTGTTGAAGATCAGGCAGCCAGTGGATGCAGAATTGAGGACATTCCTCCAGAGAATATTGAGCCCGTTGGGCGATCAGAGGTTGTCACTCCCTCCTTTCGTGTAGCTTCTGTACTGAGAGATGTGCTGGACTCTATCACCAGCACTCAAGGGGAGCAAGTAAATGTTCAAGAAGTTGAGGCACCAGACCAAAATGCAGTTGTTCAAATTGAAGAAGCTCCCATTCAGGGGGAGTAAGTGGTATTGGCTGCAGATGTCCAGATAGAGGATGCTCCTGCTCAGGGGGAGCAAGAAAAGGCTTGTGAAGAAGGTGTTCCTGTAGTTGCGGCATCAGGCCACCATGAAGATATTCGAATGGATGATGCTGGGCAGAGATTCAGGGGGAGCACACTGCTAGCCCCCAAGTTGATCAGTTTCAAGGTGTTGTGGAGAGCACCTCTGATGAAGAAAATGTTGATAATGTGGAGCCCGTTGCTAGGGCAAGTGAAAAAGGGAAAGGTGTAGCTCCTGAGATCCCTCTCCTCACAAGGAAGCCACACCGGAGGTTAAGGCAGAAGAAATTGAAAATCAATATGAAGCCTTTAATTGCCAGATTGGATGAACAAGGTAAAATTCTTTGCTCTGTGCAATCCGATATAGCTTCTATTTTCATTAGTCAAAGCACTTCAGCAAAAGAAATGAGAATGGTTCGAAATGCAGTCAGATGGGTGAGAAGTGAGCTGAGTAGCATAAAGGACTCAATAGCTACTCTTTAAGATCTAATAAGGGCACAATCTCCTGCCCCCTCTGCTCCCATTTCATCAGTTCCACAGGAGTAAAGACCAAATATTGAGGAAGTTCGGCCATCAGGGCCATCTGTTGATGAGAAGTCTGGGCCATCAGGGCCAGAGGTTGTTGAGTCTCCAAAGCAGTCATTGGATGAGCAGTTAGGGCCACCAGGGCTAGTCTTGGATGAATCAGGGCCATCAGGGCCAATGGAAAGTCAGGCTAAGCTTGTAAGAGAAGAAGCTTCTGTTTCAAAGGTTGTGACCCCAGTGCCACCATCTTCTCCTACTCAAACTCCAGCCCCTCCTTCTCCACCATCTTCATCCACCGCTCCTCCAGCACCTGCCACTTTCAAACAACCCCTTCCTAAACACATCTCATCACCAACTCCATTTCCAACCACTTCTACATCTTCTCCAGTCTCCACCACATTTACTCCTCCTCCTCCTTCTGAGGTTCCTCCAGCATCATCTTCAGCTGGAGCTTCCTCCTCTGGTCCTTCTTCAGCTGGACCATCCACTATACCTTCTCCAACTCCTCAGTCATTTCTTCATCCTCCTACTCCTCCCTCCTTCATCACCTATATTCCTCAGCGTGCTCAACTTGAAGGTCCTTTCCTTGAGAAATTTGAAACTGAGTCTGAAGTAGCCATCCTTCGCTCAATTCTGGAAGTTGGCACTCATGTCCACAGGACTGGATCTCCTAGTCCTGCCCCTAAAAAGAGAAAACTATCCAACACTCTTGCTCTTTCTTCTGATCCTAAGTTCCCTCCTCTTTGGTTCTCCCTCGCGGTTAATCATCGAAGGAAATCCATCTATTATAAATATCTTCAAAATTGTACTTTTGCCATCATAGTTTGTAACATCGCGTGCTTTTCGGATCCTTATGGATCATGTGTGTATTGGTTGTGGTGGCCATTGTGAAGCCAGTGTGGTTTGGACATGTGGTGTGCGCAGGTTTGGTGCAGGTGTGGTCCTGAAACAAGATAGGACCTACTGTAGTTGATTAGGGGTTGACGTCCAGGTGTGGTCGTTGACTGATTTGGCGTCCATCGAAGGTGACGCCAACCTTATGAACTTAACGTCAGGCTTTGTGGACGTTTATGGTGACGGTTCCCTAAACAGCATTAGGGTTGACGCCAACCTGTGCGACCTGCAGAATATAGGTCTACCCGAGGACAGTTCCCTCACTCCATTCTCCCTCTCCCTCGCCCTATTTTCACGCCCCTTGCTTCTCCACTACTTCCAACAGTTGTAGAGGGTTAGTTGGAGGATCGTGGAACGTGAGGTGGTGACGAATCGGCCAAGGAAACGTCGGAGCGAGGTGTAATCTCCGTAGGAGCTCGCGGAGGGTTTGGTGTGAATCGGGAGAATTTAGGAGGTTTAAGCGCGTATTGAGGTAGGGAATGATCCCCTTAGTTTCTTTAGGTTGTGATAATACATCTAGAACGCATGAATCTATATGTTAATTACATTTTTGGGTAAAGGTACTCCATGTGGGGTTAATGGGTGGTTTGAACAATTTAACAAAGGAAACATGTTGTTTTGAGTTAATTTGGATTCATGCATGTTAGAGGAGGTGTTTCCTCGCATTTTTCCATTGGTTTTAGGGCTGGGAATACCTGAGGTATCAGCCCAGGGTTTCTGTGAAGTTTATAGCCGAAGATCTTGGCGTCAACATCGATTGACGCCAGGTTCTTCAGCTGGGAGATTAACGGCCAGATACCTTGCCGTTTACATCTCATCGACGGCAATCGATGTTGCTGTCAGCATGCTTTTGTTTAAATATTGATATATTGAATATTTGTTGATATCGAACGGTGCAAAGGTAATTGTGGTGCACCTAGCGCACGTGGTTTCTGAGACTAGCGTACTGGGTACGCAGTTGGCTGGTTCTTTACGTGTCTACGTGGTGTTCACGTGTAGTGGACTACTAGTGCATGCGGTTTACGTGAGTCTTCACGTGGTTTGTGTGACGTGCACGTGGTTTTGTGTACGTGGCGAGTAGTAGGACGCCTACCGTGGTTACCTCTCCAGTTGGGTGCCCCAGGTTCTCTGTGAGCCAGGCTGTTAGCTCGGAGCTTTGTCCCGGTACTTGTGTTGTACCGTCGAGGTCTGTGTCCTCTGACCTGGACACCCTCACTCCTGTGTTTGAGTTGTATGTCCAACTGAGGGAAAGACGACAGTGGGACAGTGACTCTAGTGTTTGTTTCTAGTCACTTGTAGCGCGCTCGTAGTTGGGGGTACGGACACCAGTAGTCGACACTGGTCCCCGACTAGTCCTTTTCCAGTGCCTCACTCTAGCGAGCCCAGGCCAGGGTCTCTAGAGGTGTCAGGCATGGGCCTGCAACCGTGTGGTACGCAGGTGGTAGTGTTTAGTTGGTCTCCACAGTTGCTTGACCTTTTCACGTGGAGCGGCAGTTGGACCTTTCGTCCGTGGCTGCGAGACTGAGAGGTAGACCTGTGTTAGCTTGTCCGAGTCAGTCTCTGGTGTCACAAACCAGTTCACGTGGCTCGTGTGTGGCGGTCTCTACTATAGCTCGTACACCTGTTTGGGTTTGCCGTTTATTTATTATAATTGTTGTATGTAGTCGGCAGACGGTGAGTACTTTTACAGCTTTCATATCCTGCTTAGCTGTTCTATAAATTGTTGGTACTGTTTACTACTTTTGTACCTGTGTTTTTGGTTTGCTCGATTTTGGGGGAGTTTCCTACTGAGCCAGTGACTAGCGAGGCTCACCCCTACCCCCACAGGTGAGAGCGAGGAGGACGTCTCTCGACCGTCGTCCAGTTCAGAGCCGCGTCGTAGCGGTGCAGGGTCAGTACCTCCAACAGTGTAGCAGTAGTAGTGTAGTTAGTTTGTTTACTTTCTTCAGTTGTACCTCGGGGTATGCCCCAGGCTCTTGTACTTTCTTTCAGTTTTGTGGAAATATGGCTATGTAAACTTGCGAAATATATATATGAAATGGTGTGTTCCTTTATGTTTACACGGACTGTGGTGTGATATCCCTTGCGAGGCTTTGGCCCGTTCGCGGGAGACAGACTCGGATCAAGTACGTTACCAGTTTAACGGACTTGGACGAGGCGTTTCGTCACATAGTTGGTCTTCCTTATCTAAATTTCCGACCATCTTAATATTGTTCTTCCTTACTACCACATCTCCAAAGCTGATCAGTCCAAAATCTTCTAATCGACTAAATCTAAAACTAAAGATCAGTGGGTCAAGGGTCACAAGTCCTTGTACAGAAAATTCTTGCTTGCTAAGTCTGATCGATTCTCTCCCAAGGATCATCCACTCACTCTCTCCGAGTGGTTTGAAATTCATCACAAGAATACCTGGGCGCCCTTTGTCCAAAAAGAAATTAAACTCATACAGTATTATCAGCTTTTCAATGACTACCGCTACCTCAACAACTTGCCAGAAGTCCAGTTGGGTCAATTCAGGGGAGCTATTGATCTGCTCAAGGTTGATAGCCCAGTCAACTGCTCATTCAAAGTAGATTTTGCTACCTTGCAGATCCCTGAAATTATGTTCCTTCCCAAGTTACATTCCTTGGTCATGGATTTTTCAATGGGCCCTATCATTTTTGAGCGATTTTCCAAGGTTATGGGTCGGATGTCAAACAGCAGGGTCATCTTCCTTCCTTTCAGTGGTTCCTTTTTTGAGAGTACCATCGGGGCAATATGAATTCTGATGTTCATGCCCCTCTCTTATCTGAATGTGAGAGGCTTTCTCCTACTGATTGGGAAAAGCATTACAAACACTCTGCTCTTCAATTGGAAAATCTGAACAGCTCTCTGGTCCGCTCTGGAAAGACTCAGTTGACGACTGAAGCGTTTCTTGATCTCAACTCCATTCTCCTTGTTCAAGAGCCATTTATCACCTGGGCAGAACGCTACAAGGCCTTCATGTTACTGAAGAAAGAACTGAAGGAAAACCAACTCTTCTACCCATTCTCTATTGACCAATTCCTTCGGTATGCTAGTTTTGCTCTTTCAGCAGCTACAAACTCTCTCTTGGCTTGGATGCCTATGACAATTTTGTAGAAACTCAGCGACAACTTCACATCAAAAGGATGGCTCTTGATATGGGACCTTCCTACTCTGTCACTTATGGAGCATTTCAGTCTTATTTTAAAGAGCAAGAACGCAAGGCTTGACCAATCATAACCCTCCATGCCTCTCTTTTGTCTCTTGTCTTCTATATTCATGTACCTTCCAAGGAGTAATATAAATGATTTCCTTTGCTCCCATTTATCTTTCTTCTCTTCTTTCTTTGTCTCATTTTGTTATCTTTTTGCTTAATGACAAAAAGGGGGAGAAAAATAACTATTCTGAAATACATCTATCAAATTCTCAAATTTATTCCGCAAAATTATTTAGATTTATTTTAGAACTTTTTATGGTTATATTATGTTTTGTCATCACCAAAAAGGGGGAGATTGATGATCAGTTTATCCCCATATAATTTTATTAATTATATGCCTATTTTGGTGATTAACAAAACTTCAATAAAGTATTATCTAACATATTTTTATGAAGCTTAGTCACAGGAAATAAATCAGGCAAAATCAAGCAAAACCTGTAAGTATTCTTACACTGTAGCATTTAAAGTTCAAAGCATGAAATTTTTTTAAGTACACATCGACTTCCTATGAGATATAACGATTTCATTAGAACCATAACGATTTCTACACTTCTATCAATTTCAGTTTCACAAGGATTTCATAAGTATCATAACGATTTGCTCTCACAATGATTTGTTAAGTGAGAACAACAATTTGCTCTCACAACGATTTACTTTCACATCGATTTGATAAGTTACATAATGACTTGGTCGCCGTAACGATTTGATAAGTTTCACATCGACTTGGTCACCACAATAATTCGACAAGTTACATAACGATTTGGTCGTTGTAACATCTCGATGAGTTACACAACGATTTGGTTGCTGTAACGATTCGATAAGTCACAATAACGACTTGGTCAGTGTAACGATTTGATAAAGCAAACAACGATTTGATCACTGCATCGATTTGATAAGTAACACAACGATTTATGTTCACAACGACTTGCTTATAACGATTTGCTTATAACGATTCGCTCTCAACGATTTGCTTATGTGTATAACGATTTGCTTTCACTTAAAGAACGATTTGATCATTGTATCGATTCGATAAGTGAAACAACGACTTGCTTATGTTTGTATAACGATTTGCTTACTAGCATACAACGATTTGTACACACAACAATTTCATAAGTTGTACAACTATTTCTATGTCATAACAACTTCATGGATTACATCGACTTGATATTCAAATATATTTTCAAATATTGAGTCAAGGTCTTCCCGCGTGTTTCTCTAACATCCATGCATTTGATGGGACTGTACATTTCACTGCACGATGCATATCTAGATATCTTCTATTCTCATGAAACCTTTTTTGGAAAGCAGAATAACTTTTATATTATGGTGAATAGTCCTACTACATGGATTCTAACGTTGACTGACAACAAGAGATAGCATAGCTGTCTATAGTTTGATATTTATTGTGTGCAGGTCTCTGACAGCACAACCTCATACAACGATTGGACAAAATAGAGGTTGAAGAATATCTAGAAGGATCTACTCTTTGCGTGCATGGAACAAAAAGGTGTTTAACAAAAAGCGTACCTGGTTCTCACCTATACCATGCAGTCTAACGTATACCAGAGCTAGAGACAACAGACATCTCAATGGCTACTTTAGTAAGAGAAGATATTTATACAAGACTCAAGACTCCTAGCAAGATAACTTTTGAAGTGTTAAAAAATCTCAATGAAAAATCTTGGAAGTCATAGAGTCTTAGCGAAATAGCTTCTTGCTTTCCACTCCAACCTTGTAGCTCTTGCTCTTCGTGCATCATCGTTGTTAGTTTTGGAGAGCCCTTGCGATCTGAGAGATTTCATTATTGTAGATCTTTCTCTCTCAGTCACTGTCTCAGATCAAGTGTTTGCTATAAGCTTGGTCTAGGGGCATTTCGCCTGTTTTCTCACTTTCTTGAGAAGTTCCTCTTCGTGTGTGAAGAGAAGACCTGTTGGAAACAGGTGGTAAGTGTTTCCTTTGTGTTGAAGGAAGACCTGTGAATCAGGGTGTTATTTTCCTCTTCAGGTTGTGAAGAGAAGGCCAGCTGCGGCTGGATGTGTAAGTGTCTTTGAGGGGGACTGTACCCTTGGGTAGTGAAATCCTGAGTTGTTGCTCAGGGACTGGACGTAGGACTCTTCGGAGAGGAAGTTTGAACCAGGATAAAATCTTTGTGTCGTGTGATTGCCTATTTGTGATTATTATCTTTTCTTTATTACTACCACTAACAATCGAACGTAGTGTTTTGTGTTGAACATTTTTGTTGATGGGTTTAGATAATCGAATTTTAAGAATCCCAATCACTCCCCCTCTGGGCTTACTAGCTGGGCAGCAGGTTGAAAGGCGTCTGACACAGCCACCACGTTTTGAGTGAACGCGTCGGCTGTGGCCGACGCGATTCAACCTTAAAGGCATCATGTAAGGTCGACGCGTTTTAGTTGCATGAAGACGTCCACTGTGTTGGACGCAATTTATAAAGTGGCCACCCGAGCTCTGGGAGCTCTTGGCCAGTCTGTTCAGTTTCCAACCTACGTTGCTTGGGCTGTGCTCCCAAGGCAATGTAGTTACTGTTTGGGTTGTGTTGGCCCATATTGTGATCAATAACAAGGTGTTTTGCGTGGAAATGTGTGCCTAGCAAGTTGGGTGTCACGCCTTCCGTAGTTGCCTCTCAGTCGGTTACCCTAGCACTGGGTGCTTAGGGCTTGTCCCGGTATGGGAGTACCGTCAGGGTTTGTGTCGTCTTCCTGGACACCATCACTCTTGAGTTTGAGTTGCACGTCCGGCTGAGGGAAAGACGACAGGGGGCATCGGCTTGTGTTTGTGGGTGTGCGGCCGTTTGTAGCGCGCTCTTGGTTGGGGGACGGACAACGATAGACGTATTGGTCCCCAACTAGTCCGGTTTCTAGTGCCTCACTATAGGATTCTCGGCCGGAGTCCCTAAAGGTGTCAGGCTTGGGCTTGCGGTAGTGTAGTCCGCAGGTGTGGTGGTTGGTTTGTCTCCACGGTTCTTGGCTTGTTGAGGTGGAGCGGCAGTGTAACGCCCCGACGTGGAATATCGGAGCGGGATTATAGTTATTAAATAGTACAGAGCGAGAAATAAATGACAAGCCATTACACAATGGAATAATACAAACAACCTCATATCTCATTAATAATCCAACAATCCATTACATTTACTAATAACTCATCATCTTCATAAACTGACTAATACATCAACGTATCAGAGCCAAAACTAGGGC
Organism: Colocasia esculenta; assembly: GCA_014218235.1. NCBI lineage: Eukaryota > Viridiplantae > Streptophyta > Magnoliopsida > Alismatales > Araceae > Colocasia > Colocasia esculenta. The sequence goes on from CM024761.1 coordinate 13,643,666, forward strand.
CCATAGTACTTTATTGAAAATCAAACTATTACAAAATGACTAACTGACTCGCTAACTCATAACTATACTAACATACTACTACTAGACAACACTGGTTGCCGAATGGTCACTCCTGAGTCTCCTCATCAGTCCCATCCTCGTGAGTGTGGTCATGATCTGACTCACCTGAAACACAATAAATAAATACGCAGGATGAGCGAATAACGCCCAGTAGGACTTAATATCTCATGAACACAAGCATGCTTTAAATAGTTAATGTTTTAATGGCAGGCTATCTAGAGAGAATAGTCATGTAGAACATGTCATGATAACGAGAGAACAATAGCAACTGGCACAGGGAAAATAGTACAACGAGAATGATAATAGAATGGCCATGTACGATATAACATGTAAATTGCACAACGGTGCACTAGTAACGATCACGCTTGCACTTGTAGAGATAGCACTTTGATTGTCATAGATTAATCTAGATAGTAAACTGGCGCTGGATGCATGCCGTAACACATTCTATGATCATTTTAACTCCCATGGGCACTGGCACTTTTTGGGCGCTCCTCCCAGGACCTGATCGGGCCCTATTGCGCTGACATTAGTCATTTCTTTATCTTAGACAATCACACGAATGGCCAATAGAGTACCAAGAAGAGATAAGAGAGTACTAGATGAGATAGATGAGAGAGTAGAGTGAACGTGAATAGATGAGAGGATATAGAGATTAGATGAGATAGGGACAATTTCGTAAAACGACGAGAAACACACGATAGTAACGGTTGCACAGCACCAAGTTGGGGGCCGACAGTCTGGTAGAAGTCACAACCACCCACTTAGTCGTGTTGTGAACACGGCCAAATGGTTCGGAGTGATCCCGTGACGAGAAGGAAAAACACTAAGGCATGGATCGTATCGATCCTTAGGATGTAATAGGTTTTGGGGTACAACCAGCTCGTTGACTAAGGACGTGCGCCAAAGCCAAGAAGACTTACGGAGGCCTTGACAAGGAGTCCCTGGTCCAGTCGAGAGTATTCCGGTGGAGAGGTGGTCCAAGTCAAGAGAGAGTGTGTAAAAACAGGTCTGTCGTGCCTCGAGTGCTCGAAGGCCGAGAGAAGCGGTAACGGTGCACAAAACTTGCGAATAAAATGAAGACATGTATATTTAAATAAGTTAGACATTTGCTTCAATAAATTACCATACCTTATTAAATAATTCACGAGGGTATAAGGGCCAATATGATCATTAAGTGTGTGCTTGTGTAAGAAATCAAGAGATCATCGTTGATTGTGCACAGGGCCTTTACATAGATTGATTTCATGTATCATTTATCGTCAATTGTTAATACTATCAAGTTATTCATAACAGTAGTCAATTAGGGTTGATCAAGGTTGGAATGGTGTAAACATAGGGTTTTATTGTAAAAATTTCACTCGGCTGAAGTCGCGACAGGATTGGTGGTCGCCTTCAAGTCGCGACGCAAGGCACGGTCGCGTTATGCTGAACCGGCCGGCAGGATGAACCGGAACCAGGTCGCGACGCGTCGGTCCGCCGCATTCATAACGCATCGGACCCCGGGGTCGCGACCTCTAAGATCGCGGCGTATCGCGCCGTCGCGACCTCAGGAGGTGGCCCGAGCCCAAAAAAGAGGTTTTTGCCCTTTTTTCTAGGTGGGTCTGTCTGACACATAGTCACTAAAAAATCAATAATAAATAGTATAGAGATTCAAAAAGCATGAAATCAGTTCTAAACGAAAGTAGACTCATATACCTACTAACATGTACGGTTAATTTGAAAATAGACGAGATTTAGGCATGCTTTGAACATGATACATTATGATGACCTAAACAGGCGCAGTCAGGGTTCAACGAATTTATTGGAGATGAATACTTGATAAAATATTATGAAACCAGCGGCGTTTGAAAGCTAACACGAAGTAGTGTTTTAGAGCATTTTATCATGATAGGACATCAAGTGTGCACGAAGTTTAAAGGTTATCATGAAAAGTCGGGTATATGCAATAGATAGGGATTCAAAGATTTAATTCTCCCTCATGGGAGGTCGAAATAGAGCAAGACTAGAGGCGTTTGAAAGCTATTATGATGTAGTATAACTGAGAATTTTATCATGGCATGGGAACAAGTGCATGCAAGGAATTAGAGAAAACATGAGATTTCGGGTTCATGATACAGCAGGGCTTCACGAATTAAATTCGCCCAAATGGATGAACAGAATATCACGAAACCATAGGGCTTTTGAAAGGGTACATGAAGGCTACCTAGGATAATTATTTCACGATTTTTTCTTGAGAGATTGCCTACCTTTTTTGTAAAGTAAGAAAACCCTAGTTTGGATGACGAAATTATGAAAACCCTTTTTGCTCCAAGCTTTCTCCTTCCTTGCTTCTTGGTCCAGATCTTCTCCTCTTCGTCTCCAAAGGTCTTAGCATGAAATTGTGGGGTGCTAGGGTCAAATGGGGGGTGTTTTGATGGCTTATAGAGTTCTAAATCACCTAAAACTCTTTCTTTCCCATCCAACTCCGAAAATTGGTATTTATCTCCCACTTTCTCTTATTTATCCACCTAATAGAGGTGGGAAGGGATTCAATTTCGTGGGTAGAGGTTTAGGATAAGTCTAGGACTCTTTTTAGGATGGATATGGACTATTTAATAACTATTTAAACCCTGTCCTAATTATCACTTATTTTTATTCCGAATTTGACTTATTATTTCTCATCCCACGATGGGCTAACTTTATTTGGGCCCAATCTATTAGGTTTGGGTTATTTGAGTAACACATTAATAATTTAGCTTAATGAGTATTGTTTAATTCCCTTTTATTCTAATTAAATTAATTTATCTCATATATTAAATAATATTTTTTTTCTTGATTTTAAAAATCAAGGGTGCTACATCCTCCCCCTCTTAAAAGAATTTGGTCCCCAAATTCATATAATCGTAAGAGGAAGAATGTCTTACTGAATAGATCCGGATAATTTCGTCGCATGGTTGCTTCGGGCTCCCAAGTTGCCTCTTCAACTTTGTGATTCCTCCACAGAATCTTGACCACGGGTATGGACCGATTCCGAAGCTGTTGCATCTTCTTGTCCAAGATCTTCACTGGCCTTTCTTCATAGGTCATATCCTTGTTCAGAGTAATGTCATCATAACTGATTATGTGTGACGGATCATACACGTATTTTCTCAGCATGGATACATGGAAAACATTGTGTACGGTAGAGAACTGGGGAGGTAGTGCTAGTCGGTACGCCACCTCGCCAACTCTATCCAATACTTCAAATGGACCTATGAATCTCGGTCTCAGCTTGCCTTTCATCCCAAACCTTTGAAATCCTCGGGTCGGGGATACTTTTAGCATTACATGATCTCCAGTTTGAAACTATAAGTTTCTCCTTCTCTTATCTGCATAGCTCTTCTGCCTGGACTGAGCTACCTTAATTCTGTCTCTAATAATCTGGATGTCTCTACTGGTATTCTGCACCATGTCTGGTCCCAGCCATTGTTGTTCACCTACTTCATTCCAACAGACTGGTGATCTGCAGCTCCTGCCATACAGTGCTTCGAATGGTGCCATCCTGATGCTGGCCTGATAGCTATTGTTGTAGGCAAATTCTATTAGAGACAGTTGTTCATTCCAATATCCTTCAAAGTCTATGGCACAAGCTCGCAGCATGTCTTCCACTATCTGATTTGTTCTTTCTGTTTGTCCATCCGTTTGTGGGTGGAAAATAGTGCTGAAATTGAGTTTAGTACCCAATGCTGTCTGAAGTCCCTTCCAAAATCTAGATGTGAATCTAGGGTCACGATCTGAGACAATGGATACTGGAACTCCATGTAGTCTGACTATCTCTTTCACATATAAGGCTGCTAGCACGTCTACACTCCAAGTGCTCTTAATGGCAAGGAAATGTGCGGACTTGGTTAAACGGTCCACAATAACCCAAATAGCATCAAGTCCACCGCGAGTTCGGGGTAAACCCATGATGAAATCCATGCCGATGCTTTCCCACTTCCATTTAGGTATGTCCAAGGGTCTAAGTACACCCGCAGGACGCCGATGTTCTGCTTTTACCTGCTGACAAGTGAGGCAGTGCGCGGCATGCTCAGCTACCTCACGCTTCATATTTGGCCACCAAAATGACCTTTTCATATCTTGGTACATCTTGGTTGCATCTGGGTGAATTGTGTACTTGGTCTTGTGGGCTTCGTCCATTAGCTTTCTCTTCAGCTCTTCGTTGTCAGGCACACAAGTCCTGGCTTGGAATAATATCCTTCCATCCTCAGTGATGGAGAAGTCTGGCTTGTCAGCTATAGTTTCCTTTACTCGGATTAGAAATGGATCATTAGCCTGTTGCTCTCTGATCTCGACAAAGATGTCGGGTTGAGCTTTAAGATTAGCCACTATCATCTTATCACTCCTCTTTTCAATATTCAGATCTAGACCGGTGAATTGCTCTAACAATTGCATCTCGCCCATGACTAAACATGATAATGAAGCTACTGACTTTCTGCTAAGTGCATCAGCTACTGCATTACCTTTACTTGGGTGGTATTGGATGTCGAAATCAAAATCCTTTAGGTACTCCAGCCATCTCCGCTGTCGCATGTTGAGCTCCTTCTGAGAAAATAAGTATTTCAAACTCTTGTGGTCGGAGTAGACAATAAATTGCTCCCCGTATAGGTAATGCCTCCAGATCTTGAGTGCAAATACCATAGCCGCTAGCTCCAAGTCATGGACAAGATAGTTAACCTCATGTTGCTTCAATTGCCTTGATGAATAGGCTATCACTTTCTCATTCTGCATTAATACGCAGCCTAGACCGATTCCAGATGCATTAGTGTAGACTGAGAATCCTGCGCCTTCGACTGGTAATGCGAGGACAGGTGCAGATGTCAACAATTGCTTGAGTGTCTGAAAGCTCTTCTCGCATTCCTTGCTCCAGACATATGGGTTTTCCTTCCGCGTAAGACGCATAAGAGGTACAGCTATCTTGGAGAAGTCTTTTATGAACCGTCTGTAATAACCAGCCAGTCCAAGAAAACTTCTTATCTCGGTGACATTGGTCGGCCTTTCCCAGTTCAGCACAGCTTCTACCTTGGAAGGGTCGACAGTGATACCATCCTTGGAAATGACATGGCCTAGGAACGACACCTCCTCGAGCCAGAATTCACACTTGCTCAATTTGGCGTAGAGTGGTTGTCCCGCAAGATTTGCAGAGCGATCCTCAGATGCTCCTCGTGCTCTTCTTGGTCTGGAGTATATGAGAATATCATCAATGTGACGGAACGCCTCGGCCATGCCCGTTAAACCGATAACGTACTTGATCCAAGTCCGCCTCCCGCGAACGGGCGAAGCCTCGCAAGGGAAATCAAACCACAGTCCGTGTAAACATAAAGGAACACACCACATTTTATACATATATCACAGATTGCATAGCCAAATTTCCACAAAAACTAAAAGAAGTACAAGAGCCTGGGGCATACCCCGAGGTACAACTGAAGAAAGTAAACAACTATCTAAACTACACTGCTGAAGTACTACCACAGCTGGAACTACACCGCTGGAGCTACTGACCCTGCACCGTACGGCGCGGCTCGGAGCTGGACGACGGTCGTGAAACGTCCTCCTCACTCTCACCTGTGGGGGTAGGGGTGAGCCTCTCTAGTCACTGGCTCGTAGGGAACTCCCCCCAACACCGAGCAAACCAAAACCACAGGTACGAAGCAGTAAACAATACCAGCAATTTATAGAACAGCTAACAGAATATTAAAGCTGTAAAAGTACTCACCGTCTGCCGACTACGTAAACAACTTTATAATTAAACGGCAAACCAGTACAGGTGTACAAGCTAAAGTAGAGACAGCCAACACGAGCCACGTGAACTGGTTCGCGACACCAGAAACTGACTCGGACAAACTAACACAGGTCTACCTCTCAGTCTCGCAGCCACGGACGAAAGGTCCAGCTGCCGCTCCACGTGAAAAGGTCAAGCAACTGTGGAGACCAACTAAACACCACCACCTGCAGACCACACGGTCACAGGCCCATGCCTGACACCTCCAAAGACCCTGGCCTGGGCTCACTAGAGTGAGGCACTGGAAAAGGACTAGTTGGGGACCAGTGTCGACTACTGGTGTCCGTACCCCCAACTACGAGCGCGCTACAAGTGACTAAAAACAAACTCAAGTGTCACTGTCCCACTGTCGTCTTTCCCTCAGCCGGACATACAACTCAAACACAGAGTGAGGGTGTCCAGGTCAGACGACACAGACCTCGACGGTACAACACAAGTACCGGGACAAAGCCCCGAGCTAACAGCCTGGCTCACAAAGAACCTGGGGCACCAACTGGAGAGGTAACCACGGTAGGCGTCGTACTACTCGCCACGTACACAAAACCACGTGCACGTCACACACAAACCACGTGAAACCTCACGTAAACCACAAGTAACCACGGTCCACTACACGTGAACCCAACTGACTCGCGTAAACAACGCGTAGTCACTAAAGTAACAACTAACTGCATACCTTGTATGCTAAACACGAGAACCAAGTGCACTCAGTGCACCTCATGTTAACACACATGCATTATCGATAAAAGCGTAATCAGCTATTTCTGTTCACACACACAGTGGCGGCAACATCGATTGCCGCTTATAGCAAGTCAACGGCAAGGGACCTGGCCGTTAACATCTTGGCTGAGGAGCTTGGCGACAAGCGATGTTGACGCCAAGTTCTCCGGCCTATACCCTGCAGAAACCCTAATTCGGCTCTGCGGGCTTTCCAACCATTCTAACTACAGAAAAACATACAAATGCAGTTCTTTAGCATGCTAGAACCAATACAACCCATTACAACATGCTTCGTACATTAAACTACTCAAACCACCCATTATCCCCATATGGTGCAACATGATCCGAAAACGCATTATCATGCTGATTCAAGTGGGTTGATCATGTTTTAATGTTTCTACGGAGCTACCAGGGTTCGTCCCCTACCTCAGAACACGCTAGAATCTCCTGCAATCCCCGGTTCACGCCGAGCCCTCCGCGAGCTCCCACGGGAATTGCACCACGCTGCGACGTTTCATCGCGCAATTCGGCAACGCCACGTGTTCTACGATCGTCCAACCACTCTTCGGAACCTGTTAAAAGCTTCAGAGACACGGGGGCAGCAAGCTGGGGCAAGAGGGAGAGAGAGTGAGCTGAGAGAACTGCTCTCGGGTGAGCCTATAACCTGCAGAATTCTCAGGTTGGCGTCAACCCCCATGCCGCCAACAGCAACCGCCACCCTCTGCGTCCACATCTACTGCCGCCAAGTTCATGCAGTCAACGTCCACTACCTGGACGCCAACCAGTCAACGGCCACCCCTGGCCGCCAACTCCAACTGAACAGCAGCAGGTCCTATTTCATTTCAGGACCAACCCTGCTCTTCACCTGCTCAAGCCACACATTCACGCCAGCATTCCACACAACTAACTCACACTGGCCTCACAACGGCCGCCACAACCACAATACACATGATCCGCATAGATCCAAAGGCACGCGACGTTACATTACTATCATCTAAAAAGAAAATTTCGACCTCGAAATTCATACACAACTTAAAGTCAAACAACTAAACACATACACACTTTACAAGTACTATCATCTAAAAAGAAAATACACAAGCTTACTCAAACAGATAGGGATACCCTTTAGCCATTTCCGCGGCCAACTCCCAGGTATCCTCACCACCAACTATTTTCCCATCTCACTTTAACTAGCTCAATTTCTTTATTCTCAGCTTCTTCATCTTTCGATCTGTGATCTGCACCGGATACTCTGGCATAGTCATGTCCGGTCTCAGGTCACCACCTTGATATCTATCTAATTATCTGCTGGATCTTCATACACTTTCTCAACATGGAGACATAAATATCATGCACATCTGCAAAATCAGCTGGCAAATCCAGTCTATAAGCTGCTTCCCCAATCCTTTCTAACACTTGAAAGGTCCCACATATCTCGGACTCAACTTCCCAGACTTGCCAAATCTCATAATACCTTTACTCGGAGAAACTCTCAGAAAAACAAAATCTCCCACCTCAAACTGAAGTGGTCTTCTTCGCACATCTGCATAACTTTTCTGTCTGCTTTGAGCTGCCTGCAATTTTTCTTTAATAAGCTTCACCACTTCGTGGTTTGCTGAATCAATTCAGGACCCACCAATTGCCTTTCTCCCACTTCATGCCAGTTCAATGGGGTTCTACATGGCCTTCCATATAAAGCTTCATACGGTGCCATCCCAAGACTGGAATGATAACTATTATTGTAGGCAAACTCAACCATTCCCAAATGATGCTCCCAACTACCTCCCCAAACTAAACAACAAGCTCGCAACATATCTTCATGTCTGAATAGTCCTCTCTGTCTGACCATCTGTCTGGGGATGATAAGCGGAGCTATATCTCAACTCAGAACCAATTACTTTCTGCAGACTTCTCCAAAAACCAGAAGTAAATCTTGGATCTCTATCAGATACAATAGTCTTCGGAATACCATGCAGTGGAACAATTCTTTCAACATAAATATTTGCCAATCTGTCCACTGTCCAAGACATACTTACTGCCACTAATCTGCATACCTTAGTCAATCTGTCAACAAATACCCATATTCCATTATGCCCGGAACTCGACCTTGGTAAACCTGTCACAAAGTCCATTGCAATATCATCCCATTTCCACTGTGGAATAGGTACGGTTGCAATAGACCTCCAGCTTCTGATGCTCTGCTTTAATCTGCTGACAGATAGCACACCTTGCACAAATTTCGCTATTTCTTTCTTCATATGAGGCCACAAAAATGCTTTCTCAAATCATGGTACATTTTAGTACTACCGGATGAATAGTGTACCTAGATTTATGAGCCTCTTCCAATACTCGCTGCTTCACCTCTCTTTCTGCAGGAACAAACAACCTGCCTCGAAGCCTGACCACACAATTATCATCAATAGAAACTCCTTCCATTTTCACAATTTCAGCTAAACCTGCATCTGCTCTCTGAGCCTCAATAATTTGCCAATACAAAGACGACTCTACAGCACTAGCAGCTAGAATTGCCCGACGCTGACTACTGGGCACATAAAGGATTCTCTGCTACTTCTTCATACAACTTCCATTCTTTAATCATCATCAAATTCATATATGCCTTTCTGCTTAAGGCATCAGCTACAACATTGGCCTTACCCGGGTAAGCCAAACTGAAATCATAATCCTTCAAATACTCAATCCATCTGCGCTGGCGAAGGTCAAATCTTTCTGCGAGAAGATATACTTCAGCTTTTATGATCTGTAAAAATCTCAAATCTCTCGCCATACAGATAATGCCTCCACATTTTCAAAGCAAACACAACTGCTGCCAATTCTAAATCATGAGTGGGGTAATTTTCTTCTGCTGGCTTCAATTGCCTGGACGCATAAGCTATCACTTTACCATGCTGCATAAGCACTGCGCCAAGTCCTCTTCTTGAAGCATCAGTATACAACACAAAACCACCACTCCCTGCCGGTAATGTCAATATAGGTGCTGATGTGAGTCTTTTCTTCAATTCCATAAAACTTCTCTGACATTCACCGGACCACACAAAAGGCACACCCTTTCTAGTCAATCTAGTCATAGGTGCTGCAATCTTAGAAAAATCTTGAATAAAGCGCCTATAATAACCTGCCAACCCCAGAAAACTTCTAATCTCAGTTATTGTCTTAGGCACTCCCCACCTGACACAGCTTCCACTTTACTTGGGTCCACTGCTACTCCTTTAGCTGAGAGAATAACATGACCCAAAAATGAATCTCTTCAACCAAAATTCACACTTACTGAATTTGGCAAACAACTGGTTATCCTTAACAATTGCAGAGTAAACCTCAAATGAGCTGCATGCTCCTCTTCAGATGCTGAATAAATTAGAATATCATCAATAAAGACCACAATGAATTGATCTAAATATGGATGAAAATTCTATTCATCAGATCCATAAAACCTGCAGGAGCATTAGTCAACCCAAAAGGCATTACCACAAACTCAAAGTGACCATATCTGGTTCTGAACGCTGTCTTATCTATATCCTCCTCTTTGATTCTCAACTGATGGTACCGGACCTCAAATCAATCTTAGAAAACACCTTTGCTGATTGCAACTGATCAAATAAATCATCTATCCTCGGCAACGGGTACTTATTCTTGATGGTCACATCATTCAATTTCCTATAATCAATACACATCCGAAAACTTCCATCTTTCTTTTTCACAAATAAAACCGGCGCTCCCCACGGGGAATGACTCGGTCTAATAAAACCTTTTTGCAACAACTCTTCTAATTGCTTTTTCAACTCTTTAAGTTCTGCTGGTGCCATCCGATATGGAGCTTTAGAAATCGGCATGGTACCTGGCAGCAACTCAATGGTAAAGTCCACCTCTCTATGTGGAGCTAAACCGGGCAAATCCTCAGGAAAAACATCAGCAAATTCCCTAACCACGGGAACTGCTTCTACGGCTGACTGGCTTCTACCAAACTTACGAGGCTAAATAGGCCACACACCCATCATTATCAACTTTCTAGCTTTAATTGCATAATTAGAAACTTGAGGTATAAAAAGGCATACCTTGATATTCAAACACTGCACCATTAGGATGACAAAATCTGATCCTTTTTTTTCTGCAATCTAACATTGCTCCATACATTTCAAGCCAATCCATACCCAGAATGATATCATAATCTGACAACTGCAGGGCATACAACCGACCGGCATCTGGTTCCCTTCAATCATAACAGGAGCTTCATCTATATAGCTCGAAGTGAGCAAAAACTCACCTGAAGGAACCTCCACTACTAACTCACAAGACTTCTCTTCTAGAGGATGAGCTATACAATCCAAAAATTCTTCGGAAATAAAAGAATGAGAGGCACCCGAATCAAATAAACTCTTGCTGAATATTATAAAGAGGTAAAGTACCTTCTATCATATTCGACGCCTCTGCCTGGGCTCGGGTGATAGCCATAACCCGGCCTCTTCCTCGCTGCTGCGGTACTCCTCTGCCACGACCTGCCTGTGGCTGCTGGAACTGCTGAGGCTGCTGCTGTGCTGCTGCACACCTCTGCCATAACCATATCTCTTGCATAGGGACAATTGCGGATCAAATGTCCGGCTGATTACAATTATAACATCTATACCCTCGAGGAACAATAGGCTGCCTGGCAGTACTCTGCTGCGACTCCTCCACCTCAGGCCTACCTCGGCCTTGCTGCAGCTGCTGACGACCTCCCCATCCTCTTCCTTTGCCTTTAAATGCTTGCTTTAATTTCTGGCCCCATTTCCCGAAACCAGATGAAGAAGGTCCTGCCGGTGCTTTACCTTTGCTTGCACCTACTGACTGCTGCGGTAGCCGGAAACTACCTGAACCTGACTCACCCGCCTGGCGAGTCCGGATAGACCTCTCCAAAGTAGCTGCCCTCTGCGCTGCTTCTTCCACTGTCTTGCACATGAGAGGTACTATCGCATCCTGCAATTCCACTCTTAATCCTCTGATAAAATACTCACCATCATGTTATTATCTGAAACCACATATGGCATATACCGACTAAGTGCCATAAACCTCATTTGGTACTCTAAAACTGAAGAGTTACCTTGCTGAAGAGTCCGGAATTGCTCTCTTTTTACCTGCTGCACTTGGATCGGAAAGAATGTATCGTTAAATACATCAAGAAATTCCGTCCAAGTGATGGCCTCCTCTGTCCTACCTGCGAAGGTGGTCTGCATCTTCAGTCGCCACCATTCCAGGGCAAAACCCCTCAACTGATAAGCAGCTAATACAACTCTATCTGCTGCCGGACACCTCATAGTCGCAAAAACCCTCTCAATTTCATGAACCCAGTGCTCTGTATATGGATTCGGCCCTCCTGAATAAGTAGGGGCTGCAATCTCAGAAACTTCTCCACCTGCATCACTGGTTCTTCTGCTATCAACACTGGTGGTGGTGGCACAGGTGCTGCAAAAGGTACCTCCACTCTCGGCGGACTGGAGCTACAGGTACAAGCCTCTCCATCCCCAGGTGGCACTGCAACTGGTGGTACGGCGCCTGGTGATCCATCCTCGCCCGAATATCCGTGAGGCTTCCAAAATCTCTCTATCATACGCTGGGTGCTTTCCTCCGGATCATCTCCTCCACCACCCCAATCTCTTCTATCAGCCATCCCAAAAATTCTACACACAACAAAACAACCAAAAAAATCAAAACAACAAATATCAAAAACCAGGGTCCCTACCAGCAGTGTATAAAGACGGAAATAAGGCTATGTATCTTCTATTCCCTTATATTAACACGGACCCTGCTCTGATACCAACTGTGACGGAACGCCTCGGCCAAGCCCGTTAAACCGATAACGTACTTGATGAGTCCGCCTCCCGCGAACGGGCCGAAGCCTCGCAAGGGAAACCAAACCACAGTCCGTGTAAAACAAAGGAACACACCACTTTTATATATATATCACAAGATTACATAGCCAAATTTCCACAAAAACTAAAAAGAAGTACAAGAGCCTGGGGCATACCCCGAGGTACAACTGAGAAAACTAAACAACTATCTAAACTACACTGCTGAAGTACTACACAGCTGGAACTACACGCTGGAGCTACTGACCCTGCACCGCTACGGCGCGGCTCGGAGCTGGACGACGGTCGTGAAACGTCCTCCTCGCTCTCACCTGTGGGGGTAGGGGTGAGCCTCTCTAGTCACTGGCTCAGTAGGGAACTCCCCCCAACACCGAGCAAACCAAAACCACAGGTACAAAAGCAGTAAACAATACCACAATTTATAGAACAGCTAACAGAATATTAAAGCTGTAAAAGTACTCACCGTCTGCCGACTACGTAAAGCAACTTTAATAATTAAACGGCAAACCAATACAGGTGTACAAGCTAAAGTAGAGACAGCCAACACGAGCCACGTGAACTGGTTCGCGACACCAGAAACTGACTCGGACAAACTAACACAGGTCTACCTCTCAGTCTCTCGCAGCCACGGACGAAAGGTCCAGCTGCCGCTCCACGTGAAAAGGTCAAGCAACTATGGAGACCAACTAAACACCACCACCTGCAGACCACACGGTCACAGGCCCATGCCTGACACCTCCAAAGACCCTGGCCTGGGCTCACTAGAGTGAGGCACTGGAAAAGGACTAGTTGGGGACCAGTGTCGACTACTGGTGTCCGTACCCCCAACTACGAGCGCGCTACAAGTGACTAAAAACAAACTCAAGTGTCACTGTCCCACTGTCGTCTTTCCCTCAGCCGGACGTACAACTCAAACACAGAGTGAGGGTGTCCAGGTCAGACGACACAGACCTCGACGGTACAACACAAGTACCGGGACAAAGCCCCGAGCTAACAGCCTGGCTCACAAAGAATCTGGGGCACCCAACTGGAGAGGTAACCACGGTAGGCGTCGTACTACTCGCCACGTACACAAAACCACGTGCACGTCACACACAAACCACGTGAAACCTCACGTAAACCACAAGTAACCACGGTCCACTACACGTGAACCCAACTGACTCGCGTAAACAACGCGCAGTCACTAAAGTAAACAACTAACTGCATACCTTGTATGCTAAACACGAGAACCAAGTGCACTCAGTGCACCTCATGTGTAACACACATGCATTATCGATAAAAGCCGTAATCAGCTATTTCTGTTCACAACATGCTGGCGGCAACATCGATTGCCGCTTATAGCAAGTCAACGGCAAGGGACCTGGCCGTTAACATCTTGGCTAGGGAGCTTGGCGACAAGCGATGTTGACGCCAAGTTCTCCGGCCTATACCCTGTAGAAACCCTAATCTGGCTCTGGGCTTTCAACCATTCTAACTACAGAAAAACATACAAATGCAGTTCCTTAGCATGCTAGAACCCAATACAACCCATTACAACATGCTTCGTACATTAAACTACTCAAACCACCCATTATCCCCGTATGGTGCAACATGATCCGAAAAGCATTATCATGCTGATTCAAGTGGGTTTATCATGTTTTAATGTTTCTACGGAGCTACCAGGGTTCGTCCCCTACCTCAGAACACGCTAGAATCTCCTGCAATCCCTCGGTTCACGCCGAGCCCTCCGCGAGCTCCCACGGGAATTGCACCACGCTGTGACGTTTCCTCGCGCAATTCGGCAATGCCACGCGTTCTACGATCGTCCAACCACTCTTCGGAACCTATTTAAAGCTTCAGAGACACGGGGGCAGCAAGCTGGGGCAAGAGAGAGGAGAGAGAGTGAGCTGAGAGAACTGCTCTGGGTGAGCCTATAACCTGCAGAATTCTCAGGTTGGCGTCAACCCCCATGCCGCCAACAGCAACCGCCACCCTCTGCGTCCACATCTACTGCCGCCAAGTTCATGCAGTCAACGTCCACTAACCTGGACGCCAACTAGTCAACGGCCACCCCTGGCCGCCAACTCCAACTGAACAGCAGCAGGTCCTATTTCATTTCAGGACCAACCCTGCTCTTCACCTGCTCAAGCCACACATTCACGCCACGCATTCCACACAACTAACTCACACTGGCCTCACAACGGCCGCCACAACCACAATACACATGATCCGCATGGATCTGAAAAACACGCGACGTTACAATCAATGAATACCACGACGAACTGGTCGAGGTAGGGCCGGTAGATGCTATTCATTAATTGCATAAAAGCTGCAGGAGCATTGGTTAGTCCAAAAGGCATGACTACAAATTCGTAATGACCGTACCTACTCCTGAAAGCTGTCTTGTAGATATCTGCATCTTTAATCCTCATTTGATGATATCCCGATCTAAGGTCAATCTTAGAAAAGTACTTTGCTCCTGATATCTGATCAAATAGTTCATCGACACGCGGCAGAGGGTACTAGTTCTTGATAGTGAGATTGTTCAACTGCCTGTAATCGATGCATAACCTCATGGATCCATCCTTCTTCTTGACGAACAGCACTGGTGCTCCCCAAGGAGAAGTACTTGGCCTAATGAAACCCTTTTCTAGAAGTTCCATCAGTTGCTCTTTCAACTCTTTTAATTCAGCGGGGGACATCCTGTAGGGTTGCCGTGAAACGGTGTAGCTCCAGGTACGAGATCAATTGAGAAATTTACATCTCTCTCGGGTGGAATGCCTGGCAGCTCATCGGGAAACACGTCTGGATATTCTTGCACTATATGAATGTCTGATATCTTGGTTGCTTTCTTCTCAACTACAATTGCCGCGAGAAATGCCACACAACCCTTTCTTATCATGTTTTGTGCCTTTATGGCAGAGACGAGAGACAAGTGCCTCTTGTGTCTACATCCTGTGAAGATCAGCTTAGGGAATTCACTAAACGAAATCTTCCCTCTTCTACAATCCACGATAGCCCCATACGTGGATAGCCAATCGGCTCCCAGAATGACATCGTAGCCCTCCATGGGCATACAGATCAAGTCAGCTCTTAGATTGAGTTCACCAACCTTAACATCAGCTAATGGAAAATATTTATTCATTGAGCCCTTTCTCCTAGTGGTGTTGTGACAGGTAATTCAATGTCATGGATGTAGGTTTCTCATTTAGGGTATCAGCAAATGCTTGTGATATGAACGAATGCGTTGCGCCAGTATCAAACAAAACAAATGCTGAATGAGAAAAGACCGGTAGTGTACCTTCCACAACTCCACCTTCCTCGGTGGTGTCCTGTAACGCCCCGCTCTGGCCCGGTACGGCCATACCGACCCACGTCGGACAAGAGGGAGATGTTACTGGGGAAACGACCCCATCAGTGTCGAACATCAGGGTGGAATATCTCATGACGAATGGAAATAGAATGAGCGGAAGCAATATTACCATCAACTTTTATATTTACATCTCATATCAAAGGAACTGATTAGTATATAACAAAATGAATGTTGCCCATATCTGAACTAGTACATTTATAGGGTTTAACATTACATTTCTCCTTCCCAGCTATAATATCATCAATTCGCAATCCGAACCAAGTCTTGCCAAATCCTCTTCTAGAACCTAAGCTTCACCTGAATATTAGCAAGAGTGAATCTATAGAACAGACTCAGCAAGTAATTAGGAATTCCAAACTCACAACCTACACTATAACATATTTTGAAAAAAACATGGTGATATATTTATATATCCAATGATAGAATCAGTAGTGGTAGAGGTAACAATAACAGGAATAGTAATAGTTATAATGAGAATAGTATTGGCAATAGTGACGATAATAGTAATAGAAATAGTAACGGTAGAAACAATGGTGGTGACAATAGTGGTTAATGGTAACAATAGGAGTAATGGAAATGGCGGTAGAAATAATGGTAGTAACAATAGTGGTTAATGGTAACAATAGGAGTAATGGAAATGGCGGTAGAAATAATGGTAGTAACAATAGTGGTTAATGGTAACAATAGGAGTAATATAAATGGAGGTAGTAGTGCTGCTCACATATAGTATACAATCGAATACCAGACATGCAGGATTCTAGAGGTGGCCCCCACAGGTTCAAGAGGTGGCTCCCATTATGTAGCACTTTGCGCCATTATGGCCTCAAGAGGTGGCTCCCATAGCGTAGCACTTTGTCCTGTGTGGCACTTAGTTCCTACACTTCTGGCTAGGCAAGGCAGTAGCAGTGGCAATAGCAGTGGCAGTGACAGTAGCAATAGCAGTGGCAGTGACAATAGAAATAATGGTAGTAACAATAGTGGTTAATGGTAACAATAGGAGTAATAGAAATGGCGGTAGTACTGCTGCTCACATATAGTACACAATCGAACACCAGGCATGCAGGATTCTAGAGGTGGCCCCCACATGTTCAAGAGGTGGCTCCCACTATGTAGCACTTTGCGCCATTATGACCTCAAGAGGTGGCTCCCATAGCGTAGCACTTTTCCCTGTGTGGCACTTAGTTCCTACACTTCTGGCTAGCCAAGGCAGTAGCAGTGGCAATATCAGTGGCAGTGATAGTAGAAATAATGGTAGTAACAATAGTGGTTAATGGTAACAATAGTAGTAATGGAAATGGCGGTAGTAGTGCTGCTCACATATAGTATACAATCGAACACCAGACATGCAGGATTCTAGAGGTGGCCCCCACAGGTTCAAGAGGTGGCTCCCATTATGTAGCACTTTGCGCCATTATGGCCTCAAGAGGTGGCTCCCATAGCGTAGCACTTTGTCCTGTGTGGCACTTAGTTCCTACACTTCTGGCTAGGCAAGGTAGTAGCAGTGGCAATAACAGTGGCAGTGACAGTAGCAATAGTAGTGGCAGTGACAGTAGTAGTAGCAATAGCAGTGGTAGTGACAGTAGAAATAATGGTAGTAACAATAGTGGTTAATGGTAATAATAGGAGTAATGGAAATGGCGGTAGTAGTGCTGCTCACATATAGTATACAATCGAACACCAGACATGCAGGATTCTAGAGGTGACCCCCACAGGTTCAAGAGGTGGCTCCCATTATGTAGCACTTTGCGCCATTATGGCCTCAAGAGGTGGCTCCCATAGCGTAGCACTTTGTCCTGTGTGGCACTTAGTTCCTACACTCTTCAGGCTAGGAGCAGTAGCAGTGGCAATAGCAGTGGCAGTGACAGTAGCAATAGCAGTGGCAGTGACAGTAGAAATAATGGTAGTAACAATAGTGGTTAATGGTAACAATAGGAGTAATAGAAATGGCGGTAGTACTGCTGCTCACATATAGTACACAATCGAACACCAGGCATGCAGGATTCTAGAGGTGGCCCCCACATGTTCAAGAGGTGGCTCCCACTATGTAGCACTTTGCGCCATTATGGCCTCAAGAGGTGGCTTCCATAGCGTAGCACTTTGCCCTGTGTGGCACTTAGTTCCTACACTTCTGGCTAGCCAAGGCAGTAGCAGTGGCAATATCAGTGGCAGTGATAGTAGAAATAATGGTAGTAACAATAGTGGTTAATGGTAACAATAGGAGTAATGGAAATGGCGGTAGTAGTGCTGCTCACATATAGTATACAATCGAACACTAGACATGTAGGATTCTAGAGGTGGCCCCCACAGGTTCAAGAGGTGGCTCCCATTATGTAGCACTTTGCGCCATTATGGCCTCAAGAGGTGGCTCCCATAGCGTAGCACTTTGTCCTGTGTGGCACTTAGTTCCTACACTTCTGGCTAGGCAAGGCAGTAGCAGTGGCAATAGCAGTGGCAGTGACAGTAGTAGTAGCAATAGCAGTCGTAGTGACAGTAGAAATAATGGAAGTAACAATAGTGGTTAATGGTAACAATAGGAGTAATGGAAATGGCGGTAGTAGTGCTGCTCACATATAGTATACAATCGAACACCAGACATGCAGGATTCTAGAGGTGGCCCCCACAGGTTCAAGAGGTGGCTCCCATTATGTAGCACTTTGCACCATTATAGCCTCAAGAGGTGGCTCCCATAGCGTAGCACTTTGTCCTGTGTGGCACTTAGTTCCTACACTTCTGGCTATGCAAAGCAGTAGCAGTGGCAATAGCAGTGGCAGTGACAGTAGCAATAGCAGTGGTAGTGACAGTAGTAGTGTTAAGCCGGACACATTGCCCTAACTATCAATAGAAGGCCAGTCAGACGGTACACTATCACCTAGGCAAATGAGTGATAGGTCTTGGTTACATCAGAACCGGGAGAAGCTCTCTCCACCATATACCAGTGGTACTTGTCCACCTCCAGGATTTCCCCCCCGTTGCCCTCGGGGTCTTGTACAATAGTGAACTTTCCTGTAGGGGCATTTCTACAGTACGGCTCCAGATACTTCCTATGACGGCAGTGTCTGTTTCAAACCAGACACAGTGCCCAAACCGTAGTAGGAAGTCAAATATGAGCTTTCCCATAGGGGCATTTCTATAGTACGGCTCCAATAGAACCCCTATGATAGCATTGTCTATTTGGCTAACCACAACAATGATGGCAGTGACGGTATTGGTAAGAGAAATGATAATGATGTTGGTAAACAATAATAGTAGTAGTTTCTAAAGGTAGCAATAATGGTAACCGTGACAGTAGACGGTACACATGGATAGTAACAAGGATGATGACAGTACCAATAATTTAGATATGTTCTTTATCATATAAATAGATGCAAAACTCATTAAAATCAATAGAACTAGATAATATGATTGTGAATCAAAAAGTCCTAATCACTTGCCTCTTGCATGTCAAACCAATAACGAATTAAGTTGAAGCCCGCCTTCAATATAATGCGCTTCCTTTATTATATCACCCTAATATGCGTCGGTGGGTGCCTCCAGAGCACAGATCCTATTAAGCAGAACCTTCAGAGCATGGATCCTACGAGAAGAACCTCCACAGCATGGATTCTATGTGTAGAACCTCAGAGCATGGATCCTACGAGCATAACATCTAGAGCACGGATCCTATGACCAGAATCTCTAGAGCATAGATCCTACAAGTAGAACCTTTAGAGTCCGGATCCTACGAGCAGAACCTCCTACTGAGCATGAAGAGGAGAACCCATGCTCCCCCTTTCTAGCTCTTGGCCGCCCCCTCTCCTCTTTCCTCTCTATTGCTATGGATGGTGGAATGAGAAGAGAGGAGAGAACCCCTCCTATTTATAGGCTTTAGAGCCCCTAGGATGGTGCCACCTCTTCACCTTTCAATGGCCAAGATGGTGACACTTGTCACCCTCTCCTCCATGCATTTCTAAGTGGCCACCAACCCCACACTTGTCAACACCATAACCATCCACATCTCACCTCTCTTTTGATGACACCTCTCATTCTTCTAGAAGCTTCCATTACATAGGATGGTGACACTTGTCATCATCTCATCCAAACATATTTAAGTGGCCACCAACCCCACAACTTGTCAACACCATAAGCATCCACATCTCACCTCTCTTTGAAGACACCTATCATTCTTTTAGAAGCTTCCATTACATAGGATGGTGACACTTGTCATCATCTCATCCAAACATATTAAGTGGCCACCAACCCTACACTTGTCAACACCATAAGCATCCACATCTCACCTCTCTTTTGAAGACACCTATCATTCTTCTAGAAGCTTCCATTACATAGGATGGTGACACTTGTCATCATCTCATTTAACCTTATCTTATCATGCCACTATACCTTCTCTATGAATTATTTGCTTATATGCCCAATTTGTATGCATATATACCATTCCAACTCATATGAGAGTAATTCTCAAAAATGGATTCGAACTGAGGATTTGAAAGTAGTTTTGGGAACTTATAAATTTAAGATAAGACCCTATGAAATTGGTCAATGATTACTTAAACCCTAACTTTTTATAATTATGTTCATACCTTTTTTATTATAGATATACACAATTATTACATTTATACTTTCTTGGTATTTACATATACTTTTCCTCAAAAATTAGAAGTTAACTAAATATATTATGGTGAGATACGTACGGTTTTACCGTAGCGGTGAAAATCCCAAACTGAAGAGTACGGTGATGCCGATATAAAGCAAAAACAATTCTAGCAAAATTGTATACGAAAATCCGGGGCATCACATGTCCACTTCTTGCAGGGCTTGGAGTCTACCTGGCTTCTTTTGTCCTGCAGGACGCTTCTCGTTCTCCCTCAGTAACGGGCATTCAGGGATCCGATGCTTTCGGCTCCCACAACGAAGGCATGCACCTGCCTTCCTCCAGCATTCTTCTGTCGTGTGACCAAGCTTGTCATAGTGTTTGCATCTGGGCTTGTTGTTCGGAGCAGTAGTGGTGGGGACTTTGGGCTTCCGCTCCTGGCTTGGCCCGTCAGTGATACTTAACGGCCTTTTCTTGCCATTAGTAGGCTTGCTCGATACTCCAGAAGTTTGCTCTTTCCTGAACATTCTACCCTTGATGCGCTCAGTGAGTTCAGTCGCATCTTCCAGGCATTGTGCTCTCCTGACCATCTCTGGGTAGGTCTGAATATCAAATGGTGCCAGCTGTGTAATATATGCGGGTCTAAGCCCGTTGAGGAATCTCTTCGCCTTCATCCTCTGGGTACCAACAGATGATTGCGTAGCGCGCCAATCGAGAGAACTGTGCCTCATATTCAGCAGCCGTCAGGTTTCTCTGTTTCAGAGCGGCGAACTCGGCGGCTTTCCTTTCTTGAACTCTTTCTGAAAATATTTGGAGTTGAATTGCTCCTTAAACTCATTCCATGTAAACTGAGCATCTGCCCGTGTGGCCTCAATGGACTCCCACCACGCACGGGCATCCCTTTTAAGCTGGAATGTGGCAAGTAAAAGCTTATCTCCATCCGCGCATTGCATAACGCAAAAAATACGCTCAATCTCCTTGAGCCAGTTCTCGGCCTCATCAGGGTTTGTGGTACCACTGAATTGAGGCGGATTCAGGTTACAGAAATTTCTATGTAAATCACCAGCTGCTCGGTTGTTGTTATTATTGTTGTTGACTCCAGCAGCCTGAAGTATAGCTTGAGTGAGCTGCTGAATCGTGTGTTGCATATCACGGAGTTGAGCACGCTCCGCTGCCATTGTTGATGTTAAGTTCCTTCAAAAGAGAATTTAAAATGTAAGTCGTTGGGTTTGCACTAAGTTTGTGCGTGTGTGTATCCATTTTATCTTATTACCCACGGTTCTACCCATCTCTCATGATGACCAAACTTTTCACATAAAATTAATTCACTTATTTATATATTAATTTTGATGATTAATAAAACAATACTAATGAATTACTTGAGCCTTGAGGACAGGAAATAAAAGTAAAAGGAAGTTCAAGACAATCAGGTAAAACTCTCACTTCATATTTTTCCAAGTCATTACATCGACTTCATCATACACGATAACGATTTGCTAAGACATCGGTTTCTTTGTAAATTATAAGACTTGCTAAGTCGTCGCAAAGATTCTTAAGTGGTCATAACGATTTCTTAAGACCTCGTAACGATTTGCTCGTCGCAACGATTTTAAGTTGTCATAACGATTTCTTAAGACCTCATAACGATTTGCTCGTCGCAACGATTTTTAAGTTGTCATTACGATTTCTTAAAACCTCATAACGATTTGCTCGTCGCAACGATCTCTTAAGTTGTCATAACGATTTCTTAAGACCTCGTACGATTGCTCGTCGCAACGATTTCTAAGTTGTCATAACGATTTCTTAAGACCTCGTAACGATTGTTTGCTCGTCACAACGATTTCTTAAGTTGTCATAATGATTTCTTAAGACCTCGTAACGATTTGCTCGTCGCAACGATTTCTGTATTGTTCATAACGATTTCCGGATTGTTCATAACGATTTGCTTACCACAACGATTTCTTAAGTGTTCACATCGATTTTTGTAGAACTCATAACGATTTCTGTATTGTTCATAACGACTTCTGTATTGCTCATAACGATTGCTTACCAAAACGATTTCTTTAGTGATCACATCGATTTCTGTAGAATTCATAACGAATTCCTTCTTGATCACAATGATTTGCTTACAGTAATGATTTGGTAAGTAATCACATCGATTTCATAAGTGCTTATAACGATTTCATTATTATGATTCAATGATGCTCTGTCATAACGATTTGCCTACCAACTGATAACGATTTCATAAGTCATAAAGGCATCGGCTTTGTTCATATCGATTTGATTGTTATTTCAATATAATACTCTTAATATGCGTTGAATAGTCAAAGTCGTATCTCATCTGTTTGACTGCTATGCATTCAATGTACTCTGAACGTATCTCTCATGCATGCAGACGATATCTTCCACTATTGTGCTATTCTGTCTTCATCTTTATTTTGACAGAAAGGAGCTTTGCTAAAATTAGCAATATCTTTTCCAACTGTGACTAACAATCAACGACAGCCCTAGTTGTCTCCTATTTATTATTGATATGGTTGCAGATACCTGACAAGATTTATCTGAACAAACGTTGGACACAAAAGATACAAGATATCAGAATATTTCTTTGGCATGTACTAAAGGATAAAAGACTGAAGATCAGAAGCTTCCTTGCAGACCAGTCTAACGTACACCAGAATGAGAGACAACGGATCTTTAACGTTCAAATTTCAAGTAGAAGCTTAAATACAAGACTACAAGACTGTGAAGACAGACTTTTTGAACAGAACAACATTCTGTGATAGAGAATTGCCAATCCTTCAAGTCTTTAGTAGTTCAAACAAGAGCGAAGCACTCCTTCCAATAGATCTTAGTTCTTTAGCTCTCTGTGTTGAAAAAGAAATTCCTGTGAGAGCCAGTGAAGTCTTTTGAGAGAAACCAGTGTCAAAATCCTTTCTCTCTCGAGGCTTGTTTGCTTCAGATTGTAGCTGTTTGAGCTAGTTCCTGAAGCCTGTTCTTGTGCCTACTTTTATTAGTTTTTATTCCCTTCGGTTGTGAAGAAAGACCTGGTGGTATCCAGGGAGGGTTTATTCCCTTCTGTGTGAAGGAAGACCTGGTGGTATCCAGGGTGGTTTTATTCCCTTCGGTTGTGAAGGAAGACCTGGTGGTATCCAGGGCGGGTTTATTCCCTTCTGTGTGAAGGAAGACCTGGTGGTATCCAGGGTGGTTGTATTCCCTTCAGATTGAAGGAAGACCAGTTGAGGCTGGGTGTAAGGATCCGTGAGGGGGATAGTACCCTTGATAGTGATATCCTGAGGTATTGCTCAGGGACTGGACGTAGGTCTCCTGTGGAAAGGAGTTCCGAACCAGGGTAAAATCCTTGTGTCTTGTGGCTGTGTTTTTGTGCGCTTGCTATTTTCATTCACTCTAACTCTAAACTTCGTTTAAATTGTTGTGTAATCTTTTAGTGAACATGTATCAATCTAAGATTAAAATTTTAATAACCCATTCACCCCCTCTGGGCTAGCTAGCTGGGCAACAAGTGGGTCAGAGCAAGTCTCTTCGATAAAGAAGAAGATCCAACGATCTGTAGAGTAAAGATCCATGGCAGCCGAGGGTAACTTTGAAGGTCAGTCAGTCAACAGACCTCCTTTGTTTGATGGAGAAGATTATACCTATTGGAAGACAAGAATTGAGTACTTTATACAAGGCCACGATTACATGATATGGTCCATTATATAAGAAGGCAATCTTCTAGTCACCAATGCAAAGGCTCAGTGGACAGATGAAGACAGAAGAAGAATCTCCTTAAATTGCAAAGCCAAGAGCATCCTGTGCTGTGCCCTCAGCAAGAAAGAATTCAACAGAGTTTCAGCCTGCAAATCCGCAATGAAAATGTGGGAAAAGCTCAGGATTACCTATGAAGGGACAGACAAGATAAAGGAGACAAGAATCGACATTCTTGTGACTCAATATGAAAGATTCCAGATGCAGTCAGGTGAATCTATAACCCAAATGTTTAGTAGATTCACAGATATCACAAATGGGTTAGCTGGATTAGGAAAAGTTATGCTGTACCAGATATGGTCAGGAAATCCTCAGATCTCTGCCATCCTCATGGACTCCAAAGGTAACAGCCATTGAGGAAGCCAATGATCTAAAACTAATGTCATTGGAGAAGTTATAGGATCCCTCATGGCTCATGAGATAAATATGGAGAGATTAGGAGAATCCTCCAGCAGAAAGAAGCAATCAAACCCTCTCAAGGCCAATGAAGATATATCAGAAGAATCACTGGACAACAGTGAAAGCAGTAAGGACAGTGATGATGAAGAAGCAATGCTGTCTCGAAGACTTCAAAGAATTCTAGCAAAGAAGAAGAAGCTCCAGTCTGGGAGAAGATTTTTTAAGAAAAATAAAGATTTCAGAAAACCAGAAGTAAAGGATTCGAAGAAAGGAGAATGATCTGCTATGAATGCAAGAAGCCTGGACACATCAAGGCAGATTGTCCAATGCTTAAGAAGAATGATCACAAGAAGAAGGATACTTCAGAAAATTCAAGAAGTATAAAAAGAAGGCAATGGCAGCTGCTTGGGAGAACAGCAGTGACTCAGACAGTGAGTCAAGCTCAAGCAGTGATGGAGAAGAACAACCTGGCTCTCATGGCCAATACCGAAGAAAAGGTAACTTCTGACTCTTCCTTTGATTCCTGTAATGATTCAGATTCTGATAATCTAGAAAGTGCCTTTAATGAACTTTATGATAAATATAAAGAAGTATCTAAATTACTTAAAGTTAGTAAGAAAAATGTAATCTGTTTAGAAAACACTAATTCAGATCTAAAAACAGAAAACGAAGAATTAGAGAAATAATAACTGAACTTAAAAGAAGAAATGAGTTGTTATGTGAAGACCTAAAAACTAAAAATAAACAAATAACAAAATTGGAAAACAGGAAAGCACAGATGAATTAAGAAAACAAATTAAAAACTTAAATGAAGAAAATGGTAAACTATCAAGCACCTAGAGAATTTACTAATGGTAAAAACTCTCTAATATAAAAGGTGCTAGAAGAACAGTAAGAAGAAAAATGGGTTAGGATATACACCCCCAGAAAATGAAGAAACCATAGTCTACCCTAAAACATATCCAACACCAAAGTTTATACCTGAACAAAATATAGCATATAAAGCTGAGTTCAAGTATATAGAAAAGGTAACAAAATTATCCTGCTGTGAGCACTGCAACAAATTAGGACATATCGCAATAACATGCCCAACAAACACAAAAAATGGATAATAAAAGTAAAATTAATGATACTAACCCATCAGGACCAAAAAAGAACTTGGGTACCTAAAACTTAATGTTTAAATTTCAGGGAACTAAAAGCATCCAAATGGTACTTGGATAGTGGATGCTCAAGACACATGTCAGGAAACCAGAAGTTTTTGTCAATCTCCAAGCTGAAGAGGGAACAGTCACCTATGGAGACAATGGAAAAGGCACAGTGATAGGAAGTGGGTCAGTGAACAACAAAGGAAAATCATTATTGAAGATGTGTTGCTGGTCAAAGGATTAAAGCACAATCTCATTAGCATCAGCCAATTGTGTGACAAAGGCCATCAGATTCAGTTCCAAGAATCAAAATACAACATATTAAAGGATGGAGCAGTCATCCTTGAAGCATATAGAGAAAGAAATTTGCATGTACTCTATCTTGAGGAACTCAGGGATCAAGATGTCTGTTTGACAGCCAGCAAAGATCAATCAACTGAGTTGTGGCACAGAAGACTGGACACTGCAGTTTGGATGGATTGAACAAGCTCAGAAAAAGAATCTAGTGGAAGGACTGCCAAAGGTCAACACAAAAATGGATAGTATCTGCAGACCTTGTGCAAGAGGAAGCACACTAAGAACTCTTTCAAATCAAAGACAGTAGTGACCACCTCAAAGCCGTTAGAACTACTTCACATGGATCTATTTGGGCCAATGAGGACTACCAGTCTTGGAGGAAAGAATTTTGGATTTGTCATAGTGGATGATTACTCAAGATTCACTTGGGTATCCTTTCTAGAGCACAAAGATGACACCTTTGATAATTTTGTCAGCTTCAGCAAGAAAGTTCAGAAAGATCAGAAGTTCACCATTATCTCTATCCGATCAGATCATGGTGGTGAATTTCAAAATGAAAAGTTTGCTAAGTTCTGTGATGACCAAGGAATTGAGCACAACTTCTCAGCACCAAGGACACCTCAACAGAATGGAATTGCTGA
This sequence comes from Colocasia esculenta, assembly GCA_014218235.1. Taxonomy (NCBI): domain Eukaryota; kingdom Viridiplantae; phylum Streptophyta; class Magnoliopsida; order Alismatales; family Araceae; genus Colocasia; species Colocasia esculenta. Next base: position 13,670,294 of record CM024761.1, read on the forward strand.
GAGGAAAAATAGAACTCTTTTGGATATGGCAAGGACAATGTTATCAGAATATGACTTGCCAAGATATTTTTGGGCCGAAGCCATCAACACTGCAAGCTACATCATTAATAGGGTAATGATCAGGCAATTCTGAAGAAGACTGCTTATGAACTCTACAAGGGAAAGAAACCCAAGATCAGTCACTTCAAATATTTGGATGTCCTTGTTTCATCCATAACAATGGAAAAAGGGGCATTGGTAAGTTAGATGTCAAATCAGATGAAGGCATCTTTATGAGGTACACTTCTAAACCCAAAGGTTATAGAGTTTTCAATAAACGCTCATTGTTAATTGAACAAACTGTGCATGTTATCTTTGATGAATCTAACCCTTCCTTGAAAAAGGAGGAAATTAGTGACATTGATGATGCAGATGACTTGTCCGAAAAATTAAAGAATACCTCAATTGAGGACAAGGAAGATCCACCTCTGGAAGAACTGCAGCAAACTGAAATTCAACATGCAAATCTTCCAAAGAATGGAGACATAAGAAAGATCACCCTCTTGAGAACATTATTGGTGATCCATCCGTAGGGGTAAGACAAGAGGTAATGTAATTCTTTGTGATTATTTAGTCTTTGTTTCTCAAATAGAGCCTAGACAGTCAATGAAGCTTTAACTGATGAATCTTGGATAATAGCCATGCAAGATGAACTAAATCAGTTCAAGAGAAACAAGTATGGTCACTTGTTCCTAGACCATCCAATCATTCAGTTATTGCACCAAGTGGGTGTTCAGAAATAAACTGGATGAGTCTGGAGTAATCTTAAGAAACAAGGCCACTGGTAGCTCAAGGCTATTCCCAAGAGGAAGGCATAGATTTCGATGAAACCTATGCACCTGTGGCTAGACTTGAGGCTATTAGAATTTTACTTGCTTATGCATCTGCATTAGATTTAAAATTGTTTCAAATGGATGTCAAATCTGTCTTTTTTAAATGGTTTTATCAATGAGGAAGTGTATGTTGAACAACCTCCAGGTTTTGGTGACACCGAATTTCCAAATCATGTATTTAAACTCCATAAGACTTTATATGGTTTAAAGCAAGCACATAGAGCCTGGTATGAAAGGCTCAGTACGTTCTTATTAGATCATGGTTTCACTAGAGGTCAAATAGATATTACATTATTTATAAAATCTAAAGTCAAAAATATACTACTTGTGCAAATATATGTAGATGATATTATTTTTAGATCTACTGATGAATCTCTTTATAAGTACTTTGAAAAGCTAATGCAGGGAGAAGTTGAAATGAGTATGATGGGGGAGCTAAACTACTTCCTTGGATTGCAAATCAAGCAAGGGAAGGAAGGCACCCACATCTGTCAAGCCAAGTACACCAAAGAACTGTTAAAAATTTTTGGATTTGAAGGTGCAAAGCCATTGTCAACGCCAATAAGCACATCAACCAGAATGGACAGTGATCAAAATGCTGAAGCTGAATATGTTGCTGCTGGAAGTTGCTGCACACAACTCCTATGGATAAAGCAACAACTTGAGGATTTCGGCATACATATCAAGTCAATTCCACTACTGTGTGATAACAAGTGCCATAAACCTCACCAAGAATCCAGTGCAACACTCAATGACTAAACACATTGAGGTTAGATATCATTTCAATTCGAGATCATGTAGCTAGTGGTAATTTAGAAATTTCTTTTATAGATACAAATGGTCAATTGGCAGATATCTTCACAAAAGCCCTACCTGAAGAGAGATTTACATCTCTTAGAAGGGAATTAGGGATGTACAATTTGTGAAAAGATTTCTGTATTTAAATTGGCATATAATTTTTTCAGATTATAATGAAATTTTTTCTCTCTCTCTGGCATTAAGCAAAACTCAGCTTATTCACCTTATTTGACCGCTATTGCGTTAAAAGTAGTTTGACTCGTCAAACTCCTTTTGTCGCTTTCTGCCGTTACCCTTTTTGGCGCCTCCTTTTTCGATAAAGTATTATTAATTAGTCAAATTGTTGTGGGAACGATTCATCTCCCACCTTTACCCTTCTCCTTTATCTGTTCGCCCAAAGCCGATGCCCTAACGATTCCGGCATCGACTCTCCGCAAGATTTGAAGCCTTCTCTTCTTCCCGCGAAGAATCCCTTGAGGGCTTCCATCCCTTCCATCATCTCCCTCCTCCAGAACCTTTTCTCCACTCTACCCATGGCCGCTCCAGCAATCTCCGGAAGTGTAGGGGGCTACAGTGCTGAGTATTTGTCCCCTGAGCAGCAGGAAAGGTTTACATTCGTCAAGACAAAGTTTGCGGAAATAAAGCAGTGGATGTATCAAATCTAGAGAAGAATGGCATGAGCAGTATAGTAGAAACATTGAGAAGGATGCAATGGATGGATATTGCCACCTTCACCGAGGTAAGCTATCCCGACCTGGTGAAAGCATTTTATGTTTGTCTAAGGTCAGAGGCGGATGGGTCCCTTGTCTCATCTGTAAAGGGTATCCAAATTAAAGTAGATCATGAGCTTCTGCACATGTTGTTTGGGGTGAAGACTTCTGGACACAGTGGAGTTCACACAGTGAACGATCAAGCTAAGGGTCTTGGCATTATAGGTCCAGGTTTCAGGCTGAGAGACGGGAAATTAGATATAATTAGATGACCGCATTCAACCGTCTACTTCATTTTATTATCTGCCAAATCATGGTTCCCCGCAGTGCCACCTTCTCAACTTGTACCAGGGCAGATTCGGATATGATGTTCTGGGTAATCCAGCAAAAGAGATTAACATGGCCGAAGTCATGATGGAGAGAATGAAGTTTGCCCATGATCAAATCTGGGATACAAAGAGCAGGTTGAATATCTCATTGCCCTATGCTCATCTTCTTACCAAGATATTCAAACATTTTGGAGTAAATCTATCTGGGGCAGTTGTGGAAAAGATGGGCCAGTCTATAAGGTCCAGAAACCTAAAGAAAAGTGGATTCTCAGTACAGAATGGGACATGGACCAAGACCTCTGTGGCAGAGGGAGAGGCCATCATCAGAGATGTCCCCGAAATTCCAGAAGAAGTAGCAGATCCCCATCAGAATTAGAGGTAGAATCAGTAGCAGTAGAACAAGCAGCAGCAGAACCTGCAGTGGAAGAACAAGCACACTTCAGGATCACCTGTTATGGAGGTTGACTCTCATCCTCCAGAAACTCCAATGGAAGAAGCAGTAGCAGGTGTGGCAGATCCCTTGCCCACCTCCAGAGTTGCCTCTATTCTAAGAGAAGTGTTGGATTCCTTTCCTTCCACCTCAGTCACTTTAGAAATAGGTGGACTTACAGAGACAGAAGCTATGGCACCAGGCCATATTGAAAGATCAATGCAGAAAATATTATTTCTGAGAGCCAACAGTTGCGCAAAGGGAAGTAGTGATGGATGAAGCTCCTACTGAGGGGGAGCAAATTGCAAGTGTGTCTCAAGTATCTACTTCTGTGGCCGAGGGTCACATTGAAATGGAGGAAGCTCCTAGCCAAGTGGAGCCAATTGGAAGCGAGCCTCAAATGTCAGAATCAATGGCAGAAGGCCACAGTGAGGACATTGTTTTGGAAGAAGCTCCCACTCTGGAGAACAGAAAATGTTGTAAATCTGCTCCTATTCAGGGGGAGCAAGAGCTTGGTACAGAAGAAGCACCATCACAGGGGGAGCCCATTGAAAATGCCCCTGTAATAAAGGACCTACTACAAGTCTTGGTGAATTTGAAGAATCAGTACTCAGAGAAAAATAAAGAGAGTGGTTCACAGAAGGCAAGGAAAGGGCCACAGGAAAGTAAACTTGAAGCCTGTTATGAAATACTAAAGGCTCAAGGAGATATATTATCATCAGTTCAATCCAGTGTCCAGGCATTTTTGCCAGTCAAGCTACACCACTTCTGAACTGTCTTCAGTCCGAAATGCTATGAGGTGGTTCAACAAGGAATTGTCAGAAATGAAGACCATGCTATCAGCAATTTCCAGGACAGGTGGACCTTCTTCTTCTGCTACTCAGAGCAGACCAGCAGATGTTCCTCGGCCACCAGGGCCTCCTGCTCAGGAGTCAGGGCCATCTGGGCCGTCTGCAGTTGCCAGAGAAGGTCAAGAAAAAGGGAAAGAGCCAGTAGCAGCCACCAAGGCCCCTGTCACTTCTACTCTTGCAACTCCAATCCTCTCCTTACCTTCATCTTCCTCTACAGCCCCTCCAGCACCACCAACTTTCAAACACCCTATGCCTCGCACCCAAACCTCATCCTCTCTCATTCCATCTCAACCTTCCTTCTCTCCCACTCCCTCTCAAACCTCAGCTCCATCATCACCCTCACCTTCTTCACCTCTCGCTGAAACTATTCCAGTTCTCCCATCTACCTCTTTCAATCCCAAACATCTCTTCTATCCTCCTACTCCTCCTTCTTCTGTCACCCTCATTCCGGACAAACCTCAAATTGGCAGTGTCTTTGACACTAATCTTCCGGATGACTTTGAGAGAAGTACCCTCCTCTCCATTCTATCCATTGCCACTCATGTCCACAAGACTGATCCTCCCAGTCCTGCCAAGAAAAGAGGAAACATTCATCCTCTGTCAGCCTCCCCTCCTCACCATTATTTCCTCCTCTCTAGTACTCTCTCACCCTTGAACCTCAGAGAAGACCCATCTATAGAGAATACCTTCAAAAATGTATCCTTTCCACTATCTATGGTATTCCTTCCTCAACCTCTCTGAGCATCTCAACATTGTTCTTCCTCTTTGCCAGTTGTCCCACCCTCAAAAATCCAAATCTATGAGGGCACTGAGTTCAAGACTGAAGAGCAGTGGGCCAACGTCAAGGGCAACAAGTCTCAGTATTCCAAATACTTGACTGCCCGTGCAGAAACCTCTATCCCATAGAGATCACCCACTTACTCTTTCTGAGTGGTTCATTCTTCAGCATAAGACCTCTTGGGGACCATTCATTCTGAAAGAGATCAGGATAGCCAAGGACTTCAAATTGTATAGTGATTTCTGCTACCTGAACAAGCTGCCTGAAGTCCAGTTCTACCAATTTCATTCAGCCATAGTGATGCTGCGATCAGAACATCCAATAAATCTTCCCCTCCAAGTGGATTTTGCACACCTCCAAGTTGACTCTCCAGTTCTTCTGCCGAAGCTACACTCCTTAGTGTTTGACTCAGATGCATGCTCCCATGCCTTTGATATGTTTGCTAAGCAGATGGGCAGAATGTCAGCTAAGCAGGGTAGAATGTCTTCCTTTTTGCGGTTTATTTTTACAGAATACCACTCTGGCCGCATTTCCTCCCAAGTCTTGGGTCCACTCATTTCTGAGTGTGAGAGGCTTTCTCCCTCCGCATGGGAAATGCTCTATAAGGAATCCCATCTTCAGTTGCAAGCTATCAACAGTTCCTTGTTCAGACAAAATAAGCCTATTCTATCAGCAGAAGCCTTCCTAGATCTCAACTCCGTAAATCCAGTTCAAGAAATCTATGTTCAGTGGGCATCCAGATATACTGCCTTCTATGCCTTGAAGAAGGATCTTTTTGATCAGAAGATTTTCTATCCAATCTCTCTGGATAGATTTCTCCATCGTGCCAGTTTTGCAAAGAGCACCTACTTCAGATTCATACTGCAAAGATCAGTATGGAGAATTCCTGGGCAGCAGCGGCAGCTCTACATTCAAAGGACCCTTCCGCCATGGGCTCTTCCTTTTCAGTTGCTCCTGGTGTTTTCCACCAGCTTTTTGAAGATATGGAGATCAAGGCATGGGCTGTCATTTCACAGCATGCCTCTCTTTTGTCTCCTTTGTATTATATTGCTCCTAATTAATACAAAGCTTTCTCTCTTCTTTGTCTCACAGACTATCTTTTTCTTATTGACAAAAGGGGGAGAAAACTAAAGCAACTCTGAAAATATGTCTGTTTATTTATGATGTTTAGTATATTTTGTCATCATCAAAAAGGGGGAGATTGATGACCAAACTTTCCCCATATAAATTAATCACTTATTTATATTAATTTTGATGATTAACAAAACAATACTAATGAATTACTTGAGCCTTGAGGACAGAAATAAAAGTAAAAGGAAGTTCAAGACAATCAGGTAAAACTCTCACTTCATATTTTTCCAAGTCATTACATCGACTTCTTCATACACGATAACGATTTGCTAAGACATCGGTTTCTTTGTAAATTATAAAGACTTGCTAAGTCGTCGCAAAGATTTCTTAAGTGGTCATAATGATTTCTTAAGATCTCGTAACGATTTGCTCGTCGCAACGATTTCTTAAGTTGTCATAACGATTTCTTAAGACCTCGTAACGATTTGCTCGTCGCAACGATTTCTTAAGTTGTCATAACGATTTCTTAAAACCTCGTAACGATTTGCTTGTCGCAACGATCTCTTAAGTTGTCATAACGATTTCTTAAGACCTCGTAACGATTTGCTCGTTGCAACGATTTCTTAAGTTGTCATAACGATTTCTAAGACCTCTAACAATTTGCTCGTAGCAACGATTTCTTAAGTTGTCATAACGATTTCTTAAGACCTCGTAACGATTTGCTCGTCGCCGATCTGTATTGTCATAACGATTTCCGTATTGTTCATAACGATTTCCGTATTGTTCATAACGATTTGCTTACCACAACGATTTCTTAAGTGATCACATCGATTTCTGTAGAACTCATAACATTTCTGTATTGTTCATACGACTTCTGTATTGCTCATATGATTTGCTTACCACAACGATTTCTTAAGTGATCACATCGATTTCTGTAGAATTCATAACGATTTCCTTCTTGATCACAACGATTTGCTTACAGTAATGATTTGGTAAGTAATCACATCGATTTCATAAGTGCTTATAATGATTTCATTATTATGATTCAATGATGCTCTGTCATAACGATTTGCCTACCAACTGATAACGATTTCATAAGTCATAAAGGCATCGACTTTGTTCATATCGATTTGATTGTTATTTCAATATAATACTCTTAATATGCGTTGAATAGTCAAAGTCGTATCTCATCTGTTTGACTGCTATGCATTCAATGTACTCTGAACGTATCTCTCATGCATGCAGACGATATCTTCCACTATTGTGCTATTCTGTCTTCATCTTTATTTTGACAGAAAGGAGCTTTGCTAAAACTAGCAATATCTTTTCCAACTGTGACTAACAATCAACGACAGCCCTAGCTGTCTCCTATTTATTATTGATATGCTTGCAGATACCTGACAAGATTTATCTGAACAACGTTGGACACAAAAGATACAAGATATCAGAATATTTCTTTGGCGTGTACTAAAGGATAAAAGACTGAAGATCAGAAGCTTCCTTGCAGACCAGTCTAACGTACACCAGAATGAGAGACAACGGATCTTTAACGTTCAAATTTCAAGTAGAAGCTTAAATACAAGACTACAAGACTGTGAAGACAGACTTTTTGAACAGAACAACATTCTGTGATAGAGAATTGCCAATCCTTCAAGTCTTCAGTAGTTCAAACAAGAGCGAAGCACTCCTTCCCAATAGATCTTAGCTCTTTAGCTCTCTGTGTTGAAAAAGAAATTCCTGTGAGAGCCAGTGAAGTCTTTTGAGAGAAACCAGTGTCAAAATCCTTTCTCTCTCGAGGCTTGTTTGCTTCAGATTGTAGCTGTTTGAGCTAGTTCCTGAAGCCTGTTCTTGTGCCTACTTTTATTAGTTTTTATTCCCTTCGGTTGTGAAGGAAGACCTGGTGGTATCCAGGGAGGGTTTATTCCCTTCTGTGTGAAGGAAGACCTGGTGGTATCCAGGGTGGTTTTATTCCCTTCGGTTGTGAAGGAAGACCTGGTGGTATCCAGGGCGGGTTTATTCCCTTCTGTGTGAAGGAAGACCTGGTGGTATCCAGGGTGGTTGTATTCCCTTCAGATTGAAGGAAGACTAGTTGAGGCGGGGTAAGGATCCGTGAGGGGGATAGTACCCTTGATAGTGATATCCTGAGGTATTGCTCAGGGACTGGACGTAGGTCTCCTGTGGAAAGGAGTTCCGAACCAGGATAAAATCCTTGTGTCTTGTGGCTGTGTTTTTTGTGCGCTTGCTATTTTCATTCACTCTACTCTAACCTTCGTTTAAGTTGTTGTGTAATCTTTTAGTGAACAGGTATCAATCTAAGATCAAATTTTTAATAACCCATTCACCCCCCCTCTGGGCTAGCTAACTGGGCAACATCTCATAGGTATGAAATTAGACTCTAAGTCAAGGCAGGTCAAACCTAGATCATCCTATACTCAAGAATAACCTAGGCTCTGATACCACAAAACTGTAATGTCCCGACGCGGAATATCGGAGCGGGATTACAGTTATTAAATAGTACAGAGCGAGAAATAAATGACAAGCCATTACACAATGGAATAATACCAAACAACCTCATATCTCATTAATAATCCAAAAATCTCCATTACATTTACTAATAACTCATCATCTTCATAACTGACTAATACATCAACGTATCAGAGCCAAAACTAGGGCCCAGAGTACTTTATTGAAAATCAAACTATTACAAAATGACTAACTGACTCGCTAACTCATAACTATACTAACAGACTACTACTAGACAACACTGGTTGCCGAATGGTCACTCCTGAGTCTCCTCATCAGTCCCATCCTCGTGAGTGTGGTCATGATCCGACTCACCTGAAACACAATAAATAAATACGCAGGATGAGCGAATAACGCCCAGTAGGACTTAATATCTCATGAACATAAGCATGCTTTAAATAGTTAATGTTTTAATGGCAGGCTATCTAAAGAGAATAGTCATGTAGAGCATGTCATGATAACGAGAGAACAATAACAACTGGCACAGGGAAATAGTACAACGAGAACGATAATAGAATGGCCATGTAACGATATAACATGTAAATTGCACAACGGTGCACTAGTAACGATCACGCTTGCACTTGTAGAGATAGCACTTTGATTGTCATAGATTAATCTAGATAGTAAACTGGCGCTGGATGCATGCCGTAACACATCCTATGATCATTTTAACTCCCATGGGCACTGGCACTTTTCGGGCGCTCCTCCTAGGACCTGATCGGGCCCTATTGCGCTGGCATTAGTCATTTCTTTATCTTAGACAATCACACGAATGGCCAATAGAGTACCAAGAAGAGATAAGAGAGTACTAGATGAGATAGATGAAAGAGTAGAGTGAACGTGAACAGATGAGAGGATATAGAGATTAGATGAGATAGGGACAATTTCGTAAAACGACGAGAAACACACGATAGTAACGGTTGCACAACACCAAGTCGGGGGCCGGCAGTCTGGTAGAAGTCACAACCACCCACTTAGTCGTGTCGTGAACACAGCCAAATGGTTCGGAGTGATCCCGTGACGAGAAGGAAAAACACTAAGTGCATGGATCGTACCGATCCCTAGGATGTAACAGGTTTTGGGGTACAACCAGCTCGTTGACTAAGGACGTGCGCCAAAGCCAAGAAGACTTACAGAGGTCTTGACAAGGAGTCCCTGGTCCAGTCGAGAGTATTCTCGGTGGAGAGGTGGTCCAAGTCAAGAGAGAGTGTGTAAAAATAGGTCCGTCGTGCCTCGAGTTCTCGAAGGCCGAGGGAAGCGGTAACGGTGCACAAAACTTGCGAATAAAACGAAGACATGTATATTTAAATAAGTTAGACATTTGCTTCAATAAATTACCAGATACATTATTAAATAATTCACGAGGGTATAAGGGCCAATATGATCATTAAGTGTGTGCTTGTGTAAGAAATCAAGAGATCATCGTTGATTGTGCACATGGCTTTTACATAGATTGATTTCATGTACCATTTATCGTCAATTGTTAATACTATCAAGTTATTCATAACAGTAATCAATTAGGGTTGATCAAGGTTGGAATGGTGTAAACATAGGGTTTTATTGTAAAAATTTCACTCGGCTGAAGTCTCACAGGATTGGTGGTCGCCTTCAAGTCGCGACGCAAGGCACAGTCGCGTTATGCTGAACCGGCTGGCAGGATGAACCGGAACCAGGTCGCGACGCGTCGGTCCGCCGCGTTCATAACGCGTCGGACCCCGGGGTCGCGACCTCTGAGATCGCGGCGTATCGCGCCGTCGCGACCTCAGGAGGTGGCCCGAGCCCAGAAAAGAGGTTTTTGCCCTTTTTTCTTGGTGGGTCTGTCTGACACATAGTCACTAAAAATTCAATAATAAATTGTATAGAGATCCAAAAAGCATGAAATCAGTTCTAAACAAAAGTAGACTCATATACCTACTAACATGTACGGTAATTTGAAAATAGACGAGATTTAGGCATGCTTGAACATGATTATTGTGATGACCTAAACAGACGCAGTCAGGGTTCAACGAATTTATTGGAGATGATACTTGATGAAAATTATGAAACCAGTGGAGTTTGAAATCTAACATGAAGTAGTATTTTAGAGATTTTATCATGACATGACATCAAGTGTGCACAAAGTTTAAGGTTATCATGAAAAGTCGGGTACATGCAATAGATAGGGATTTAAAGATTTAATTCTCCCTCATGGGAGGTCAAAATAGAGCAAGACCAAAGGCGTTTGAAAGCTAGTATGATGTAGTATAACTGAGAATTTTATCATGGCATGGGAACAAGTACATGCAAGGAATTAGAGAAAATATGAGATTTCGGGTTCATGGTACAGCAGGGCTTCACGAATTAAATTCGCCCAAATGGATGAACAGAATACCACAAAACCATAGGTCTTTTGAAGAGGTACATGAAGGCTACCTAGAATAATTATTTCACGATTTTTTCTTGAGAGATTGCCTACTTTTTGTAAAGTAAGAAAACCCTAGTTTGGATGATGAAATTATAAAACTATTTTGCTCCAAGCCTTCTCCTTCCTTGCTCCTTGGTCCAGATCTTCTCCTCTTCGTCTCCAAAGGTGAAAGGGGGGTGTTTTGATGGCTTATAGAGTTCTAAATCACCTAAAACTATTTCTTTCTCATCCAACTCCGAAAATTGGTATTTATCTCCCACTTTCTCTTATTTATCCACCTAATAGAGTTGGGGTAGGATTCAATTTCGTGGGTTGAGCTTTAGGATAAGTCTAGGACTCCGAAATTATGGGGTGCTAGGGTCAAATGGGGGGGTGTTTTGATGGCTTATAGAGTTCTAAATCACCTAAAACTCTTTCTTTCTCATCCAACTCCGAAAATTGGTATTTATCTCCCACTTTCTCTTATTTATCCACCTAATAGAGTTGGGAAGGGATTCAATTTTGTGGGTTGAGATTTAGGATAAGTCTAGGACTCTTTTTAGGATGGATATAGACTATTTAATAATTATTTAAACCCTTTCCTAATTATCACTTATTTTTATTCCGAATTTGACTTAATTATTTCTCATCCCATAATGGGCTAACCCTATTTGGGCCCAATCTATTAGGTTTGGGTTATTAGAGTAATCCATTAATAATTTAGCTTAATGAGTATTGTTTTAATTCCCTTTTATTCTAATTAAATTAATTTATCTCATATATTAAATAATAAAATTTTATTTTTCTTGATTTTAAAAATCAAGGGTGCTACAGGCAGCTAGACCTTTTGCCTGTGGCTGCGAGGCTGAGAGGTGTACTTGTGTTGTTTGTCCGGGCCTGTGACTGGTGTCGCGAACCAGTGCTCGTGACCCGTGTAAGGCGTACCCTTCTGTAGCTTGTACACTCGTGTGTGGTTTGCCGCTTATTTACTTTCAGCTGTAGCATCATGTGTAGATGTTTACACTCTTTTTATGCTTTACAGCTTTGATATAAACTGTGTTTTACGGCTTTGGGGGAGTTGCCCTACTGAGCCAATGACTTGTGAGGCTCACCCCTTCTTCTTCCAGGTGAAGGAGAGCAGGAGGATTCTCGTCCCTCCTCTAGTTCCAGTCAGCTTCGTAGTGGAGTCGGGCCCTCGCCACCAGCAGAGTAATGCCTTTTATTGTGGAGCCTTGGGGGTTTGTCCTGGGCTATTGTACTTTGCTTATGACTATATATGGAACTGAGTATGTACATTTCATATGTGTGAGAGATAAAAACTTATGTGTGTTCAGCGAGTTCTTTTATATATTCACGAACATGTGTGGTTGATATCTCTTGCGAGACTTCGACCTGAATGCAGGAGGCGGTGTCGTGTCGGACACATTATTAGGTTAACGAGCTTGAACGACGAGGGCCGTTACAGAACCAATCCCAGGCTCCGTAATCTGTGTCTGTACATCCTATGAACTAGACCTTGTTTCGCTTGATCTTTTTCTTTTTTAGTTTTTTTGGGTAAGTGACAGCAGAATTTGTACCTACTTATATCTATGAATACAAGTGGATCACTTCTTCTATCCGCTCAATATATTTTTTTTTTCCGTGGTATCATCAAAGATAGTCAATATATCAATCCTCATCATAAGGAAGTTGCGATATTCTCTAAATAGTAATGCAAATTGAAACATTTGAGTGCCTCAAGTTTTAATTTTTCACCCTCATACTTATCTAAGAAAAAAGAAGAAAAGTGTGTATAAAATGAACAACTTATATATAGTGTGTGTGTGTTTATTTGATCTATAGATGTTTACATTAGATTTGATGATATATATATATATATAATTTGTTAATAGTAGATATGATCTAATCTGAGTGTATCTAATATTTGACATAAAATCTTATAATAGAGAGTAAGTGATGACATAGCTCCACATTTTGATTAGGGCTGCGAACGGGTCGGGTTCGGAACCGGAAACACAGATTCCGATTCCTATAACCAAAATATGGTTCCGATTTCGATAAAATCGGAATGGTTAATTCCGATTTCGATAACATTACCGAAATCGAAATTCCGATAAGGTAAGGTGTTTACCATAATTTTATCTTTTGAGTTTATGATAATTTATTAGAATAACCGATACCGATTCCGATTATTTTTCAATTCCGATTCCGATTCCGATAACTTATCGAAATATCCGATACCGATTCCGATAAGCTATCGGTATCATTTTCCGATTTTGAAATCGATAATTTTTATCGGAATCGAGTCGGAATATCGGAATATCGGGTTCCGTTTACACCCCTAATTTTGATCTACTTTGCCAGCGTGATTCACGGAAGGAATGCCCATTAACTAAATTGATTTGGTTAAATATTAACAAAACTTATTATCTTCCCCACACATCTAATAATATTGAAAAAAAACTTTTAGACATTTCTTTTAGTTCACTTACTTCTATTTTGTCAAATTATAATCAAACTAGACAAAACATTTTGTCATTATAAGAATCATATTAAAAATTGAGAAATACTTAGTATCCAACTGACGGGTAGTATAATCAAGCTAGATTGTTTAGGTGCTTCTCTCATTGGTCAGACGTATTTTTCTACTCAATTATCAAATAGAAAATATTTCTCTAAAATTGTGAGGTCTAACATCCGAATCAATAGGAGGGACTTATGAGTAATCTACATATATGTTTTTTGTTCTTTCAACGAATAAAATAGAAAATATATTTTAAAAAATTTAAATCCCAAGAAGAAAGAAGGGGCGTTGAGTGGGTGGGTCGAAGGAGCCAGTTGGAGCTGGAGAAGCCGTGGAAGAGGAGCCGTCAAACAAACAGCGTCCCAGTCGAGTCCGAGAAGAAGCCGGTGCCCGTGGCGGCGCCGGCTCCCGTGAGCGCCGTCTTCGCTCGCCAGCTCCCGCTGGGCGCGCTCTCGCAGATCCCCCCCCCCTCCCTCTCTCTCTTTCTCTCTCTGGCTCCGGAGAACAAACAGCGTCCCGAGTCGACTTCGAGGAGAAGCCGGTGCCCGTGGCGGCGTCGGCTCCCGTGGGCGCCGTCTCCGCCGGCCAGCTCCCGCCGGGCGGGCGCGCTCTTGCAGATCCTTTGATCCCCTTCCTCTATCTTTGTCTCTGGCTCCGGATCGGCTTCGCTCGGCTCGCTCCCCTCCTCCTCTCCCTTCCAACGGAAACAGAAAAAAAAAAGTGTGTTTTTTTTGTCCTGTTTCTGCCACTGGGTCTGCGCGCTCTCCTTCCTTCCTCCCCTCCCGCTGGATGGGCGTTGCGGTTCGGACCGCCAACCGCGCTAGTCGGATAGCCGCGGGGTACCACCCTGGTGAGCTTCTGACTTTTCCGTCTCCGGCGCCGTGGAATTCCCGACCATTCTGTTGTTTTCCTCCTCCTCGTCATGAAATCCGCTCTCGAATGGTTGGTTCTGGTGGGAATTCTGGCTAATTGTGGTCTCCCGGACATGGGCGGTGGTGCTTCAGGTGGTGGCCCGGGGGAGGGGACTTGAGCTCCCAAGCTGCATTTGGAGAGGTTAGAAAAAAGAAAGCTTCTTTCTTTGGTTATTTATCTGTCTCGTTAGCGAGTCTTTACTTGTGTTTGATGATAGTTGCCACATAGTCTGCTCTGGTGCTGAAAATTTTCCACTGTGAGGAGAAATTTGAAGTCTGGAACGGAAAGGGAGGCAAGGCGGAGAACGAGGTGGCGGTTTTAGCCTGTTACTGTGTTTTTTGTTTATTTGGGGGGGGGGGGGGTCTCTTTGTAGAAACATGCAACAATGGGAGTTGAATGAAGCTTGTTCTGTCATTTGATGATGTCTTCGAGTCTTGGTACACAAGGAAACTCCATGAATACCCCAATGAAATCTCCATCTGGTACACAATGAAAACTTCATATGGCAATAGCTTGTACACAAATATGCAAGAGGTATGGTATCCGTGTAGTTTCACTGTTCTGAATTTTTATATTGTGTTGGGTCCTCAAACAGCTCAATGTTGTTCAAGTGCAGTGACTAGATAGTTTGAGCTTCCAACTTAGATCACCTGTTTTGTACTTTGGCCTTTCTCGATATTTTTCTATATGCATTTCATGTTCACCATTTCCTATGTCTACCTCTTGAAGGTTTCCAGTTTGTGAAACATTTTATAGTCATAATTCCAATGCTATGCTGTTCATCTTATGTGTCTAATCTTCTTCTGTTCATGAGTTGTAAGTCATAATGCACTCTTCCGTGCAATGTGCATTTTTATATAATGAAACAACGAAGGTCTTTGATTGATCAAGTATTGTTCTTTAGCCATGCTCTTATAATTTCTTTCCTGTAGGTAAGATAAAACTGATGTTCAGTCTGCCTACATAATGGAGTGGAGTAATGCATATAAGAGCATGAAAGGTAATTGTGTAACTGATAATGTATGGCATATCTGCGTCCTTTACACATATATGTGCATGTAGCGTATGAATCATTTCACAGAACTACAATGAATTTATTTTATTTATTTCATGAGGAGCAACTTGTTGTATGTTTGGCTAAAGATTGATTTTCGACAATTATCTCATCCTTATTATGAGCTATTGTGATTGATTTTCAGCAGCTACCCTATCTTATTAACAGCTATAAGTGTTGCAAGCAATGTTTTGCTATCACCCACATAATTGCATTATGCATCTTGAAAATGTAGAATATTAATCTTAAAAATCCAGTTCTAGTATAACAGGTACCCTTCGCATGGTACTTAAAATGTTAGGGCCACTCATATGACTCATCATGAGAATCATGCCTTGAACTCATGGCTCTTCTGAACTTCAGGTGTATTGCTTATTTTGACTGCAGGGATTTTTCAGCATCAAGCTCACGGCCTTACCATTGGGATATAAGCTAGTCCAGGCATGGTTAGCAAAATGTCTATATGTTAGAGAAATTAAACTTGAATTTTGACGTGCACAAAAAGCAAATCCGAGTTCACAAGTGACCCTGTTTGAGCCCCACACTGAACTAACTTGCTAGCTATTCTCATTCCATGTTCATGGCTACACCAAAGGGCTAGGGGCTTCATGTCTAGATAGCATTTGACCTGATTTTCATGGAGGTAGTTTCACTTCTTCTCCCTATTGGACAAGTTAGGTGCTCTTTACTCTATGGACTTTAAGGCCCAACTAAGCACCTAATGGATGCTCAAGGAACCTTTTTCTATGTTCATTACATGAAAATTATTAGCATATGTTTTTTACGTTATATTATTGCAAGGAGAAGGAGGTTTATCCTTTGTATCAAGCCATCAACAATTGTTGTTATTTCATGCGTAATATGATCATGTGAAGTCTTCTCACATATGTAATGCATTAGTTTGGCTGATTGCATGTGGCATCTTCCTGTGATTCCTTTCTTCATTTACAAATCTGAGAACAGTGTCATATATAATTCTCACATGTGAGCAGAGTTGGAAGCTAAAACCATGATGGATATGGCCCTTCTACCAAACATGGATCAAATGGAATTTGGGTTGGCTTCCTCAGAAAAGGAAAATGCTGCTCAAGTTGTGAAGTCAAGGAAAAAATCAATGACATCATTTTACCTCAAGTTCTTTGAAACAGCATCTGATGGGAAGAGCCGAAAATGCAAATTTTGCAAACAAAGTTATTCTATATCAACTGCCACAGGTATACACACTATCTTTCTGGTTGGCATGGATTTACCACATAATTTTTGCGTTGCACAGTTTCTTGTGATTTTATATGTAACCTTATATTTTACTATGTAGACTTAGAAGTAACCTATATTTTACTTTGTAGATTTAGAAACCTATCAAAAGAATATTTTGTAGATTTAGGAGTTCATGAATCTTTTTAATGCCTTCCTTTTTCTTGCATGCATTTACATTAAATAAATTGCAATGCTTTTGATAAAGTCAACTTGCCGAGTCACCTGAATCCTCCATGCCACTACAGCAATGCCGTCTTTTAAACAACGCTGAGATCTGAAGTATCCTCTGAAAACTCATCAACCTAAAGCCAAGGTAATCTCGAATCAACTATCCAATGATCCAGTTATTCTGAATCTAGCTAATGCCATACCTCTTAGTTCAAAACCATAAAGTCATCTAATCCCAACCAATGGTCCAGTGGGCGGTAGCTGAACCATTCCCACATGTTCCCAAACCTTGCTACCTTAGCTCGTTAAAAACTTGATCAAGAACACATACTGAGATGTCATGACTCGGTCCAACCCTTGTTAGGAATTATCCACTTTGGGGTAGCCTGCATGATTTTGTCTCCAAAAGGTGTCTTACAAGTTATGGATGTGGGCCTCTAGTAATATTTTCATACTTTCTAATATAGGACTAATTTAGTTCATTCCTGCCCCGACCCCCACACACATTGCTGGCTCCACTCTATAGCAGCTCCACACTGACACTCCCGGTCATATAGTTCTCTCCTCCTATACCATGGAAGGCAGGATCGGATCGGCCTAGGAATCAGCCAGTGCCGATCCCTATCGAAATCGGGCCAATTCCCAATCCGAATCGGCCAGAATCGGCCGGATCAGCCATAGTCGATCCGATACAAAATCAGGACGAGGATCGGCCAATTCTGTCTTCCATGTCCTATACAGCTATGACTAGGTCACTACAGAGATATGTTGGAACCTTGGTTCTGTTCACGAATATGTTCATGATTAGGAAGATTGCAGCCATTACATCCACTTTAGATCATTTAACGTTCTAGTTTTCCTCAAAATATTACCGTGAAATTCCTTAACATTGTATAGTAGAACTAAATTTTCCCTATGTATAGCAACACTTGGTAAGGGAAGAACCCTTCATCTTTGAATTGATTTTCTCCATTAAAAAGAAGAAAATAATTATCATGATAAGAATCTTAAGTCACAAGTAAAATTCAAACCATAATCATGACAAGGCAAGCAGTTACATGACTAATCATACGAATACAAACAGGTACATTGTGCATTTAGATTGATCATTTCTGCAAATGGAGTTACTAAACACGTCCATGTATCTTGATTTTAGGTTACATTTTTAGGGTAATATTTTCGTGAAGACATGCTGATTTTCCTGGGGGTAAAGAGTGGTGGATTGCAAGTATTTTCCTACATGAAAGAGAGGGAGGGGTTTCCTCATAATGAAGTTGAAATGGATGCTGGACTAAAAATGGACTTCTTGTTGGAGAAAGAGTTCTGGGTTTAGTCTTTTAGAGGTTTAGAGGTCTGGGGCGTGAGCTTTTCTTTGTCTACATTCCTTGTTGAGAATGTCATGTCATCCACTAATTCTAATTTTCATCATTAACAGCACAAATGTATTCTTCTGCTTATCAGAAATTCCTCATGTTCTACTTTACTAGATTGCATATCACTCTACTTGCGTCTTCTCTCTCTCTCTCTCTCTTCTTAAAGACAAACCCAGAATATCTGTCCTTATCCAATGTTTCCAGGAAGTATAGAGATATATGTTTTTTAATAAGGATATCACATTTTCCTCTTTAGTTCAGATAAGGAAGGATCTATTCCCAATCTGTTAATCCTTCATTTTTCAATTGACAATATAAAGGATAATTAGAAAACCCTATTGTATGCATATTTGTGAAAATGCCTCTCCTCTATGCGCATTAATTGAACTATCCCTAGTACAAGAATGCAAGTGTTGATTATCATGAAAAAGCATATGCCGATGCATGACGAAGGGCCACTTTTTGAGCCTACGATTATGCAACATGATATTTTTAATGGATGAAGGTAAATTTGAGTATATGCATTTCTTTTCAACACTGAAGAAATGCCAGGTTGCAGAAAAAGTGTTCACTCTTTCAAGTCACTGGAAAGCCAATTGTACAATCTTGGTTCCTAGCCAACTTTGTTCAAGATGAAGATGAAGTTGGGATATGGATTCCTTTTTAACTGATAAAGAAAGGGGTACATCTATGATCTATGATTGTTAGGTAACCTTTTGCATTCCTAATGCTACATGAAAGGAATGTGAGGAGGTATCTCAATCATTATTCATCAATTTCACATAATCGCTGACGTGGTTCTGATCAACAGGTTCTGCAACTTATGTTTCAAAAAAAAAAAAATAATAATCAACAGGTTCTGCAACTTGCTATTGCTGTAGCAAAGAAATTTAAGCGCTTAGCAAATTATTTCGGTGCAGATGTTTTACCAGTGTTAACTGATTGCTTCTCAAATATTAACATGAGGTCCCTGTTTCCTCCTCCCGTTATTAAGGATGAAATACTAATTAAGCCATTCTGGTTTCTATTCATAACCAGTCCATAGCTTAGAATGCATAGCAACTCTATGAAAGCCACTTTCATTTTCTATGATAGAACTATACACCGACATTTTCCTTGGCCTATGATCACTGTATAGATCATTTGAGTAACTGTTTAGTTTATAGATCGGTGACTTTCGGAATGTTGATTCATGACCTATTATGAGACAATTTCTCATTGTTCTTCAATTCTTCTTTGTTTTTGACATTATCCTTTTATATGACTCCTCATCTACTGTTTTTATAAAAATCATGATTTATATTGGATCTTAAGAGGGTCAGTTACTTTAATTTCCTTCTCTACGAAAGAGCTGTTGTTCCTTGCATGATGGTTCATGAATCCTTAAGGGAGATAAGTAAGTTGTTGAGGGGGAAGGAATTTGGATTCTGTTCTTGCATTCAATGTCAATGTATAGCTGGATTAAATGTTCTTGAGGGAAAAGCTCCTAGTTGTTGACTCTATTTCATCTTATGTCAAAATTTGGCTGCACTATTTGCTTCTGCTTCTTCCAGCAAGTTTTAGTAGTTGAATGTACTTTTGGTTGGTTCTTTGTATTTGCATGTGAATTGATACCAGGCTCATCTAGGGAGCCAGCAGTTGTGGAATAGTCATAGATTTTTTTTTCAGGATAAAGTAGAGTTTGTCAACAGACCAGCAGGCTAAAGTAGTCCAATTTCTGTAGCAATAATATAAAATACTATCTCTTTGAAAATGTTTAAATACCTACTCTTGATTTCATATGAAGGGAATCTGAGGCGGCATCTCAATCACCATCACCCTGGGTATGATCGACAGGGTGATGCTACCCAACAGGTTTCACAGCCTGCTGCTGTTGTAGCAAAGAAACCTCAACCTCAAGTAAAACCTGTTCCCATGGATTTTGATCATCTTAACTTGTTAGCTATCAAATGGCTAATTGGAGCCTCTTTACCTCCTTCCATGATTGAAGATGAAGTGCTAACTAATTTATTCAGATTCCTCAACTCATCAGTGAAGCTCTGGTCTAGAGAAAGGGTACAATCAATGACACTTGATGTCTTTAAAAGTATGAGGGAGGATGTTAGGGCGTCTATTGAACATATAAATTCTAAGGTGTCAATTGCACTGGATTTCTGGACTTCTTGTGAACAAATTTTCTATATGAGTGTGAAAGCCTATTGGATTGATGAGAATTGGTCCCTCCACAAGGCTCTTCTTGATGTTTCTCCAATTTCTTATCCATGTGGAGGTCCTGAGATATTTCATAACCTTTTGAAGACTCTCAAGATGTTTAATGTTGAAAAAAGGATCTTATCCTGCACTCTTGATAGTAGTCTTGATAACAGTCAGCCAGCGATCCATGCATGCCTTGCACTTAAAGAAGAGCTGGATGCTCGGAAGGTGCCATTCTGCTATATACCTTGTGCTGCGCAGACATTAAATTTGATTATAGAGGATGGCCTGAAAACTCTAAGACCTATGCTAACAAGGGTTCGAGAATTTGTCCGTGAGATGAATGCATCTTCAGAAATTGCTCAGGATTTTAGGCAAGTGGCTGTAGCTTATCAAGAGGGTTCTTGGAAATTCCCTTTAGATACCTCACCACACTGGACTGGTGATTATGCAATGCTAGATATTGTACGGAAGGTATTACTTATCTCTCTTTTCTTTTCCTTTTGCATATCCAATTGATTTCTATCCAGTGTCTCATTGTGATTGCATGGTCTCCATCATGCAGGCTCCTAATTCCATGGACATTGTTATCAGGAAGCATGAAGAAGCTTTAAGTGGCAAAAACTTGTTGCTCAATTCAACAGAAAAGTCCTTGATTAATTTCTGGCACTCGAACTTTGAACCGTTCTATAAAATTACTACCAATCTTTGCACCTGTAAGCTACGTACAATAGGACTAATTCTCTTTTTCATGGATCATGTTTTTGAGATAATTAGTGCCTTTAGGGACAGCTGTCGCCAAGAATGGCTTAAAACTGCAGCTGATGACATGGCAGAGAGAGCTAGAAATTTCAGTAGCATAGTCTACAATTCTTTCATTTACATGGCTGCTGTTCTTGACCCGAGGATCAAAAAGGATCTTATACCAGAGAACCTCAACTCTGATAAAAACTTGGAAGAAGCAAGAAGTCATTTTTCTAGGCATTATTCAACCGGTCAATTCCCATCCATGGCAAATGGGTACAATACTCAGGATAATGATGCAATCAGCAGTGTTTCATTTGCTGAGGAGATTGCTCGGAAAAGGCGCCGGTTGAGCTCGACTGCAGCTACTGATGAGCTCACTCAGTACCTGTCAGAGCCTCCAGCACCCATTGCAACAGATGTATTGGACTGGTGGAAGGTCAATAGTGCACGTTACCCACGGCTTTCTGTTATGGCTCGCGACTTCTTGGCTGTTCAAGGGACCTCTGTGGAGCCTGACGAGCTTTTCTCCAGCAAAGGTGATGATGTTCAGAGGCAACGATTTTGTTTGCCGCACAGCAGCATGCAAGCTGTTATATGCATTCAGTCATGGCTTCAGAGCAGCTACAAGTTCAAGTTCCGGTCCAAGGAGATTGACTTTGAGAAGCTGCTAGAGTCTATTTTGGCACCTGATGTCACAAAAAGTGAAAAGGTGGGATGATGTAAGATATTGTAGTGACTTTTAGAGAGGAAGCTAGCTGTATATCTTACGCTATTATAGGTCAAGTAAGTTTGGTTGTTTTCCCATCAAGCTGATGGATTCTTCTTGTCATCAATGTCTTGTGCATATTTTTCTGCATTTATAGAAAAGAGGAAAGAAGTAGTTGACTAGTTCATGAAAATTAAACTTGTATATCTCAGAAATGCAAAATTGATTGTAAACTGACCAGAAAGGGAATAGTTGCTCACCAATGCTCAGCTGTTCTTCCAGATCATGCAGTGATGTGATCTCTAAACCTGATGAAACAGTGGGTTTATAAACTCAATGATAGTTGAAACTTCTGAATCGTGACCTTCTGTTGATGCATGATGGCAAATATCAAACATTGCCCATGGAAGGAAAAGCTGTATCTACTTCATCTGCAGTTGTTTGTCCTATCTCATGTGTGTGCTTGCCTTTGGCAACGCAACTCCAACCATGTTTTCAATGGTCTGCAACACTACCTGGAGGGGCAGCTCCTTGGAAACACACTGTTTGTTGGCCTGTGCAGAAATGACTTTCATGTTGCTGTCATTTTGCATATGATTACCTATCTGCAATATGGAAGACAAATAAAGTGGAGGGAATCATATGGTTCTGGGCTTTTGAGAAACGAATTTAAGAGTGACTTTATTGCAGTTTGTTGATTAGGGAGAAGAATCAAAATTGGCCTCATTAATTGAGTACACAATAATTATTATGAGTGTTAGATTAAGTACACAATAGGTTGTACTCTAGGTACACTATAATCTAATGTAGTCCCACTAATAGTAACTATATCTAAACATTAATCTAACACTGCCCCTCAAGTTGGAGCATGTGTGTCAAATATGTCCCGCTTGCTATAGAGAGTAGCAAATCGAGATACTCCAAGAGCCTTGGTGAACAAATCTACCAACTATTCTTCTGTAGAAGTAAATGGAGTGTATTTCATCTGGGACATGACAACATCTCTCACAAAATGGCAATGCACCTCGATGTGCTTGGTCTGCTCATAAACAACTAGATTCTTGCCAATATGAATCACGGCTAGATTATCACAATACATCTTCATAGGCCCTGAATAAGAAACCCCAAAATCAGACATGAGGCTCTATAACCACATCATTATGCATGGAGTTTGAGCCATGCAGAGTTCAATACTCTGCTTCAACACTAGAGTGAGCCACCACATTTTATTTTTTACTTCTCCAAGTAACCAGATTTCCGCCAACATATGTGCAAAAACCTAATGTAGATCGTCTTCCAATTTGGACCCTGCATAATCAACATCTAAAAAAGCTTCAATTCTCAAATGACCTTTTCCCTGGAGCAACTTTAATATAATGCAGAATTTTTAGAGCCGCTTTCTAGTGACATACTTTTGGTGCCTGCATAAATTGACTCACTACCCCAACCACAAAGACAATATTGGGTCTGCTGAAAGTCAAATAAATCAACTTCCAACACAATCGTCAACATCTTGCAACATTACTAAAATTTGGACTATGTTCGACATCCAGCGCTTGTTGAGGAACTGTAGGAGTTTCAGCTAACTTACATGCAAGGAGGCCCATCTCTTAAAACATATTTTCTTTTAGAGAGACACACCTTCTAGTCCATAGGTTATCTCAATGTCTAAAAAATAGCACAACTGCCAAGATTCTTAGTAACAAAGTGTTGTTCAAGGTACTTCCAAACTTCCTTCAAACCGCCTACGTCAACCAGTAAGAAGCATATCAACAATCAAAATAACACCACCAGTAGAAAAGTGATGAACAAAGACAATGGTTAGCTTGACTTCTTTTTAGTCTAATCCCAGATGTAATTTGACTAAATTTATCAAACCAAGTATGAGGACTCTATTTCAAACCATTCTTCAGCTTACATACCAACTCCCCCCCCCCCCCGAGCAACATACCTTAGAGGTTTCTGTATATAGACTTCCTCCTAAAGATCACCATATAAAAAAAATATTTTTTACATCCATGTGAAGCATCCGCCAATCTTAAAGTACATGTACTAAATTCAATTGAGCCACATTAGAGAAGGTTTCAAAATAGTCTACTCCATAAGTTTGTGTGAACCTTTCGGCAACAACTCTAGCTTTATACTTATCAATACTACTATCAGGAGAGTTCTTCATAGTAAACACCCAACGATAGGCAATAGGACAAAATCTTTTCGTCACTAATCTGTAACTAATTAGCGACAGATTAATGACAATATTATTTTGACTCCAATCCATCACTAATCCATAGCTAATTAGTGGCAGGTTTAGCTACGAAATCTTTTCATCATTAATCTGTAGCTAATTAAATTAGGAATTTAGCGACATAAATTTAATCGTCGCTAATCCACCGCTAATTAACTACGAATTAGCTACGAATTTTTCCGTAGATAAACTTTATTATTCTTGTAGTGGGAGTAGCATGAGCCAAGCGGTGCACAAGGATCCAAGTACCACAAGCTATAAGAGCATTTATTTCATCGTCCATTGCAACTTTTCACTCAAGTTAAAAGAGTGCCTTCGAAACATTTCTGAGAATAGAAACAAAAAATAGACAATGCCAGCTGTAAAAAAAGAGGAGATCACAAAGATGTATAGAAGACAAAATTGCCACCTTTGGTAAATACTTTTACATGACCTCACTCTTTTTCAAACAATAATGGGAAGATGAAGCTCTGAAACAAGGGGAGAAGAGGACTCATCAGAAGAAGAAAGATCCACAGGTGAAGAAGAAGATAGTAGAGGGACATTTACTAGAGGAGGCATGCATCATTGATAAACATGCCCATAAAAATTATCTATAACATATGGCTCAGAGGGTTCATAATTACCTGTGACAGGAGCTAAGTTAGAGAGAAAGACAACAGGTGGAATTGGGATGTCAGACATATATAGGAATCTCCAGAATAGACGAAGAAGTACGGACCTTAGAGGAAAGAGTATAAAAAGGTATAGACTCAAAGAAAGTAATATCAGTAGACACATAGGATTTCTTGGACAAGGGTTCAAAACAACGATACCCTTTTCGAGTTTGAGAATATCCAAGAAAAATGTAGGGAACTAATTTAGGAGATAATTTAGCATGACCCAGACCAAGTGAGTAAACAAAGCATTTACATCCAAATATGTGGGAAATAAAAGGAAAGGGAGAAAGGTCTAAACGTAAAGATAAGAATGACGATCGTCTATCTAACACCCTGCTCGAAACACAATTTAGAATGTAGCATAAGATAAGAACCACATCTTCTGAATATGATTTAGGTACATGCATATGAAATAGTATGATACGAGCAATATCAAGAATATGACTATTCTTCCTCTCAGCGACTCCATTTTGTCAAAATGTGTAGGAATAGGCTGTTTAATAGATATTTTCATGTGAGGAGCTAAAGGTAGTAAACATAGTCTGAGTGTCCTCCAAGACATTGTCAATATGGACAATTTAATAGATGTAGTATCTTAAGTTTTTATTTCAAAATACAATTTAATAGATGTAGTATCTTAAGTTTTTATTTCAAAATAAAATTTTGAAATAAAAATAAAGCATTAGACCTTGACTTGAGAAGAAACACCCAAGTCATAACAAAATAATGAAATCCGGATTTGGAGGGAACAAGAGAAGATCCCCAGATATCATAGTGAACAAAATGGAAGAGAGCAGCGCTTTATGACTTAAAGGAAATGCCACAAGATGGTGTTTATATACCTAGTTCACAGACATCATACTGGAGTTTATTAACTATATATAGAAGAAACTGACACAGGTGTCCTAAGCTTCAAAAGGGAAGGATGACCCAATCTGAAATGCCACTAATATAGATCTTCACTAGTTGATAGAACCTGAGAGTTCTGAAGAAGTTTATTTGTAGCAAGATAGTAGAGTCCACTAGATTCATACTCCCCCCCCCACCATTTTCGTTGTTCGGAGATATTGAAAAACACAATAAGAAGGATAGAATGTCACTAAACAATCCAAAGAATGAGTTAGCATGCTAATGGAAATAAGTTTGATAGGAAACTTGGAAATATAAAGAACATCATTCAAGGTTAGATCACATGAGCAAATTGTTTTTGCCTGCAATTGATAAGTAAGAGCCATTGATTATAGCAACTGACGTATGAGAACTAGAGAGGACAAGTGAAGGGAAAAGAGAGAGGTCATCTGTCATATGACAAGAGGCTCTTTAGTGCACAATCTAAGAGAGATTGTGAATAATGAGTGCAATACTTAAGAGAGTAACAACATGAAATAAGGAGGAAGAAATAGACGATGAGCTCTTTATGATACGTTGAATAGTTTGGTATTCCTCTTGGGACAAAATAACTCCAATATCCTACCGATAAGGTGTCATGGGTGAAGAATCAGACTGCTAAAAAACAATGGCGATAGTAGTTAGAGGATCAAAAACAACTCCAAGATTAGCCACGGGATTTGATTTGTTGCCCCCCCCCCCCCCTTTTTTTTTCATACTTTGATCTTCCAATAGAAATTAGAATGGTGATTGGACCTTCCACAGTATAACAACTCCAAGATTAGCCACGGGATTTGATTTGTTGCCCCCCCTTTTTTTTCATACTTTGATCTTCCAATAGAAATTAGAATGGTGATTGGACTTCCACAGTATGTGCATGGTTGACGCATCCATGACCATGTCTAGTAGCAGCTAGCATACACACATTTCTCATATTTTTTTTGTGGGATCTATGGTACTTGGCTAATATAGGAGAAGTTCATTACATAACCCTTGGACCTCCAAGAAATATTGTGCAATATGTCGACCATCCTACTTGATTCCAAACAACTGAGAATAAAGATAATAGATATGAGAAATATTCGTCTCACCCGAGTAGGCATATTTCAAGGAATCCCACATCTCTTTCATTATCTCTAGAAAGAGCACATTATTGAAAATATATGGCTCGTACACCGAGATGATAGTCTCATCATCCGCTTACGAGGCTTCAAAGGTTTCAAATATGTCTTAGTTGGAGGATCTTTTCAACATGACGTAATTTTTTCATAGACATCAGGAGAAATCTAAATGCCCTCGACCATTGATGATAGTTTGCACCATTCAACTTGATCGATGTGGTGAGCATATGGCTAGAGGTAGAGGACTACTTAGCCAGGGAAGAGTCCTTCATGATAAACACAACATAGATGATAGGATAAGAAGAGAAGACCAGTCGTTGTTGTTGAGACGAGAATGGTTAACATATATGAGCAAAGAAACTAGGTAAGTGTTCTCATGTGCTGACCATGATCGACGACGAGAAGTCCCTTTAACATGCGCAAGTTTGACGAAGAGGAAGCATCGAAACCATTGCCAATTGTAATGAGAAAGAGAGCCACAACCGCAGCAACAAGCTATCAAGGACTCGAGTAGGCTCGACAATGGCCGCAGTGAAGGTGATGATGATTTCTCAATGGTCGACGAAACTGCGACAATCAATTGCTCGCGGTTGGGTCCATAGTTGGTGGTCATGGTGGCCTCGGTCTGCCATTGACGTGCGTGCAATCGTCTTCATTGCTGGGCACGCAGCCGATGGGTGTTGCAGCCTCGATCTACTAATGGATCGCACATGGTCGTTGTCCGATGTGCATGCGGGGGGAGAGAAAGAGAGATGGCCCAGAGCCCCATGGCTCTAATACCATGTTGATCAGGGAGAAGAATCAAAATTAGTCTCAACTATTGACAATCAAGAGTTTTTTATACCTGAGTACACAATAAGTTGCACTCTAGGTACACTATAATCTAATGTAGACCCATTAATAATAACTATAATTAAACACTGATCTAACACAGTTCATGTGAATATCATATGAGGGATCTTGAGGAACCATTCAAACCATATAAAAGAGGGAATAGTGGGATGGTTTTTGACAATGATATGGTCAGTCCAAAGAAAGAAAAAAGGTGCATACAAACACTCTATTTAATGGTTTGATTAACTAAATCGGAGGAAGAAAAACTTCTACTAAAACTAAATCGAATTAAAAGTGTTTCATTGTGTTTAAACTGAGCCATATGATATATATATAGTTGGAGCATGATTTAAAAGGAGATTTGGATACACTAGTGAGTGCATTTGTTTCGTGAGTTAAATGGATGATGTTGGGTATTTCTTTCAAACCTTCACACCAACAAGAAAATGTTGTTTTGGAACTTAATATCAACACTTGGTTTGGCGATCTAGAGAGGTCATGAGGCAGCTCTCATTTCTCTTAAAACAACTTGGATTCAAAAGGAGCGGCCCAATTAGTAAATACACTAAAGATTTGATCAGAGGTCCTCGATCCAAAATCCTCTGGGAATCAAATAATAAGTATTTGAGGGAAGGTTGTAAAATAGGCTATCGTCTAGCTAGTTAGTAGTTTCCAGCCCAAAAAAGAATTAAGTTAGGAATTGTTGATTGTTTACTAATTTTGCTTTCCAAAGCATAAGTTATTGTGTTGTTATTTACTTCATATCTTCACCTTTGAGTTTGATGGAATACTTAACGAATTATAAGAGTTTAGTTTAGTTTGATTTCTTAATTTGAACCGAATAAGATGATCATGGTTAGGTTAGGGACTAATCTACAACCAGAAAGAACAATAACATATGAAGTAGAGGGTTTTGCATCTCTCTCTCTCTATCATAGAAAAATGCACATGAAACATGAATTGAAAGCGATTAGAGTAAATTGATCAAAATAGATCAGCACCCTTATAACCCCACTAAAAAGTTCAATGATTCATCAGTAGAACCCACCAAAAGAAAGCCCTATGACCTTTGCCACGTCAGTTAAAACAGTGTCAGAATTTAAAATTTTCATTCAGTTAAATCACTCTACTAATTTAGTGGAGTCACTTCTTTTACAAAAAAATTTAACCAAATCAACATAACAGAAAATTTTACACTCATCAATAAGATTTTAAAGTCTTAAGATCTCAATGGATGTACGTATGTTAGATCAGTGTATGAGCTCAAATGAGATGAGGTTATAAAGGTGATGATCTATTTTTAACCCTGAAAGACGTCGCATCTCTAGTGGGTGTGACATGTTTCTCAAATGAGATTGGCAAAGTTGAAGCTAATGAGCTCTTATTAATAACCCAAAATGGTGGTGATCCAATTATCTACACACCCATTCACATCCAATGTCTACAAGGATGAGTCCAAATCCGTTCCCAAGAAGAAGAAGTGCTGGTTATCTCCTGTTTCTTTCGCCAAGGCGATCGAGCACCGTCAGCAAGCTGCAGAAGGCCACGAGAAGGCGTTGATCCCTCTGGCGAAAGGGCAGCTGCCCCCCTGCAGTACAGCTTCGGCGGCGGCGGGGGGCGCGGCGGCGCCGCCACCCGCGGTGGTGACGCGCTCGCAGCGGGGGCACATGGAGAGGGCGGCGGCCGGCGCGGGCTCGCAGTTGTGGTTAGGCGACAGCGGGGCGGGCGGGGCCGCCCGGAGGGCCTGCAGTTCGCGCTGCAGGCGGCGGTTCTCCTCCGTCAGCGAGCCGAAGCACCTCCTCAGGTACTGGCACTCCATCTCCGTCTGCTTCAGTTTGCTCCTGCACATACGTACGTACGCACGTACATGAAGAAGAGCACATGCAGCCACTAATGGAGTTGGAAGATGTAGGGAAGAAAAAACCATATGGCACACCTCGCCCGCCGGTTCTGAAACCAGACTTCCACCTGGCGAGACGTCAGATTCAGTTCCAGTGCCAGGGCCTCTCTTTGCCTCTGCACAGGAAGGAATGGTATATTAATGATCACTGGGAAGCTGGCGAGATGAAGAAGAGGATCGAGGAGGGGGCCGGCGGGGAGATCACGTTCGTACGGGGTTGAGTGTGTGGTTGTGGCGGAAGCTCTCCTCGAGCAGGCGGGACTGCTGCTGGGAGAGACGCAGCTTCTTGGGCCGCGGGGTGGCGGCGGCGTAGTACTCCTCGTCTTCCTCCAAGGCCCCCACGGGGAGCTCCTCCATCTCACCGGCGGGCAGGTTCATGTCCAGGTCCCTCATGTTGCAGCCGCCTCCGCTGCGCGCTGGCCGATGCACAGGCATTATTTATGTCAGAGCTAGCTAGCGAGGAAGAAGAACGGTGCGTACAGAGAACCTTGGAATGCATAGTTTGTGATTATATATACAAAGAATAGCAGATAAAGGATGTGTGCTAAGCGATCGATTCTTGCTATATATCAAAAGATCATTGTAATCTAACTCAAAAATCTCACAGTACGTTTACTTAGAGAGAGAGAGAGAGAGCGCTACTTATAGGTTAGGTTGTGCTAGATAGAAGACTTGTCAGACAAAGAAAAACCATAATACTAACGCCGTATATAGCAATGAACTCAGTTCCGTTATGCACACGAACAAGAAACGTACGTAGACTAGAAAAAGGAATTAGAATACGGAGATCAACACGATTCTTTACAAAAACCTAGAAACAAGAAGTAACTACAGTAAAGAAGAAAGTGAGCTACCTACAAATAACTTATAAGAGAAGTAGCAGGTGAACGAACACCCATTGCCCGCAAAAAGGGAGCTCACCAGACCAAGTCGAGGAGCACAGCCCTGGCATGGCCATTGTCAGCTCCAAGCAGCTGGAGGAGGACTTGCTCTCCTCGCAGTACTCCATCCTCTCCATCACGAGGGATGAAGAATAAGAAGCAGCAACACTTTAGCTGCTTCTGGTCGATCGTGATGTGTAATCCACCCACATCGGGTGGGGTAAACTTGGATAAGAACAAAACATGAGTTGCAGGGTAGCAGTAAGAACGAAAGGATAAGTTTCGGGGGATGGGGACGCGACCGCTGGACAAAGCGACACGTACGGCGGAGGGCCGGTTGCCTGCAGAGTAGCCGGCAGGTCTCCTGGATAGGCGATTCGGCGTCGCCTTGTCGGGCTTCTGGTCTGTCAGAAAAATGATTGTGTTGGCCGCTTTGCCCCTCTTCTTACATCTGTCCAACGGTGTCAGAAAAAGGACAAAAAAAGGATTTTTTTTATAAAAAAATATTTTTAACAAATATTTATCTAAATACATCTTATTCTAAAATATTATAAAAAAACTATATGTGGTTCATGCAATGTATTCAAACTTGCCACGTCGTTTTTACTTTTTTTCTTTTATTTATATCACCTCAGTCTACTCCTTCCTTTGCTCCTGAAAGAGAGAGAGAGAGAGAGAGAGAGAAATTCTTTAAAAATATTTAGGAGAAAATTTCTTTCTCATATATTTTATATTTTTATAATTTTTAAATAGATTTCACGCACGCCAAATTACACTTTTACGTCACTCGGAAGACTTCATTGCTGGTCTGGAAACATATATATATATATATATATATGGGAAGGCAAATTTTAAAACATAAAATAAAAATGAGAAATTCATAAATATGCACGTAGATATGCACACACGTAAAAGACATTTTTATGATCAAATTTAATTTCCACTGTAAAGATAAAATAAAATTGCTGACCAAATGGCTTATTACAAGCATAGCATTCGAATAAATTATAACTTTTGACGAACAGTCTAGTGTTTGCCCTAAAACTTTAAAGACAAAAATCTGAACACTAATCGTCGCCGACAAAATAATGGGATGCACTTTAATTTAATATGCTTGGAAGGATTCGCCGAATTAAAAAGCCAGCGGATCCAACACAGGGAAAGGAGGACCTTATATATATATGGGACCGGGGATCACCAAAACGGTCCAATCCCAGCCATCAATTGGAAGAAACCTGTTCAACAAACTTGGCAGCATCTTGCAATCTTAAATCGCTCCAAAAGAACACACAAGGATTCGCATTTGACTTTTGGATTGCTCAAATTTGCAGACCATCCGGCACGTATCTCCTTATCCAGATTTTTTTGTCTGTAAAAGAGACAACAATTGGCGGCACAAGACAAGAATCCGCAAAACGGAGGGGAATCACCACCGAACGGTAAAACTTCCACTGTGATATTTTGATAGTCATATTTTAATTATATAATAGGATAAATTAATTAATAATTTCTGATTGTAATATAAAATTTTTTATTATAATAAATTTAATATATATTATAATAGAAGATAACACTTATTATAATGAGTTGCAGTTCTATCAAAGAATAAAAAATAAGTTAAATATTTGATAAAATTTTCTAATTAATTTACCTTATATAATATTTCTAATCTTCATTTTTTGGATCGAATACTATTGCTAGTCATTTTTTTCCCTATTTATGTGAAGATAATACAAGATTTTTAGAGTTATCTAGTAAAGCAAGTGCAAGGACCGAACACTTCAATTGTTAGTTCTAGTTTGAGACTTTTACAAATTATAATAGAGAGATCGCTCATTTAGCAGTAATTCTTATTCTTGAGAAGTGGAACAGGCATTAGAAATTAAGGTATATTTTTGTTACGTATGGACATTCACTTTCATCTATGTTAGATGAGTACAAGAGGATGCATTATATCCTCAGATGTAATTAGAACTATAAACTAATTAATATATTCGACAAATAACTCGAATTCAATTCAAATGTTATTCAAATTCGACTCATAGATAAATGAATCGAACAAAATTAAGATTAATTCATAAACGAAGTGTGAACATAGACCTACTCGACTTATTTAAACTCGCAAATAAGTTAATTTAATTTTTTTAATTATATAAATTATATATATATATAATATATATATATATATATATATGTCAAAATGGTTAAACCAATTAACTTATCAAGACTCTTGGCATATGAGTTTAAAATAAGATAAATTTAAGTCTGATGAATAATTAATTTTTTACTTGTAATTAAATTAGACTCATATATATACATACATACATATTACATATATATATATATATATATATAACTCATAATTTAAGTGCGCTTGTTTAAGATACTCATCAAAAGAACTCAAATTCTAAAATATTTAAATAAATCAAACTTGAACAACTATTTTTAATACTAGATGAAGCTCGCTCGATTAAAAATTAATTAATGATCAAAACTTGAGCAACATAGTACTCAACTCTGCTCAACTAATTTACACCCCTAGTTGTAATTTTTCCTTAATTTGACTCAATTTTTATTGGGAAAAAATTGACACTTCTGTCCGTACCACAAAAAAGTTCGGAAGCCAAGGGTTTTTCTTTAGGGATCTTTACATATTATCCCTGCAATCTTAACCATATGCATGTTGATTTAACAAGACTTAATTTCACTATTTGATCAACCAGGCAATTCGTCTGTGACGCAAATCCACGCTATTTCACGCATCTACATCATTACAAATTGTTGCCCTTGTGAATCTTTTATATGCTACAAAGCCAGTAGCTTGTCAGATACCATTCAGATGCTATTTGATCTGCCCAACATCAACCAGACCCAGACAGGGGCTGACCCTTGACGGAGGAAATACACTGGCAAGTAGCTGCTTCTTGGAGATGCTGCTGATAATTGGGAATTGGGGTTCTCCTCTATGAAGCCGTTTGGTATTAGGATAGACTGAGAAAAATCTCACTTTATTCTCGATCTATCTCGATACCAAACATGACCTTATGGGATCATGTGATCTCCGTCCAAAGGAATCCAATAGGATGCAACCAACTATTCATGAGGAAGAGCTAGGATTTTAACATCCACGGTGCAAAGTAACTAGTGTAAACGAATTATACCGTTCCTATTTGATGTCTACTATCAATTTTGCATAACTATTTCCAAACAGGGCAAAAGCTGATTTAATTTGTGTGCAAGGGAAGTTTTATGTCATTGATGGCAGGAGCAGCCTCAAAAAATAAAATTATATTTTAACAAGATTGTGTTCATTTCGCGTGTCCGTAGAGAAGATGATGTCATGAGCCCATTTGAACTCCATTTACACAGCTTACATTGCTCTAGCTCTACCAGGCTTAACATCCCAAAGCTCTCTCAAATTCAGTACAAAACGAGCACATGACGGAAAGGTTTATATACATCTGGAATTGAACTTTTTTTTTGTCTTAAATACCAAAGGGCATTGCTTAAAACTTTAGCTAGGATAAACACCTATAATTCACAGTGCTCCAGCAGTACGGAATACCTGAGATTCTGAGAAGCCCTTTAATATAGTACTTTGATGGCGATTCTTGCTGTGGTTCCTAGGTTTCCAGCTCCAGCAATCTGCAAGCCTTTTGATAGAGCACTTCAATGGTGATTCTTGCTGTGGCCTTCTAGAGCAAAATCTGCAAAAATAATTTTTATGGCTGGAATTTTTGCTGCATGGACAAACTTCCATGTTGACTGCCCAAACAGTTGGCTGTCAGATTTCTAGAACAAATCTCTGAGAAGCCTCTTAATCTAGAAATTTGATAGCTGAATTGACTTCTGCAGCATATAAACATCCATTCAGAGAGCTGAAAAGGTTACTTGTTGGGTTCTTCTTTGAGGACCCAGAAATGTATCGTGGCAGAGAAAATTTTAAGGTCAATCTCCCAGAAGACACAGAGGCTGCCTCATGCTGAGTTCAGATTTTAGCTTTGGAAACTTTTGTAGGTCGCTTGATGTTCCCAAGACCACCTGCATTTTCAAGAAGAGCATCTCAATGAATTGGCAAACAGTTTGAACTAATAAAATGAGTTCCTCATCAAAGTATTCTATACCAGAGTGCAAAAAGATTTGGCATTTATGCAACACTAAAACCACAGTGGCATAAACCCTTGGAATATGCAAGAACATATCCTCCCCAATCTCCACCCCCACCCCTTCATGGCGTATGCCACTGTTCAACCTACAAGGGATATGAGAAGTAAGGATTGTAGGTCAACCCCCTCATGGCTCCATTATAGAGGTAGATGATATTTTGGAGGTCTATGTCTGATGATAAATAAGTTTAAGCAGTGCACAAAGCTCAATTTTTGACACATTTCTGGATGAAGTACAAGACATTGACCAACTAAAAAGTAAAAACTGCCACTTCAAATCTCCAGTTTTGGGGTAAACTTAAGGTTTAGAAAGAGGAACATCTGACAACTTTGTAGACTTTGCCTTCCAGATATTATGTTTTCATAGTGTCAAATTTTATTAGATTGGGTCTTCCAACTCAAAACCTTAAGGTGGAGTGGAGAGGGCTCCACTATAGTAAGCACAACAATATTTTTGTCCCTTTCCAATGTGCAGGCCGATTTTAGGTTCTGTCACATGGACCATAACTCAAGGTGCGCGGTCCAGACTCCAGATCATACCTGGGCTCTGATACCATGTTGATTGGACCTTCCAACTCAACCTTAAGGTGATGTGTGGAGAGATCTCCACTATTCTTGCAGGCAGAAAAGTAGAGTCTAACATATTGTAATTCATAATGAATCTGGAGTTCATAACCAAATTTAAATTAATATTCTTACCAGTGCAGCAAGTTGAGCTTCTGTAGAATGTTTCCATCAATCTCTAATCTGGCAATTGGAAACTCTGGAAGATGTCCTGACTGTTTCTTACCAAGTAAGTTTCCAGGACCACGAAGAAGAAGATCAGCATTTGCAAGGTAAAATCCATCAGATGACTTTTCAAGTATTTTTAAACGTCCAAGTGCACCAGGAGTAGATGCCAAGAGCACACATCTGGACTTCTTTTCCCCTCGTCCAACTCTTCCTCTTAGTTGATGCAACTGAGCAATTCCAAATCTTTCTGCATTCATGACAACCATCATGGATGCATCAGGAACATCAACACCAATCTCAATCACTTGAGTTGATAGTAAAATGCGTGTTTCCCCAGTTCTAAATTGTTGAAGTGCATATTCTTTTTCATCGCTCTTCATCCGTCCATGCAGCAGCCCACATTGGAAATCTTGAAACTTGCTAGAGATACATTCAAAGTCTGCAGCAGCACCATGAAGGTGAGGCAACTGCTCAGATTCTTCTATAACTGGAAACACAAGATATACTTTCCCTCCAGCAAGCAACTCATCCCGCATCATCTGCAGGTAGACATGACAATTAAAGTATGCTCTGTGACAACAAAACTTCTAATTACCTACAAGGAGGCAGGGAAATAGAGAGCCTTATTAACTGCACAAAGGATGTTATTAGTCAGAGTAGAAGTTCAGACCATTCAGACTGAGATCCAGGAAATTTCCAAAACCATAACCAAGTCTCATCCAATTTGTTCTACTGACCTTCAAATTGGTGAAACATAAAGTGTGCAATAAGGTTCTGACTGAGTGCATCCCTGCTAGTTTCTCATTTTGTGCAGAATTGTTCTGTCTCAACTATTGATCAACCTGAAACATAGTTATGGAGTGTTTGCCTTTTTAATGCCTGCAAAGAACACTACTTTAATCTGATGAGATGGATAGGTCTCTGCGGAGATGGCAACCTCTGGAATAGAATTCATGTGCCCAATAAATGGCTACTGACCACAATACATCTATTGCAGGTCATGCCAAAAGCTGTTTTGCAACTTCAAGGTGTTTGATTCTCCCACTGATTGGGCATTTAAGATGCACTGCTGTTTTGTCTCTAGAGAAACTGTTTCCCTTTATCAGAGCTAAAAGAAAAGAGAGCACAAAAGAAAGAACAGATACAGTAGGGAAAAAGATTCTTACAATTGAACAGTTAATACAAGGAAACATGAGCAATGCATCCAAAGGAACACACAATTACAAATGAAAGTGGTAACTAACCGAAGGCAGACATCCCATCAGAATTCAGATAACCATATTGAACAAACATAACATTCATAATCACCTGGTGGACCTTTTCGCAACCACTCTCATCACCTTGCAGAACATGAGTATCAACAGCATTCTTCCTGGGCAAGTCTGTTATCTGTTACAAAAGAAAGGGGATATTTTATCCATGTAATGCAGTGAGAATTAAGTAAAAGCAGTGAAGAAAAGATGTTGACTGCAGAAAAGAGGAAAACACATGCATGAAACAGAGGGAGGCACATAATTTAGTGGATACAGAAAGTAATTAGAGATCGTTAAGATGTAAGAGCAGATACGACAAGAATCAAATTTCTAATTAGATCCTGAAAGGAAAATTTATTTTGTGTACAACTAAGTAGGGGAATTTATCTGAAAATTGTAATGAGAAAATGTTGCTAGACCTATAGGGTGATTAATAAATATGAAGCAAGACTTCATCAACAGCCTAATACAGCAAAATCAGTGTGTTTTTCCCCTCGAAGAAGTGCTTGTTCTTTTTACTTCATCTGAGTTGTTCATTAGTTTGGAGTTGGTTATTTGGGTGTATTTCCCATCCCCATTCAGCCAATGAGGATTTCAAGGGTTTGAGATGAACCTTGTGGGGAACATGAATGTCAGATCAAGCATACGATGGCGGATCCGAGTCTGTTACCTCTCCCCACTAACCTTGGTTAGTGTTAATTATATCAGTTAATTAACCGAAGGCCCTTGATTAACTGCCACGAGATGTTTTCAAAAAATACATATTGTGATACATAACAAGGAATGAAAACTAAGGTGAATGCAATAAAATATAGATTTAAGTGATGTTATTTGTTGAGATTTCATGTTAATTTGATAAGTTCTGAAGTCCCTTTAATATGACAAAATCTGAAATGCCTTTAATTTGATAAGTTCTGAAATGCCAGACCGACCCAAGTCAAATGGGTGAGTGCATCTCCAATTGAATTCTGGTTCCCTTGACTTTGGGAATCCTGGGCAGTCCGAAACACCCTGGGAATATTCCCATTATTTTAGAGAAAGAAAACTCAGGTCACAGTGAAAGGAAAGTCTTAAGGCATGAATGAGGTTCATCATGTGATTAGATATAGAAAATATAATTTTTTTTGTTCCGATTTCATACAAATGAAAGGCAGTCCAGCTACCCTTTATTTCAGTTTTGATCTTTCCTTTTCAGACACTTTTTAGAATAAAAGCTTTAAGAAATTTTTGAGGGTCAACATTGATGAACATAGTTAAGGTGTTCATGTAATGTTTCCATGACTTGATGGGGGTATAAACCCCATTTCCCCTGAATATTACATGATACGGAGAAATGACAATGTGAATTTGTCTTAGATTACTAACCTCCTGAAATTTGCCCTTTGGAGGATTTAGGTTCCTCTCGAAGGCCTTGGCTGTGGCCTTCTTGGAGATCAGAGTTGACCCCTCTACCTTCTTCTCCTTCCTCTTCTTCTTCTTCTTCTTTTTCTTTTCTTGCAATGCTTGTCTCAGTGAGCTCCTCCTTGCAGCCCTTAGAACCCTTTGTCAGGAGCTATCCTAGCAAGCCTCTTCAAAAGTAGTCTTTGCAAGTTCCTCCCAGCACAGCCCCTTCAAACTTCTCCCATGCAGTGCTCCTAAAGTTTCTCCATCCGTTCCCTTCAAGGGGGGAGAAGACACCTCCCCCCATTTATAGAGGAGCAGGGGTGGCCGGCTGGCACTTCACAAGTCTCCAATATCATGGGTGACCCTTCTCTTTCTTCCCTCCCTTTCTCTCTATTTTTTATGCCCACAGGATGGGCAGCTCTACCTGAGCTGTCCCTTTGTTTATTGTTTTTTTAGCTCTCATGTGGGGGCAGAGTGAAATGTCACTTCTGAGCTGTCCCGTCTTTGTTAATTATTCTGTTGGGTCTCGTGTGGGAGAAGAGTGGGGCACCCCTGCCCTTATGAGGTGTCACATGGCTCCTCTTTTTGTCCCTTTCTCCTTTCAAAGTCACCCTTTTTCCTATGAGGTGTCATGACAGTCTCCTTTTTATGAGGTGTCATGCAGCCTCTTCCTTTGTCTTTTCTCTATTATGAGGTGTAAGCCTCAGATGAGGGTGGCAAGCCCTTTGGCCCCTATTGCTATCCTCTATTTAGTATGAGGTGGCATAGCATTCAAATAAGAGCTTTGACAAGCGGTTATAGGTTAAAACCTTAAAGATAAAAATCTGAACACTATTCGTCGCCAACATATATGGGATGCTCTTTTAATATGCTTGGAAGAATTCGCTGAATCAAAAAGCCAACAGATCCAACCAAGGATGAGAAAATCGGCTAGGTCCGAAACCGAAACGGTTTTGGCCGATACATGCAAAAACCCATTAAAATATAAAAATCAGAAAAAATTACCAAAACATCATGAAAATCAGTGGACACTCATTTGAATGTAAATAAATTGGATTGATAAGAAATTGCAGTTTACTTGAACATGATCTAGAGGTATCAGCTATGGTTATTTACATGAACATCATTTAAGTAAATGTTAGTATTTGTAGTTTCATTTACTTAAGATGTTACATGGAAATAAGGAAGTACCCCTCATTTGAATCTAATAAAAATATCAAAAAAAACATATCTCTTATCAATAAAAAGTCAACTCTCTCATCTAAGAAGAAAATCACGATTTTAGTGATTCCATCAAAATAGCGTGTTTCTAATCCCTCATTATTTGGTCTATCTAAAAATTTCATAATTCAAATAAACCCCATGGAACACTAAATATCTAAAGTCCGGTGAAAAAAATCAAACGTGCATATGACTTCTCCAAGGGAGCCACTCTCCTACTGACTCTAGGAGAGGTCACATGAACATTTGACTTTTTTCACCGGACTTTGAATTTTTAGTGTTCCATGGGATTTATTTGAATTATGAGGGATTAGAAATACGTTATTTTGATGGAATCACCAAAATTGTGATTTTCTTCTTGAATGAGAGCGTTGACTTTTTATGGGTAAGAGATGATTTTTTTATATTTTTATTAGATTCAAATGGGGGGTAGTTCCTTATTTATATATAATATCTTAAGTAAATGAAACTACAAATACTAACATTTACTTAAACAAGGCATTAGGTATATATGAAGGGATTGAAGGGATTCCATAACATATTATATATGTGTAGGGCATCAGAACATGAGTCAGTTAGTTTCGACTAGTTTCGGACCGAAACCAGGCGAAATGGTTTTGGGTTTCGGTCGAAACCATTAAAATATTATTTTTTAAGTTATAGGACCGGAGCAGTGTTCCAATAGGCCAAAACCAAAACGTTTCGGCCGAACCCACATCCATGGATCCAACACAAAGAAAAGATTGCACATAATTTAGTGGATAAAGAAAGTACTTAGAGATTGTTAATATGTAAGAGTAGATACGACAATAATTCTTCATCATCATCAGAGCCTTATCCCTTATTTGGGGTCGGCTACATGAATTCTTTTCCGCCAAAGATTTCTATCAAGTGCTATAGTCGTGTTTAAACTCAAGAAGTCCAAGTCCTTCCTAATAACATCGCACCATCTCATTTTAGGCCTTCTCTTAGCTCTTTTACTAGCATCCACTAAAATTTAGTCACATCTTTTAACTGGCACCGCGTTAGGGCGACGGTACACGTGTCCAAACCACCTAAGTCTATTTTCTCTCATTTTTCTATCAATTGGAGCTATCCCCAAATCCTCACGGAAGTGCTCATTCCTAATCTTATCTTTCTTAGTCTTACCACACATCCATCTCAGCATCCTCATCTCTGCTACACATATTTTGTTAATGTGCTTCTTTCGCACTGCCCAACACTCGGTGCCATATAATAAAGCAGGCCTCACTGTCGTTCTATAAAACTTTCCTTTAAGTTTCACTAGTATACGACGATCGCAGAGGACTCCTGATGCACTTCTCCATTTTAGCCAGCCTACCTTAATCATGTGTGCCACATCGTCATAAATCTCCCCATTCTCTTGGATGATAGATCCCAAGTATCGAAAGCTACTACTCTTAGAAATATCATGTCCATCAATTTGAACCATATCTCCTTGAAGCACCCTTTGATTACTATAATTACAATGCATAAACTCAGACTTACTCCTACTAATTTTAAAACCTTTAGACTCCAAAACATGCCTCCAACTTTCTAGCTTAACATTTAAACCATCAATACTCTCATCAATTAAGACAATATCATCCGCAAATAGAACTTCTCCAAGTAGATACGACAAGAATCAAATTTCCAATTAGATCCTGATAAAAGGAAGTTTTATTTTGTGTACAACTAAGTTGGGGAATTTATCTGAAATTGTAATGACATAATGATGCTAGACATACAGGGGTGATTCATAAAGATGAGAAACAAAGGTCAGGTAGACTTCATGAACAGCCTAATACAGAGAAATAAGTGTTAAATGAACATTGTCCAAGGGACATAGACCACCTCCTTAATGAGATCTGCCTTCTAGTTCAAATGCCTGGAGAGTGTCACAATTAAGCAAAGTCAAATAGTATGACAATAATATAGGCTATATTTCTTTGTATCAACATCTGCATTAATAAATCTACAATATTAGCAAGTTATTCTCAGCATTTATAAGTTTATTTGTGCAACTACCACTCTTATTTTCATATTAATGACCTCATTAAACTAAAATAATATGCATCGCTGTTCCATTCTTATACAATAAATTGAGATTTGGAGCCAAAAAACCTATAAAAGAGGTCATTTTGTCTATATTGCACAGAAGAGAAAAGGGAACAGATACAGATATGGGTCGGGGGTGTTGGGGGGGGGGGTGTTGGAGAGAGCTTTTTGGATTATTTTTTCCCATTCTAATTAAAGTTTGGGATGTTTACATTTCATCCATGCAATCCATCATAATTTCCAGATGTCTCCCTGTAATTCTAATAGTACTAAATGAGTCTACACAACCTACCAGTATCACTGTTCTAAAATGAGGCCCTCTTGTTGACTCTTACAAATTAGAGTAGTGACGAGACAAAGCTATAGTTATAAACTTACTATTTTGTCCTCATCTTTTATCATTAGATAAGGATAAAAAATTAAGAGAGAGGAAAGAGGAGAGCTAAATGGTTCTCTACTGAGGGAGAGTATGAGCATCATCATCTGGCAAAGCATCAATCAGAGAGTTTAGCAACGATGTTAACTCAGTCACTTGATAGGGCCATAGGGGTATTACAACATTACAAGAAAAAATAACATTTTCAAATCTTTGTAAATCACTGGGGCTCATCTCAGAACAATGATAGATTTCAAGACTTATCTTGTAGCATTGAGACTTCTCGAAAAAAATATCTAGTAGCATTGAGATTATGAGAAAAATATTTCAAATTGTGGAATAGATACTGACATATTAAAAGTCAGATGCTTCAGTCGAATACTAATGCATGTTGACAATGCAGGCACTTTTGCAAGCATTGCAATATAGTGAGACTGTTAAAATGATGTATAAAAAAAAGGTAAGTCATAGTTCCATGAATAAACCCGTAAAAGGTGCATACTTGCACAATCTAATGTATTGTTCAAAGACTTATCTGCAGATTATGGATCATAGGATGTATGTATCTCCATGTATTTCTCCTTGGCATATGTTTAGAGTATAATCTGCCATAAATCTGAGTTCCACATAACTGAGTTGTATAAAACATCCACATACTTACACCATTACCATGCAAGTGAGGTAGTTTAGGAGAAGCTATATTGATGAAACAATGTAGGTTTTATTCTGAGAGTAAGTAACCAGTAATTGACTTCATTACCATTGTATTTCAAATCTTCTATCTATTTTGCAAGGCTACTCAAGGAACTCTGAAGCTCTTATGATCTGACTACCATCCAAATGGACTACAGAACATCTACCCTGCTGGGCTGATTTATAACAGTACAATCATAGTATACTTTGTTGATATCCACCACAAGAAGAGAAAAAGTTAAGCAAAGGATAAATAAGAAGGTGTTTACTAAGAAAACATGTTTTCTGGCACTCAGTAGTCTTAACAAAAGAGTTATACATGAATATTCATGTACCTGAGTCAGAGCCATGTCTCCATACAAGGCCAAAGCAAGTGTTCTTGGAATAGGGGTTGCGGACATAGCAAGAACATGAGGAGCCATATATGATCTATCAGAGGACTCGTTCAGTGCTGTAGCAGTCACTTTCATGCCTTCAGATGTGTAATACAACTGCAGAATGAAAATAAGGATTGAATCTAGCCAGTATAACATAGCAATCAAAAGATTCAAAACACAAAAGAGCAGAGCATGAACACAGCCATACAAGTTATGGAGAATGCTGAAAAAGGAAAAGACAACACTGATGAATGAATGTAAAATATGTAAGAGCTGTAACACTGAGAGAGAAAGGGAAAGACAACACCAAACACCACAGCGTCAAAAAACATGTATCATGAAAATTCATTCCAAAGAAATAGGATAGCCGCCATTCATATTAATCTCTAATCTACAATACAAATATACAAAATCACGAATCACTTTCCTGAACCTGAAAACCATGAATAAGAGACAATAAAAAGTACATATACCTATAACATGACACCACAATGAAAGATCTAAATGCAATCTAGAAACTCTAAATGCGTGAGAGAGGAAAAACATATCTGATACAGGAAAGATCTGCACATGTTAAGCATGACGATATTGCAGGTTGCATACTGCAAAACAATTCCCAAAGTATTTATTTTGAGTGATTAACAAGTGGCATATCAAGCACAAGTTTTTTCTGATTAACAAAACACTGATCTAATAATTTATGCAAGAGAATTTATTTTCCAATTTCAGAATATTCTTATCTATTTATGGATCTGTGCAAATATGTGTTCATCAATTATGATCTTGGTCGACCTGTTTAAAAACATCAATCATAAGTCTATGGTTTGACAATCTCTTATGAATATTTCAAGTATTTGATAATTGAACAAGCTTTGACTTCAGAAAGTCTT
The DNA here is from genome assembly GCA_014218235.1 of Colocasia esculenta. Classification (NCBI taxonomy): domain Eukaryota; kingdom Viridiplantae; phylum Streptophyta; class Magnoliopsida; order Alismatales; family Araceae; genus Colocasia; species Colocasia esculenta. Next base: position 13,713,650 of record CM024761.1, read on the forward strand.
CTGAGTCCACGGCAGAAGACATTGTTAACCGATTATGTCTTAACTTCAGAAATTTTCTAAGTCCACAGCACAGCTCGATAATAGATTGTGTTGTGAAGTCGACATTTTTTTTTCAAGTCCACGCACTGAACTTATTAATCAATTAAGTTTCATATCGTGAAATTTTCCAAGTCCACACTGCATTCGATAATCGATTATGTTTCACTATGTATGTTCAATAATCGATCGTGTCTGTAGTCATCAGAATTTTTTAAGTCCACTGTTTACTCGATAATTGATTTTCACTCTATGAACTTGATAATATGTGATTCAGCATTGTGAAAATTTCTAAATCCACAGAGTGTTCGATAATCGATTATGTTTCACTCATAAGCCCGATAATCAATTATGTTCTCAGTATCGAAATTTTTGTAAGTCCACACTAAATGTATTAATCGATTATGTTATCGTTTGTGCAATGTCTTCAAGTTTCAATAGTTTTATAATTGATCATGTGTCTTCATGTATAGCAACTGAGCTGAATATATTTGAATACTTAAAACATCCGCTGCTTCATAATATCGATTATCCCGCGACATATATATACTAATTCTTGCACACCAATCAAGACTGATATCATGTCAAGAAATATTTCTTTTCTCTGAATGAAAAGTAATTGTTTATTATTTAAATTAGACCATTTGAAATAAAAAGGTGATTTGATGTAAATCTTATGAGACTGATTTACATGAATACTGGGCAGTTCGCCAAAGATCACATGTTGTTATATGTTATGAGAAAAATCTTATCTGTCAGTACTAGATTTAGTCTCATCAGAAAAAGATAAGCAGCGACACTACAGCACAAGTAAAGATACTTTGCGTTGTTCCCCTTTCCCAAATATCCTGCGACGTACCGACTATCTGACCATATTTTTAGTTCTTGGAAACATAAAAAGAGGCTACACGTCCAATGAGAAACTTCTTTTATCTGGCAAATGCATCTGACAACTGACAAAGGTCACATTCTTCTGTTAAAAATCTTTCTATTGTTCTGACAGGAGAAAGGAATGAAAGGATTTCTCAAGCGGTCTATGCACCGAACAAAAGGGATAAAAGGGCATATCTATCCAAGTGGAAGATGGACGTTGCACCAACCCTGTGACTTAACACAATGGCTATCATATGAGTCCAACAGTCAGCAATTCAAAGCTCTACATATGTAGAAGCTCACTGGCTCAAAAAAGGATATAACAAACAAGAGAGAACACACAAGAAAGCAAGCATACAAGAGCAACTTCATGAGTTAAACCCTGAGAACTTCCATTCCAAGAACAGAGCGATCATTCATTCTCAAGCAGTCTTCCCATCTTGAGAGGAAACTTGGCTCTCCTCCAAAGCTTCCGTGTGATCTTTATAAGAGAGAGAGCAACTCAGCTTGAGACTTTAGCATCAATCTTTGCCGAGCATTTTGCCAAAACATCAATCTTCTTCTTGATCGCATCTTTCCAAGTCGTTTGGCATTGTTGTGTGCTCATTGTTGCCTAATCTGTAATTTTGAGGAAACATCTTCTTGGCATTTACTTCATAAAATGTGGGTATGCGTGCCTATATGTTCCCTTGGGACAGGGAAGACCTGATAGTTAGATGCTCCAAGTAGTTCTCCTTTGAGAAGGGAAGACCTAAGTGTGTGTAATCCAGGTGGTTGTTTTCCCCTTGCTGAAGGGAAGACTCAAGTGCGGGCTGTGCACAGGTGGTTATTGTAGCGGGTTTGGGCTAGTAGTGAAATCTTGAGGTTGTTACCTTGGGGACTAACCCAGCTCTAAACCAGGAAAAAATTCTGTGTTCATTCTTGTGATTGCTTGTCTGCATTTATTTCTAATTATCACTCAAGTTATCTGATTAAGACCCATTCATCTCCCTCTAGGTTTCATAGCATGGGCAATGCAAGGTAAACAGATGCTAAACTAACCATGCTGACACTTATTTACCAATAGAACTTACAAAAAATGTTTCTACAATAGAAAATACCATTGGAAATTCTATAAAGCAGCCATCAGTCAAAATGACATTTCTTCAGCTAAATGTTAAAAAGTGAATTTGATGTGCAAGATTTCATCAGATAAACAAGAAATCACTACGAGAGTACTAAGCAGCTATTAAAATTAGGAAAAAAGGGTCATAAGCCTGACTTTGACGCAAAGAAGACACGGACGAACACAGGCATTCTGAACATGTAAGTGTTGTAGTTGTTTTTTTTTTTTTTTTTTTTGGGGGGGGGGGGGGGAGGGATGGTTGGGTTGAAAGAGAGAAGAAGAGAGGAAGGATGATGCGGAACGATACGTGACATGAACACCCAAAGGGTTA